>CM068828.1:153697658-154297658 GCA_028554795.2 Sinohyriopsis cumingii | reverse complement strand
CTTTTTCAAAAGTAGAAGTTTTCTGGAGACATTGCCTTCGATGTTTGGTGGTGTAATTCTGAAATATGTGTGAATTAGACTAACCAGTATCTGACATCTCACGAACAAATTTTTTATAAGCACCTTCCAGAAAATTAGCCATTCCACTTCTTTACAGGGAAAGCAAAATATGGCACGATGTGGTTTTCAATGCCATTTCTGCACCCAATGATGGTAACATTCTTGTGTTCTTGATAAATGCATGTGCCTTTGTATTCTTGCAACATATAGCTCCTGGAGGGAAATGCTCAGTATTGATTCAACTCCTGGGGAGAAATTCTGATGTGTTGATACAACTCCAGGAGGGAAATTCTCAGTGTTGATATAACTTATGGAGGAAAATGCTCAGTGTTGATACAATTCAAGGAGGGGAATGCTCAGTATTAATACAATGCCTGGAGGGATATGCTCTGTGTTGATAAACTCCTGGAGGGAAATGCTCAGTGTTGATACAATTCAAGGAGGGGAATGCTCAGTATTAATACAATGCCTGGAGGGATATGTTCTGTGCTGATAAACTCCTGGAGGGAAATGCTCAGTATTAATACAATGCCTGGAGGGATATGCTCTGTGTTGATAAACTCCTGGAGGGAAATGCTCAGTATTAATACAATGCCTGGAGGGATATGCTCTGTGCTGATAAACTCCTGGAGGGAAATGCTCAGTATTAATATAACTCCTTTAGGAGAATGCTCAGTGTTGGTTCCAGTATTAAATATTCTCTCTTGTCCATCCCTTAAATTGCTGACTATATGGATGGTTGATAGCTCCTTAAAATAGTGGTTTAGTACTTCTTTTGAAGCACATTTTTCTTGCAACTTAGTTTCTATGACTTGGCAATTTTTAAGAATGGTCACCTACACATAAGCCTATAAAATCACTCAAAGGAATGTCACTCTGACCTTTCTTTCTATAAGAATGTGCAAGACACTATACATTTGAATTGGTGTAGCCATATCTGATCTCAGTCATATACATTTGAATTGGTGTAGCCATATCTGATCTCAGCCATATACATTTGAATTGGTGTAGCCATATCTGATCTCAGCCATATACAGGAAATGATTTCTCTTTGGACCTGGGTTGCCATCGAGAGATATATTTCCTCTAATCCTATCTATATGGGTTAACTTTGGCACACCAAACTGCCTAACTGCATGACATTGATTTTAAGATATAAAATGAGTGTTGTATGTAAGCTAATGTTTTAAAAATTGGGGCATAACAGTAAGAGATTTCATTCAGTAACATTTATTAATTTTATGTTTCTCATGACATGTCTGTTTCCATTGCAGCATACTCTAAAATTGGTAGTGATGAAGAACTTCCTCTGGGTGTAGAATTTCAGGAACACCTCAAGTGTTTTATGAACCCAGATGAGAAAGACTTCAGAGACAAGTATCAAATGGCCAAAAGACTAGTGCTTCAACTGAAGTAAGAACACTGTTATTAACAACCTAATTTCCTACCGTTTTTCTTCCAAATATTAATTCCACAAACTTCTTTTCCATACATTTATAATATTTCCTCAAAATAATGGCCTACCATGAAATGCATTTGTCGATAAATCTTCATTGTTATTTTTGGTTATAAGTGTTGAATAATCCAAAATATATTATTGTAATTCATTTATAAAAAATGCATAGATTTCATGATTCACACATATTTATTTAGAACAAAATAATGTACACACACACTTTGACATAATAATGACATTGTGCTGTGTTACAACTACTCATAAAACATGGAACTTTTTTGTCATTGTCCTGAATAACTTTGAATTATTATTCCTAATGTACCATGAATCTGAAAATCCAATAAGTAATGATCATATTGTGGAAACAATAAGCAATGAATAATGATCATATTGTGAAAACAATAAGCAATGAATAATGATCACATTGTGGAAACAATAAGCAATGAATAATGATCACATTGTGGAAACAATAAGCAATGAATAATGATGATATTGTGGAAACAATAAGCAATGAATAATGATCATATTGTGGAAACAATAAGCAATGAATAATGATCATATTGTGGAAACAATAAGCAATGAATAATGATCATATTGTGGAAACAATAAGCAATGAATAATGATCATATTGTGGAAACAATAAGACCGTTTCCTCAATTCATAATCTTGAGCACTAATGAAACTATAACTTTTACATAGCCACATAAAATTTAAAAGCTTGAAAATGCATGAATTCATAGTTTTGTTATTACTTTCGCTAATTTATGTCACTGCTAATATAATTAACTTATTTAATTCAGTCACAAATTGGATGACTATGATCATAGCACAGACATAAAAGATTTTAATTTCATATACAGAAATTGTAATATTCTGTTTGGTACTAATTAGGTACACTGACTGGTAGATCTGTTTGGTGTTAAAGTACATTGACTTTTTTAAACTTCTATTTGGTATTATAGGTTCATTGAATAGCTGGAAATTCTGTTTGATACTAATTAGGTACATTGACTGGTTGGAAGTTCTGTTTGGTATTAATAAGTTGCATTGACTAGTTTAAACTTCTTTTTGGTTTTAATTAGGTTAATTGACTAGTTGGAAGTTCTGTTTCATACTAATTAGGTACATTGACTGGTTGTAAGTTCTGTTTGGTCTTAATTAGATACACTGACTTGATTGAGGTTTTGATTGGATCAACACGTTGATAGTGTAAGTAGATGGAAACATATATACTGTTTTGTAGCCGATTTTCATTTTCATTTCTCCAGAGAATGTGCATAGGAAATATTGTGAATGAAACTGTTAATGTAGCCTTCATTACTTATGGCTATGTGTAGAAATGTTGGAAATGAAACTGTTAAATTTAAACGTAGCCTACGTTACTTATGACTATGTATAGAAATGTTGGAAATGAAAGTGTTAATGTAGCCTACATTACTTATGACTATGTGTAGAAATGATGGAAATGAAACTGTTAATGTAGCTTACATTACCCATGACTATGTGTAGAAATTTTGGAAATGAAAGTGTTAATGTAACCAACAGTAACTATGACTATGTGTAGAAATGTTGGAAATGAAAGTGTTAATGTAGCCTACATTACTTATGACTATGTGTAGAAATGATGGAAATGAAACTGTTAATGTAGCTTACATTACCCATGACTATGTGTAGAAATGTAGGAAATGAAAGTGTTAATGTAACCAACAGTAACTATGACTGTGTGTAGAAATGTAGGAAATGAAACTGTTAATATAGCCTACATTACTCATGACTATGTGTAGAATGTGCTTAATGTATATAGGGGCCATGAGACATTTTCCAGCTGTATTTTAAACATTTGTTTTAATGTAATATGATATAGGGGCCATGAGACATTTTCCAGCTGTATTTTAAACATTTGTTTTAATGTAATATGATATAGGTGACAGGAGACATTTTCCAGTTGTATTTATGATATAGTTAGAGCATCCACCTCGGATATGGAGGTCATGGGTTCAAACCCCAACCGAGTCATACCAGAGACTTACAAAAATGGTACTGACAGCTGCCTCGCTAGTCGCTCAGCATTAAGAGGTTAGTGTTAGGACTGGTCGGCCTGGTGTCAGGATAATGTGACTAGGTGGGACATCATGCTACATGTTGGCAGCATGATGCCCCAGTGCTAGACATCACTATAAACTGCCACACTGCAGACATTGTAGCGATATGACTGAAAAATAGTTAAAGCAATGTTAAAAATCATAATCACACACACATTTATGATATAGGTGACAGGAGACATTTTTCAGTTGTATTTATTATATAGGTGACGAGATGTTTTCTAGTTATATTTATGATACAGGTGACAGGAGAGATTTCCAGTTGTATTTATGATATAGGGGATAGGAGACATTTTCCAGTTGTATTTTAAACATTTGCTTGATGTAATATGATACAGGAGACATTTTCAGAATGGTAGGTGTAAATTATTTGTCATTTGATGCATACTTTTGTTAAATTTGTTTCCAGAAATGTGAAATCTTACCCAAGTAAAAGAAACTCATTTTTTTCCAGACACTCCATGACTTTGACACGTCTAAATGAAAAAGAACAACAGGAGGAGGTTGAGCTTAACATCAAGTGTTTCCAATTGTTACGTGGCCTAATACACAATGAAATTGCCAAGCTTCCACCTGATTTTAAAAGTGATGTAAAAGCCAGTTCAAAGTAAGTAACTGTGTTTACTGTTAAAATAGACCAATATCAAAAAGAATTAGTTTTGTATATGCTCTTTTCAAGACTTTACCATATAATGTTAATTTTTGAGAAAAAAAATCACATTGTGTTAAACAAAACTATTTTCATTGTACTTAAGTTCATTAAATTTGTTGTTTTATGGTCCATAGATTCATGGCTTAGAACGATCACAAATCCCAGAAAACTGGTATTCAATGGAGTAACAATAGTATTATTTATAAATGCTTGCACATCAACTCCAAATGCAAACTTCACAGACCCAGATATGCCATGGCATAACAAACTGGCAGACTTGGGTCTATGCAGTTTGTTGGGAGTAAATATTTGAACAGACAAGATAGACCCAGATGATCTGGCACATTTTGCAATGGCAGATCAGGGGTCTATGTTGTTTTCAGTTGGTAACAACTTATAAGCAAGTATTTATAGTATATTTAATACTCTTTGTTTTTTTTATGTTTATTTGTGCTTGAGTGAGTTAAGATGAAAATAATTAGGTAGATCATTTTGATTCTTGTCTTTTGGGTTGCATTTTCATCTTAGATCTTTACTGAACTTGAATATAAAATGTACTGAATATCACATATGTATAACAAATCTCATGTTCAACAGAATTTGATAAAAACTGGAAAATAATTAATTGCTTTTTGATCCTAAGTACAAATTTATTTCCAATAATTGCACACTTAAAGTTGGAATTTTGCTAAAGAGACAAACATTTATCTTCACTGGATGTAAAGAAGTAAGATGTTTGGCTAATTAAAGAGTTTGTCATTTTTTATAATTAGTTTTTTAAGTCTCAATTGTAAATGAAAATATAGTCTATAAAATTATACCAGCCATTTTTAAGCATGTAGTCATACCCAAGATTTACAAAAATGGTACTAACAGCTGCTGCACTTGGTGCTCAGAGCATTAAGTGGTTAGTATTAGGACTGGTCGGCCTGGTGTCAGGATAATGTGACTGGGTGGGACATCATGCTACATGTCTGTGGCATGATGCCCAGGTGTTACACATCACTATAAACTGTCACACTGCAGACATCATAGTGATATGACTGAAAAATTGTTAAAGCTACATTAAAAATCCAAACCACACACGCACACACACTAACTCTAGTGACTAATGGCTGGAATTCAAGGATATACACATTTCAATACACTATCACTCTAGTGACTAATGGCTGGAATTCAAGGATGTACACATATCAATACACTATCACTCTAGTGACTAATGGCTGGAATTCAAGCATGTACACATATCAATACACTATCACTCTAGTGACTAATGGCTGGAATTCAAGGATGTACACATATCAATACACTATCACTCTAGTGACTAATGGCTGGAATTCAAGCATGTACACATATCAATACACTATCACTCTAGTGACTAATGGCTGGAATTCAAGGATGTACATATATCAATACACTATCACTCTAGTGACTAATGGCTGGAATTCAAGCATGTACACATATCAATACACTATCACTCTAGTGACTAATGGCTGGAATTCAAGGATGTACAGATATCAACACACTATCACTCTAGTGACTAATGGCTGGAATTCAAGCATGTACATATATCAATACACTATCACTCTAGTGACTAATGGCTGGAATTCAAGGATGTACATATATCAATACACTATCACTCTAGTGACTAATGGCTGGAATTCAAGGATGTACATATATCAATACACTATCACTCTAGTGACTAATGGCTGGAATTCAAGCATGTACATATATCAATACACTATCACTCTAGTGACTAATGGCTGGAATTCAAGGATGTACATATATCAATACACTATCACTCTAGTGACTAATGGCTGGAATTCAAGCATGTACATATATCAATACACTATCACTCTAGTGACTAATGGCTGGAATTCAAGGATGTACATATATCAATACACTATCACTCTAGTGACTAATGGCTGGAATTCAAGGATGTACATATATCAACACAATATCACTCTAGTGACTAATGGCTGGAATTCAAGCATGTACACATATCAATACACTATCACTCTAGTGACTAATGGCTGGAATTCAAGGATGTACATATATCAACACACTATCACTCTAGTGACTAATGGCTGGAATTCAAGGATGTACATATATCAACACAATATCACTCTAGTGACTAATGGCTGGAATTCAAGGATGTACATATATCAATACACTATCACTCTAGTGACTAATGGCTGGAATTCAAGCATGTACACATATCAATACACTATCACTCTAGTGACTAATGGCTGGAATTCAAGGATGTACATATATCAACACACTATCACTCTAGTGACTAATGGCTGGAATTCAAGGATGTACATATATCAACACAATATCACTCTAGTGACTAATGGCTGGAATTCAAGGATGTACATATATCAATACACTATCACTCTAGTGACTAATGGCTGGAATTCAAGCATGTACACATATCAATACACTATCACTCTAGTGACTAATGGCTGGAATTCAAGGATGTACATATATCAACACACTATCACTCTAGTGACTAATGGCTGGAATTCAAGGATGTACATATATCAACACAATATCACTCTAGTGACTAATGGCTGGAATTCAAGGATGTACATATATCAACACACTATCACTCTAGTGACTAATGGCTGGAATTCAAGGATGTACATATATCAACACGCTATCACTCTAGTGACTAATGGCTGGAATTCAAGGATGTACATATATCAACACACTATCACTCTAGTGACTAATGGCTGGAATTCAAGGATGTACATATATCAATACGCTATCACTCTAGTGACTAATGGCTGGAATTCAAGGATGTACATATATCAACACAATATCACTCTAGTGACTAATGGCTGGAATTCAAGGATGTACATATATCAACACACTATCACTCTAGTGACTAATGGCTGGAATTCAAGCATGTACACATATCAATACACTATCACTCTAGTGACTAATGGCTGGAATTCAAGGATGTACATATATCAACACACTATCACTCTAGTGACTAATGGCTGGAATTCAAGGATGTACATATATCAACACAATATCACTCTAGTGACTAATGGCTGGAATTCAAGGATGTACATATATCAACACACTATCACTCTAGTGACTAATGGCTGGAATTCAAGCATGTACACATATCAATACACTATCACTCTAGTGACTAATGGCTGGAATTCAAGGATGTACATATATCAACACACTATCACTCTAGTGACTAATGGCTGGAATTCAAGGATGTACATATATCAATACACTATCACTCTAGTGACTAATGGCTGGAATTCAAGCATGTACACATATCAATACACTATCACTCTAGTGACTAATGGGTGGAATTCAAGCATGTACACATGTCAATACACTATCACTCTAGTGACTAATGGCTGGAATTCAAGGATGTACATATATCAACACACTATCACTCTAGTGACTAATGGCTGGAATTCAAGGATGTACACATATCAATACACTATCACTCTGGTGACTAATGGCTGGAATTCAAGCATGTACATATATCAATACACTATCACTCTAGTGACTAATGGCTGGAATTCAAGGATGTACATATATCAACACAATATCACTCTAGTGACTAATGGCTGGAATTCAAGGATGTACATATATCAACACAATATCACTCTAGTGACTAATGGCTGGAATTCAAGGATGTACATATATCAACACACTATCACTCTAGTGACTAATGGCTGGAATTCAAGCATGTACACATATCAATACACTATCACTCTAGTGACTAATGGCTGGAATTCAAGCATGTACACATATCAATACACTATCACTCTAGTGAGTAATGGCTGGAATTCAAGGATGTACATATATCAATACACTATCACTCTAGTGACTAATGGCTGGAATTCAAGCATGTACACATATCAATACACTATCACTCTAGTGACTAATGGCTGGAATTCAAGGATGTACATATATCAATACACTATCACTCTAGTGATTAATGGCTGAAATTCAATCGTGTATGCACTGCTCCAGTGGCCTAATAGTTAAAGCATCTGCCTCAGATGTGGGAGGTCGTGAGTTTGATCCCGGGCCGAGTCATACCAAAGACTTACAAAAATGGTACTAACACGTGTCTTGCTTGGCACTCAGCATTAAGAGGTTACAGTTAGGACTGATCGGCCTGGTGTTAGGATAATGTGACTGGGTGGGACATCATGTTAAAAATCCAAATCACACACACATTTATGATATAGGTGACACTCAAGCATTTACATATATCAATACACTATCACTCTAGTGACTAATGGCTGGAATTCAAGGATGTACATATATCAATACACTATCACTCTAGTGACTAATGGCTGGAATTCAAGCATGTACACATATCAATACACTATCACTCTAGTGACTAATGGCTGGAATTCAAGCATGTACATATATCAATACACTATCACTCTAGTGATTAATGGCTGGAATTCAAGCATGTACACATATCAATACACTATCACTCTAGTGACTAATGGCTGGAATTCAAGGATGTACATATATCAATACACTATCACTCTGGTGACTAATGGCTGGAATTCAAGCATGTACACATATCAATACACTATCACTCTAGTGACTAATGGCTGGAATTCAAGGATGTACATATATCAATACACTATCACTCTAGTGACTAATGGCTGGAATTCAAGCATTTACATATATCAATACACTATCACTCTGGTGACTAATGGCTGGAATTCAAGCATGTACATATATCAATACACTATCACTCTGGTGACTAATGGCTGGAATTCAAGCATGTACACATATCAATACACTATCACTCTAGTGACTAATGGCTGGAATTCAAGGATGTACACATATCAATACACTATCACTCTAGTGACTAATGGCTGGAATTCAAGCATTTACATATATCAATACACTATCACTCTAGTGACTAATGGCTGGAATTCAAGCATTTACATATATCAATACACTATCACTCTAGTGATTAATGGCTGGAATTCAAGCATTTACATATATCAATACACTATCACTCTAGTGATTAATGGCTGGAATTCAAGCATGTACACATATCAATACACTATCACTCTAGTGACTAATGGCTGGAATTCAAGGATGTACATATATCAATACACTATCACTCTAGTGATTAATGGCTGGAATTCAAGCATGTACACATATCAATACACTATCACTCTAGTGACTAATGGCTGGAATTCAAGCATGTACATATATCAATACACTATCACTCTAGTGATTAATGGCTGGAATTCAAGCATGTACACATATCAATACACTATCACTCTAGTGACTAATGGCTGGAATTCAAGGATGTACATATATCAATACACTATCACTCTGGTGACTAATGGCTGGAATTCAAGCATGTACACATATCAATACACTATCACTCTAGTGACTAATGGCTGGAATTCAAGCATTTACATATATCAATACACTATCACTCTAGTGACTAATGGCTGGAATTCAAGCATTTACATATATCAATACACTATCACTCTAGTGATTAATGGCTGGAATTCAAGCATGTACACATATCAATACACTATCACTCTAGTGACTAATGGCTGGAATTCAAGGATGTACATATATAAATACACTATCACTCTAGTGACTAATGGCTGGAATTCAAGGATATACAGATATCAATACACTATCACTCTAGCGACTAATGGCTGGAATTTAAGCATGTACGCCTATCAATACACTATCAATCTAGTGACTAATGGCTGGAATTCAAGCATCATATCAATACACTATCACTCTAGTGACTAATGGGTGAAATTCAAGCATGTACACATGTCAATACACTATCACTCTAGTGACTAATGGCTGGAATTCAAGGATGTACATATATCAATACACTATCACTCTAGTGATTAATGGCTGGAATTCAAGGATGTACATATATCAACACACTATCACTCTAGTGAATAATGGCTGGAATTCAAGGATGTACATATATCAATACACTATCACTCTAGTGACTAATGGCTGGAATTCAAGGATGTACACATATCAATACACTATCACTCTAGTGACTAATGGCTGGAATTCAAGCATGTACACATATCAATACACTATCACTCTAGTGACTAATGGCTGGAATTCAAGGATGTACAGATATCAATACACTATCACTCTAGTGACTAATGGCTGGAATTCAAGGATGTACAGATATCAATACACTATCACTCTAGTGACTAATGGCTGGAATTCAAGGATGTACAGATATCAATACACTATCACTCTAGTGACTAATGGCTGGAATTCAAGCATGTACACATATCAATACACTATCACTCTAGTGACTAATGGCTGGAATTCAAGCATGTACACATATCAATACACTATCACTCTAGTGACTAATGGCTGGAATTCAAGGATGTACATATATCAATACACTATCACTCTAGTGACTAATGGCTGGAATTCAAGGATGTACATATATCAATACCCTATCACTCTAGTGACTAATGGCTGGAATTCAAGGATGTACATATATCAACACAATATCAGTCTAGTGACTAATGGCTGGAATTCAAGGATGTACATATATCAACACACTATCACTCTAGTGAATAATGGCTGGAATTCAAGCATTTGCACATATCAATACACTATCAGTCTAGTGACTAATGGCTGGAATTCAAGGATATACAGATATCAATACACTATCACTCTAGTGACTAATTCCTGGAATTCAAGCATTTGCACATATCAATACACTATCAGTCTAGTGACTAATGGCTGGAATTCAAGGATGTACAAATATTAATACACTGTCACTCTAGTGACTAATGGCTGGAATTCAAGCATTTACACATATCAATACACTATCAGTCTAGTGACTGATGGCTGGAATTCAAGCATGTACATATATCAATACACTATCACTCTAGTGACTAATGGCTGGAATTCAAGGATGTACATATATCAACACACTGTCACTCTAGTGACTAATTCCTGGAATTCAAGCATGTACACATATCAATACACTATCACTCTAGTGACTAATGGCTGGAATTCAAGCATGTACACATATCAATACACTATCACTCTAGTGACTAATGGGTGAAATTCAAGCATGTACACATGTCAATACACTATCACTCTAGTGACTAATGGCTGGAATTCAAGGATGTACATATATCAACACACTGTCACTCTAGTGACTAATTCCTGGAATTCAAGCATTTACACATATCAATACACTATCACTCTAGTGACTAATGGCTGGAATTCAAGCATGTACACATATCAATACACTATCACTCTAGTGACTAATGGCTGGAATTCAAGCATGTACACATGTCAATACACTATCACTCTAGTGACTAATGGCTGGAATTCAAGCATGTACACATGTCAATACACTATCACTCTAGCGCCTAATAGATGGAATTCAAGGATGTACATATATCAATACACTATCGCTCTAGTGACTAATGGCTGGAATTCAAGCATGTACACATATCAATACACTATCACTCTAGTGACTAATGGCTGGAATTCAAGGATGTACATATATCAATACACTATCGCTCTAGTGAATAATGGCTGGAATTCAAGCATGTACACATATCAATACACTATCACTCTAGTGATTAATGGCTGAAATTCAATCGTGTATGTACTGCTCCAGTGGCCTAATAGTTAAAGCATCTGCCTCAGATGTGGGAGGTCGTGAGTTTGATCCCGGGCCGAGTCATACCAAAGACTTACAAAAATGGTACTAACACGTGTCTTGCTTGGCACTCAGCATTAAGAGGTTACAGTTAGGACTGATCGGCCTGGTGTTAGGATAATGTGACTGGGTGGGACATCATGTTAAAAATCCAAATCACACACACATTTATGATATAGGTGACACTCAAGCATTTACATATATCAATACACTATCACTCTAGTGAATAATGGCTGGAATTCAAGGATGTACATATATCAACACACTATCACTCTAGTGAATAATGGCTGGAATTCAAGCATTTACACATATCAATACACTATCAGTCTAGTGACTAATGGCTGGAATTCAAGGATGTACAAATATTAATACACTGTCACTCTAGTGACTAATTCCTGGAATTCAAGCATTTACACATATCAATACACTATCAGTCTAGTGACTGATGGCTGGAATTCAAGCATGTACACATATCAATACACTATCACTCTAGTGATTAATGGCTGGAATTCAAGGATGTACATATATCAACACACTGTCACTCTAGTGACTAATTCCTGGAATTCAAGCATTTACACATATCAATACACTATCAACTCAAGTGATTAATGGCTGGAATTCAAGCATGTACACATATCAATACACTATCACTCTAGTGACTAATGGCTGGAATTCAAGCATGTACACATGTCAATACACTATCACTCTAGTGATTAATGGCTGGAATTCAAGGATGTACACATATCAATACACTATCACTCTAGTGAGTAATGGCTGGAATTCAAGGATGTACATATATCAACACACTATCACTCTAGTGACTAATGGCTGGAATTCAAGGATGTACATATATCAATACACTATCACTCTAGTGACTAATGGCTGGAATTCAAGCATGTACATATATCTATACACTATCACTCTAGTGACTAATGGCTGGAATTCAAGGATATACAGATATCAATACACTATCACTCTAGTGACTAATGGCTGGAATTCAAGCATGTACACCTATCAATACACTATCACTCTAGTGATTAATGGCTGGAATTCAAGCATGTACATATATCAATACACTATCACTCTAGTGATTAATGGCTGGAATTCAAGGATATACAGATATCAATACACTATCACTCTAGCGACTAATGGCTGGAATTCAAGCATGTACATCTATCAATACACTATCAATCTAGTGACTAATGGCTGGAATTCGAGCATCATATCAATACACTATCACTCTAGTGACTAATGGCTGGAATTCAAGGATATACAGATATCAATACACTATCACTCTAGTGACTAATGGCTGGAATTCAAGGATGTACATATATCAATACACTATCGCTCTAGTGATTAATGGCTGGAATTCAAGCAGGTACACATATCAATACACTATCAGTCTAGTGACTAATGGCTGGAATTCAAGGATGTACATATATCAATACACTATCACTCTAGTGATTAATGGCTGGAATTCAAGCATGTACACATATCAATACACTATCACTCTAGTGATTGATGGCTGGAATTCAAGGATGTACATATATCAATACACTATCACTCTAGTGACTAATGGCTGGAATTCAAGGATATACAGATATCAATACACTATCACTCTAGTGACTAATGGTTGGAATTCAAGCATGTACACATCTCAATACACTATCACTCTAGTGATTAATGGCTGGAATTCAAGGATGTACATATATCAATACACTATCGCTCTAGTGATTAATGGCTGGAATTCAAGGATGTACATATATCAATACACTATCGCTCTAGTGATTAATGGCTGGAATTCAAGCAGGTACACATATCAATACACTATCACTCTAGTGATTAATGGCTGAAATTCAATCGTGTATGTACTGCTCCAGTGGCCTAATAGTTAAAGCATCTGCCTCAGATGTGGGAGGTCATGAGTTTGATCCCGGGCCGAGTCATACCAAAGACTTACAAAAATGGTACTAACACGTGTCTTGCTTGGCACTCAGCATTAAGAGGTTACAGTTAGGACTGATCGGCCTGGTGTTAGGATAATGTGACTGGGTGGGACATCATGTTAAAAATCCAAATCACACACACATTTATGATATAGGTGACACTCAAGCATTTACATATATCAATACACTATCACTCTAGTGACTAATGGCTGGAATTCAAGGATGTACATATATCAATACACTATCACTCTAGTGAGTAATGGCTGGAATTCAAGCATGTACACATGTCAATACACTATCACTCTAGTGAGTAATGGCTGGAATTCAAGCATGTACACATATCAATACACTATCACTCTAGTGAGTAATGGCTGGAATTCAAGCATGTACACATGTCAATACACTATCACTCTAGTGACTAATGGCTGGAATTCAAGCATGTACACATGTCAATACACTATCACTCTAGTGAGTAATGGCTGGAATTCAAACATGTACACATATCAATACACTATCACTCTAGTGAGTAATGGCTGGAATTCAAGCATGTACACATATCAATACACTATCACTCTAGTGACTAATGGCTGGAATTCAAGCATGTACATATATCAATACACTATCACTCTAGTGACTAATGGCTGGAATTCAAGCATGTACACATATCAATACACTATCACTCTAGTGACTAATGGCTGGAATTCAAGGATGTACATATATCAACACAATATCACTCTAGTGACTAATGGCTGGAATTCAAGGATGTACATATATCAACACACTATCACTCTAGTGAATAATGGCTGGAATTCAAGCATGTACACATATCAATACACTATCACTCTAGTGACTAATGGCTGGAATTCAAGCATGTACATATATCAATACACTATCACTCTAGTGACTAATGGCTGGAATTCAAGGATGTACATATATCAACACAATATCACTCTAGTGACTAATGGCTGGAATTCAAGGATGTACATATATCAACACACTATCACTCTAGTGAATAATGGCTGGAATTCAAGCATTTACACATATCAATACACTATCAGTCTAGTGACTAATGGCTGGAATTCAAGGATGTACAAATATTAATACACTGTCACTCTAGTGACTAATTCCTGGAATTCAAGCATTTACACATATCAATACACTATCAGTCTAGTGACTGATGGCTGGAATTCAAGCATGTACATATATCAATACACTATCACTCTAGTGACTAATGGCTGGAATTCAAGCATGTACACATGTGAATACACTATCACTCTAGTGACTAATGGCTGGAATTCAAGCATGTACATATATCAACACACTATCACTCTAGTGAATAATGGCTGGAATTCAAGCATTTACACATATCAATACACTATCAGTCTAGTGACTAATGGCTGGAATTCAAGGATGTACAAATATTAATACACTGTCACTCTAGTGACTAATTCCTGGAATTCAAGCATTTACACATATCAATACACTATCAGTCTAGTGACTGATGGCTGGAATTCAAGCATGTACATATATCAATACACTATCACTCTAGTGACTAATGGCTGGAATTCAAGCATGTACATATATCAATACACTATCACTCTAGTGACTAATGGCTGGAATTCAAGCATGTACACATGTCAATACACTATCACTCTAGTGACTAATGGCTGGAATTCAAGGATATACAGATATCAATACACTATCACTCTAGTGATTAATGGCTGGAATTCAAGGATGTACACATATCAATACACTATCACTCTAGTGACTAATGGCTGGAATTCAAGCATGTACATATATCAATACACTATCACTCTAGTGACTAATGGCTGGAATTCAAGCATGTACACATATCAATACACTATCACTCTAGTGATTAATGGCTGGAATTCAAGCATTTACATATATCAATACACTATCACTCTAGTGACTAATGGTTGGAATTCAAGCATGTACACATATCAATACACTATCACTCTAGTGACTAATGGCTGGAATTCAAGCATGTACATATATCAATACACTATCACTCTAGTGAGTAATGGCTGGAATTCAAGCATGTACATATATCAATACACTATCACTCTAGTGAGTAATGGCTGGAATTCAAGGATGTACATATATCAACACACTGTCACTCTAGTGACTAATTCCTGGAATTCAAGCATGTACACATATCAATACACTATCAACTCAAGTGATTAATGGCTGGAATTCAAGCATGTACACATATCAATACACTATCACTCTAGTGACTAATGGCTGGAATTCAAGCATGTACACATATCAATACAAAATTGAACTAGTGATTAATGGCTGGAATTCAAGTATTTATATATATCAGTACATTATAAGCCATTATATGTCAGTAAATATGAAATTCAGTGATGTTAAATATTTTTAGTCTCCAATCCCAGAAACTTCATAATGTGCGCTGTTGCAGTGATTTGTATAGAAAAATTTTTCTTCATTGAAAATCTTGGGGAATAATTATTATAAACATACACAGATGCATAAATGCATGTATTATATTAGAGAGAGAAACAAAATGTCATACATAATTATTTCCATATAGAAGATTAAAGCATTTGAACTAAATCAGTTGATTGGAGAGAGACAAACATTTATTCATACTTTCTCAGTCATTATTCAGTAGTATGGTCCACTATGACTTGTAACACCTCTTGCATATTTATCAAACAGTCAGTGCTTTTACACTATGGGACCATTGATAATATGGCATTCTGTTACTGTACTGGAACATTGATAATACGGCATTCTGTTACTGTACTGGAAATTGATAATATGATATGCTGCTACTGTACTGGAACATTGATAATATGGTATGCTGTTACTGTAATGGAACATTGATAATATGGCATGCTGTTACTGTACTGGAACATTGATAATATGGTATGCTGCTACTGTACTGGAACATTGATAATATGGCATGCTGTTACAGTACTGGAACATTGATAATATGGCATGCTGTTACTGTATTGGACCATTGATAATATGGTATGCTGTTACTGTACTGGAACATTGATAATATGGCATGCTGTTACTGTACTGGAACATTGATAATATGGCATGCTGTTATTGTAATGGAACATTGATAATATGGCATGCTGTTACTGTACTGGAACATTGATAATATGGCATGCTGCTACTGTACTGGGACATTGATAATATGGCATGCTGCTACTGTACTGGAACATTGATAATATGGTATGCTGCTACTGTACTGGACCATTGATAATATGGTATGCTGTTACTGTACTGGACCATTGATAATATGGTATGCTGTTACTGTAATGGAACATTGATAATATGGCATGCTGTTAATGTAATGGAACATTGATAATATGGCATGCTGTTACTGTACTGGACCATTGATAATATGGTATGCTGTTACTGTACTGGAACATTGATAATATGGGATGCTGCTATTGTACTGGAACATTGATAATATGGCATGATATTACTGTAATGGAACATTGATAATATGGCATGCTGTTACTATACTGGAACTTTGATAATATGGCATGCTGTTACTGTATTGGACCATTGATAATATGGCATGCTCTTACTGTACTGGAACATTGATAATATGGCATGCTGTTACTATACTGGAACATTGATAATATGGCATGCTGTTACTGTACTGGAACATTAATAATATGGCATGCTGTTACTGTACTGGAACATTGATAATATGGCATGCTGTTACTATACTGGAACTTTGATAATATGGCATGCTGTTACTGTACTGGAACATTGATAATATGTTATGCTGCTCCTGTAATGGGAGATGGTTACCTGTCAAAGTGCCATTTAATTCTTCCACCCCAATCTAGATTTTTACAAAACATCTCTATAGTTACCTATCAAAGTGCCATTGAATTCACCCACTCCAATCTAGATTTTTACAAAACATCTCTATATTTACCTGTCAAAGTGCCATTCAATTCTCCCATCCCAATCTAGATGTTTACAAAACATCTCTATGGTTATCTGTCAAAGTGCCATTCAATTCACCCACCCCAATCTAGATTTTTACAAAAAAACCCATCTCTGCGGTTACCTGTCAAAGTGCCATTTAATTCACTCATCCCAATCCAGCTGTTTACAAAACATCTCTATGGTTACCTGTCAAAATGCCATTTAATTCATCCATCCCAATCTAGATTTTGACAAAACATCTCTATGGTTACCTGTCAAAGTGCCATTCAATTCACCCACTCCAATCTAGATTTTTACAAAACATCTCTATAGTTACCTGTCAAAGTGCCATTCAATTCTCCCATCCCAATCTAGATGTTTACAAAACATCTCTATGGTTATCTGTCAAAGTGCCATTCAATTCACCCACCCCAATCTAGATTTTTACAAAAAAACCCATCTCTACGGTTACCTGTCAAAGTGCCATTTAATTCACTCATCCCAATCCAGCTGTTTACAAAACATCTCTATGGTTACCTGTCAAAATGCCATTTAATTCATCCATCCCAATCTAGATTTTGACAAAACATCTCTATGGTTACCTGTCAAAGTGCCATTTAATTCACCCACTCCAATCTAGATTTTTACAAAACATCTCTATAGTTACCTGTCAAAGTGCCATTCAATTCTCCCATCCCAATCTAGATGTTTACAAAACATCTCTATGGTTATCTGTCAAAGTGCCATTCAATTCACCCACCCCAATCTAGATTTTTACAAAAAAAAACCATCTCTACGGTTACCTGTCAAAGTGCCATTTAATTCACTCATCCCAATCCAGCTGTTTACAAAACATCTCTATGGTTACCTGTCAAAATGCCATTTAATTCATCCATCCCAATCTAGATTTTGACAAAACATCTCTATGGCTACCTGTCAAAGTGCCATTTAATTCAGCCACTCCAATCTAGATTTTTACAAAACATCTCTATAGTTACCTGTCAAAGTGCCATTCAATTCTCCCATCCCAATCTAGATGTTTACAAAACATCTCTATGGTTATCTGTCAAAGTGCCATTCAATTCACCCACCCCAATCTAGATTTTTACAAAAAAACCCATCTCTACGGTTACCTGTCAAAGTGCCATTTAATTCACTCATCCCAATCCAGCTGTTTACAAAACATCTCTATGTTTACCTGTCAAAATGCCATTTAATTCATCCATCCCAATCTAGATTTTGACAAAACATCTCTATGGCTACCTGTCAAAGTGCCATTTAATTCACCCACCCCAATCTAGATGTTTACGAAACATCTCTATGGTTACCTGTCAAAGTGCCATTTAAGTCACCCATAAACTTAAAAAGTGCAGATGTTCTCACTTCTCACTCCCATGGTTCAAATCATACATATCTGACAGAAGCCAACAAGTTGTTATTGGCAACATTAAATCAGAACTGATGTCCATCAGGTGGCGCTATACAGTTTCGCATTTTGCATAGGGTTAGGATTTTAAAGAAAATGAATGTCATCGGCTTTCCTCATTGGTTATACTAGCTATTTAAAAAAGACCTTGTATATCTTAGGTATAATGCAAAGAACCTTTAATTCCCTTTATTTTGGTGTATGATTGATGGGTGTACGATGGGTTATAGAGTATACAGCTTGGCCTTACTTCAAATGTGCACCTTTCAAAAAAGTGCTAGCTCTACTTGGTCATTTTCACCTCCTGAACTTCAGAGGTAAATTGTATAAAAAAGAGCCGATAACTTTTTTTACATTTTATATATTTGGTAATTCATTCATTGCACTTTCAGAAGCTGGTATTGTCTAGTCTGGCAAAATTCATTTTCCCTATTTTAATAGCTGCTATGTATACTGTACTTTAGACTAATTCAGACTGATTTTTTAACACAAGGGAGCAGTCATTTTAGTTAGCAGTGTGCTTAAATCATGTAAAATTTCCAAAAGTACAATATCCAAAAGAAATATCATCCACATTACATTAATGTAGCATAGAGATATGCAAACATTCTCTCCACTGTGCATGTTTTAAATGTGAACTACTTCACCTTACATACGTCACTCTCTCAAAAGTACATATTATCTGGTGAGCGCCACCTCAATAAAGGTTTTCCACAGGGGTCTATTTTAGGACTAGTATTATTCATATTGTTTATGAATTACTTGCCATGTAAGTACGACATTGAAATACCAATCTATATGCTGATGATACACATTTGCATAAGTTTGATTCGAGTTTTGTGACTTTGAACTAAAATTTGGGTGAAGATTGATATTTTTATTAATATTTGTGCTTAATAGCTTATTAATAACTTAATAACATGGTTATCAGTCCCATATAAACTGAGGCAGTGTTGCTTGGAACTGGGCAAAGGTTATCAGTGAATGAAAATTCAAATCTTGAGCTGTATATCTCCAATAATGAAATCGAAAATGCTGACACAGAACTTTTGGGAGTTCATGTTGATAAGAATCTGAATGGCACAAGCAATTGAAACTGAAGAATTGATCTTTAACATATGATAAATAGTTATCTACCAGTCAACTACTGGAAATTATTTTACAATGCATTCACTCTTTTGGGCTACTGCTGCACAGTATGGGGCAATACAACTGAGAATAATATTGAAATAAATCTACAAACTTAAAAAAGTGCAGCAAGATTTATCCTAAATTTACACACTGAACTTGAATTCACGGAAAGAATGCAACTCTCCTGCTCAATTCAAGAAGTTAAATATTATTGCTCTCTTTGCTAGTCAATGAACATAATGAAAATTTAACTAGAATCCATGGAAACAATACAAATCTCTTTCACAATCCAGGAATTAAAAGACATACTGAACTTGAATCAATGGAAACCATACATATCTCTTCCCCATTTATGAATTTAAAAGAGACACTGATCTTGATTTCATTGATACAATATAATTTTCTGCCCCAATCGAAGAAATTAAGACACAGTGACAATACAGCTTTCTTCCCCAGTCTGTTAATTTGAGACAATGACTTATAATGTGTCTATGGAAACAAGGCTATACTGTTTCCCAGTCAAGGAATTTAAGGCACGGTGACCTATAATCTGTAGGTATAGAAATAATCCAGATCTCTTCCCCAATCGATGAGTTTAAAAACACACCAAACTTGAATCCATGGAAACAATTCAACTGTCTTCCATAATCCATGAATTTAAGACACAGTGACCTATAATTTGTCTGTTTAGAAACAGTACAACACTCTTCCCCACTCCATGAATTTGAGTACCAATAAAAGCTTGTTGATACAAATGAAAGTAATTAAATTCACAGTAATAAATCACAAGTCAGTTCCAATCAGTCGGATAGTGTTTTTAAAAAAGACAACAAAAGAACAACAACAACAACATAAACCCACCAGATATCAGTGGTATGTAATGTAGTCATCTTTGCTAGCCAAGGTTCCTATATGTTAACCTTATCTACACCTTGGCAGAATGATCATATATTTTAGTGCTTTGTCATAACAACATCTGTTGGATTTCATGAGTTGTCTCCCTTAGAAGGTAATGCCAGCTAACCAATAGCATCTAACAGTTATGCATTGTTACTTTGTGCATCGGCCGAAAATGGTGCAGGCAACTGACTTTAAATGAATACTTTGCAAGTTTAACATGAAAAACATGACCCTCTACTAGAGAGAAGCCATTACAGGTGTATTTGAAGGAAATTATGTATTTGTGCAAACCAGCAGAGGAAAATGGCTGTGTGATTTAAAATCATACATATTTTTTATAACTTGGAAGGTTTATAAAAATTGGTCACAACACTCCATTTAATGTCTTTCTGAAGCTCATTCTTACAGACTTGTAAATGCTTATCTACAACTTGCTTTTTATGTTCCAGGCAGTTGAAGGTGATAAAAGAAGTTCAGAATGCCCTGAACAGCTTTGACACTATTCAGAGTGTACTGAAACACATGTCCAGCCCACATGACAAGATCTGTCAGGAACTACTTGCCTTCTTGGCTGCCCTTCTCTTTAATGGAAATGAGGAAGTACAGGTAAGCTTTATATATAAAAAACAGAATGTAATTTATCTCATCACATCTAAGATCTGTATCATCCAGTATGTTGGAGAAACTGAAAAGTTACACAAAAGGATCAACCTTCATAGATCTGACTGGATGACAAAGAAGCTGTACAGAAGCCCTGTCACAGAACACTTCTCCTTCCATGGTCACACTTTCACTGGTATAACACTTATAGCAATTGCTCACAACCCCAAATGGAGTTCCAAAACCAGGTAAAAAAAAGGAATCTTACTGGATACGCTGCCTTAGTACAATGAAACCAAGTGGTTTAAACCAAGAAGACTAGAAAAAGACAGCCATTTACAAATAAAATTACTGTTTTGCAGCCGGTATGTTCTCTTTTCAATAATTCTCTAAATTTGCTTATTAGTCACCCAATAACCTATAATTACAGCTATACAATGAAATATCCGGGATATAATTTGCGCGTACATAAATTTACTTAAAATAACAGATGATGTTATGGCTCATTGATTTCTAGGTCAATATAAAATATCTTTCAGCATCCGCAACAAGTCAAAGTCATGTAAAGTTTTACAAAGACAACGGTTTGTCTGTTTTATTTGTTTGTCTGGTCCATGTTTTGTACTTGCCTTTGAAAAAGACTCATTAAAGAGTCGAAAGCACTAGATACTAGTTTTGCACTGTTCGTAGTCAGTTTATTACATTTTTCTTAATCAATCCCTGACAAACGTGATCCCTTGCTGGATCCAGTGCACTTGAAAGGACTGTTATTCACAATATGATTTGTATTCTTTATATATATATATATATATATATATATATATATATATATATATATATATATATATATATATATATATATATATATATAAAATCAGAAAATATGACAGTGAGATACCAAACCACTAAAAACTAAAAATGCCAACCTTCATGAATTATATATCCCTGCCTGTTTCTGTTTGTGTATAATTATAAACTTTAAGACTTGGTTATAAGTAACAGAAAACCAGTCTGGGTTTTTATATGTACTTCAGACCATAGAAGAGTCTAGTTTAAAACTGAAGTTTCATAAATAAAATTAGTTCACCTATAAAGATTGCTAGAATGATATGTTCATTTATTATATTCTCATGTGCATGCGAGTGATTCTATTATACACAAATGCTTGTATCCATGACTGCCTGGTACATTCCATCCTTATCTAGGGATATACACAAATGCTTGTATCCATGACTACATTCCATCCTTATCTATGAATATACACACATACTTGTATCCATGACTACATTCCATTGTTATCTGTGGATATGCACATTGCTGAGAGGGTATGGTGGTTGGTTTTTGCTGCCAACCTGATTGGTACCTTTTGGATTCAGTGCTCACTTCGGGACAAATAAAAAATTATCTAACCTGTAATGATAATATTCTCACTCCTTGAATAATGTAAATTTACATTCTCATGCATCCTCGTGTAAGATTTAAGGATTCAACTGTATCTTGGTCATGTTTACTTTGCAGAAGTCAATGTTGGACTATTTCACTGGTTCCAGGGATGACACATTCATGTTTGCAATCAAAGAGAGAATGAGTTTGTCAGTCATTGCAACCATAGGAAGGTAAAGATTGTACATGCACACACACAGTACACATTGGAGTGGATAGTTTATTCACTGAAATAAAAATGGAATGCAGAATGAACATGAATGAAATGAAGAATGAATGCATTACAAAATGAAATGCAGGATAAATATAAACTTAATGATGAATGCATTTGTTTCCAAATGGAGATGATAAATTCAGGACAAATAATGCTTAATGATAGATGAAAATAGAAACAAAGCTGAGTGTATATTATAAATGGGTAAAACATTGATTATTTCCATTTCAAATAAGTGAAAGCAAAAATGAAATAATGGATGATACATGGTTTCGTTAAGAAAAGATAAGAATTCTTTATTTAAAATTACATAGTCCATACATCTAAATTAAAATATAGATATAAAGTAAAAATATTGTAAACATAAAATAACATGTATCATACATACAGGTATACAGATACATCTACACAATTAACTGCTCCCTGCATTGTTAAGAATGAAGTTAAATGGCACATAGTGCAGCAATAAGATTTGAATAATGTAATTTTGATATTTCATG
This sequence comes from Sinohyriopsis cumingii, assembly GCA_028554795.2. Classification (NCBI taxonomy): domain Eukaryota; kingdom Metazoa; phylum Mollusca; class Bivalvia; order Unionida; family Unionidae; genus Sinohyriopsis; species Sinohyriopsis cumingii. Next base: position 154,273,587 of record CM068828.1, on the reverse strand, counting down.
AACAATTCTTAAATTTTTGTAGAAGCATGTTTGTTCAATCACATAAAAATCGGTAATTTCTAATCATATCTTCATTATCTGACTGATTGGATTTCAAAATAATGACCCAAATACGTATAACTGTTGACATATGTAAGAGCATTGCCGTTAAGATGTACAGGGGGAGGTAATTTGAAAGAAGTTGGCTGAAAGACCATGCATACTGATTTTTTGTATTATAGATGATGTCATTCTCAAATGCATATTGTTCACATATATTTAATAATTTCCTTAAACCTGAAACAGCACATTTGGTGGCAGACGTAACCCCACGTAACACTAACCCAGCTTATGAATTAACTTATATATATATATATATATATATATATATATATATATATATATATATATATATATATATATATATATATATATATATATATATATATATATATATATATATATATATTATTAAATAACAATGGGGAAAGAATACCCCCTGCCTCACCATCATTGGTTACATGGAAAGTGTGGACATTACACTTCCTCATCGCATATTATACAACTGTTTGCCATACCAATTAGCTAAAATATGAACTATGTAGACAGATATTTTAATATCAATCAACGTTATAAAGAGTGTCCAATGATTGACCCTATCAAATTCCTTACTAGCATTTAAGAAGCATGCAAATGCTGGGCTGCCAAGTTCTACATAATAGCTGACAGTTTCTTTAACGGCATATAGTCATAAATCTGATGAATGCTGCTTTTTAAAACCAAACTGATTATTGGAGATTGTGACTTCACATCTCTGTGGTATGATGCATTCAAATATTTTTGAAATAATAGTCATAAGAGCTTTAGGTCTGTAGTTATTTTTGTCCACCAGGTTACCAATTTTGCTTTTTAGTAGTGGTATAATTATAACTTTTGTAAAATCATCTGGTACAATGTGATGCACAAACATACGATTAAATAAAATCATCAATAGCACATGAAGTCTAGTATCTGAAAATTTAATATGTTCCACATATAAAAAATCTGATCTTAGACATTTACTGCCTTTTTGTCTTGTTATTGCACTTTGGATCTCAGATAATGTGATTACCTCAATACCAGCAGAAAGGGTATTCAATGCTGAAAGCAAATGCTTCTTATTTGATTCATTTTCAACACTATTGAGTAAGTCTTCAAAATGATTTTTCCACATGTTGCATATATTATTCTGACCATGGTTCCCATCAATGCAAATTGGTATTTTAGTGGAAGTTGTCGTAGTATTTTGTTTAACTTGCTTCCAGAATTCACGTTGGTTGATGTTTCAAATTTTTGTGCTGGCGAGTCTGTTATATGTTTTACTTCATCTTTCTTGCATAAGCTAAGAGCATGCTTAAAATGTGCTCTTGTTTGGTGCATTCGGTTACTGAGTTGGCCATGACAAGGTTTACTGTTATCACACCACATAAGGTAAGCATTTCGTGCAAATTCATGTAGTTCTTTGACACAGTCATTCCAGCCTGGTATAATTCATAATACTGTTAGCTCCTCTTAAATATTCACTTTATAACATAGAGCATTAAATTATTTGCTTATTTTTACAAAACTTGTATTTGCTTTTTTCTTTTACATAGTCTAACATCAAAGAGTTGTAACTATATATATATACTCTCTTTGTTTTGCTGTTCAGGTGTTTGCTGCATGCTTTGCATAGGGCTAACGTGGAGGCACAGTTGAAAACAAGAGAAGTGTCTGGAGCTGTGAGTATAATTTTCCTCCTCTGTCATTGGCTCTTTCCATTTTAAGGTTTCCCATACTTGTTCCACATACAAAACACTCAACTGCCTCTTTCCATTCAGTTTCCCCTGCTTTTTCCACATACAAAACACTCACTGCCTCTTTCCATTTGGTCTCTCATACTCTTTTCACATACGAAACACCCACTGTCTTTTTTCATTTGGTTTCTCATATTTTTACCACATTCAAAACACTCACTGCCTCTTTCCATTTGGTTTCCTATACTTTCTTCCACATAAAAAAACACACGCTGCCTCTTTCCATTTGGTTTCTCATACTTTTGACACATCCAAAAGCACTCAGTGCCTCTTTCCATGTGTTTTCTTGTACTTTTTCCACAGAAAAACACTCAGTATCTTTCTGTTTGAAGGTTTTCCATACTTTTTCCACATACAAAACACTCAGTGCTTCTTTCAGTTTGGTTTCTCATACTTTTTCCATGTACAAAACACTTACTGCCTCTTTCCATGTGGTTTCTCATACTTTTTCCAGCTACAAAACACTGTCTCTTTTATTTGGTTTCCCCTACTTTTTCCACATGCAAAACACTCAATGCCTCTTTCCATTTAGTTTCTCATACTTTTTCCACATACAAAAACACTCATTGCCTCTTTCCATGTGGTATCTCATACTTTCTCCGCATGCAAAACACTCACTGCCTCTTTTTAGTTGGTTTCTCATACTTTCCAACATTCAAAACACTGCCTCTTTCCATTTGGTTTCTTTTATCTTTTCCACATACAAAACACTCACTTCCTCTTTCCATTTGGTTTCTCATGCCTTTTGCATATTCCAAAAGACTTACTGCCTCTTTCCATGTGGTTTCTCATTCTTTTTCTACATACAAAACACTCACTGCCTCTTTCCATTTGGTTTCTCATCCTTTTTTCATATTAAAAAACACTCACTGCCTATTTCCATGTGGTTTGTCGTACTTTTTTACACATACAAAACACTCACTGCCTCTTTCCATTTGAAGGTTTCCCCTACTTTTTCCACATACAAAAAGACTCACTGCCTCTTTCCATTTGGTTTCTCATACTTTTTCCAGATACAAAACATGCACTACCTCTTTCCATTTGGTTTCCCGTACTTTTCCACATACTAACACTCACTGTCTTTTTCCACATAACAGTTTTCCATACTTTTTCCACGTACAAAACAATGATTGATCATCCCTACATGAACTTAAATAATGATTGATTATCCATCCATGAACTTAAATAATGATTGATCATCCATCCATGAACTTGCATAACAGTGGAGCATCCATCCATGAACTACATAATCATGGATCATCCATTCATGAACAATGATGGATCGTCCATCCAGTAACTTTGATGGATCATTCATCCATGAACTTACATAATCACAGACCATCCATTCATGAACCTGCATAATGATGGATCATCCATCCATGGACTTATTTAACAATGTACAGTTTTGTCTCAAAATGTCTATTAGTTATTTGAAAGGTTGCACAGTTTTGTCTCAAAATGGGTATTATTATTTTGAACATTTGTCCTGGTTAATGTTCTTGTTAAAAATGTGTAATTGTTATTTTAACAGCCTGACCAACAGCCTTCAAGAAATTCCAGTGGCTCAGACTTGCAGTCTCAGAGAGGGAGCACATTGCGTTTACTCCCCAACAGCACAAATAGAGTTAGACCAATAGCAGAAGCGGACATCAAACTACAGGTTTGAATGCGATATTCATTATACTCAACATGGCAGGAATTTGATGGTGGTTTAATTTTTTTACTCTTAAATATTTACTACAGTACTGAAATGGATGTGTATTTGATGAGGATTTGATTTGAGTATCATGAATGTGTATTTGAGGGGTTTTTGATTTGACTATGATAGTCAAATCAAAAACCCCTCAAATACACATTCATGATACTCAGATCAAATCCTCATCAAATACACATCCATGATACTCAAGTCAAATCCACCTCAAATACACATACATGATAGTCAAATCAAAAACCCCTCAAATACACATTCATGATTCAATCATGGATGTGTATTTGAGGGGGATTTGATTTGAGTATCATGTATGTGTATTTGAGAGGGATTTGATTTGACTATCATGTATGTGTATTTGAGGTGGATTTGATTTGAGTATCATGGATGTGTATTTGAGGGGGATTTGATTTGAGTATCATGGATGTATATTTAATGGGAATTTGATTTTTGGTATAATGGATGTGTATTTGAGGTGGATTTGATTTGAGTATCATGGATGTGTATTTGAGGGGGATTTGATTTGAGTTTCATGGATGTATATTTGATGGGGAATTGATTTTTGCTATGATGGATGTGTATTTAAGGCGGATTTGATTTGAGAATCATGGATGTGTATTTGAGGGTTTTTTGATTTGAATATCATGGATGTATATTTGATGGGGAATTGATTTGGGTATGATGGATGTATTTAATGGGGGTTTGATTAGAGTTTCGTGGATGTGTATTTGATGGGGATTTGATTTGGGTATGATGGATGTGTATTTGATGGGGATTTGATTTGAGTATGATGACAGAAAAATTATTAGTGTTTAGAGCTAATGTCACAGAATGCCAAAATTGTATAAATAATTTTTGGCTTTTCTAGTAAAAATGTATGTGAAAATTTGGAAGGTTGATTTTCAGAAACCCTCACCACCCTCAAATTTTAATTATTCTAAGACTTTTAAAGAAGCATATTGATTTTATGATACAACCTGTCTGTGTGGATGTGCATAGAGCCAGACATACATAATTATTTGCATACAGTCATACATATATATGTGAATACAGTCAGACATATACATATGTGCATAGTCAGTCATACTTATGTATGTGAATACAGTCAGACATACACCTATATGCATACAGTCAGACATGTTTGTGAATACAGGTCAGACATTCATACATACATATGTACATACAGTTCTGAGCCTGGAAGAGTCTGTTGCAGCGGGGATATGGATGTACAGCTTGCTGACTGGGAGTTGTGGTACTGCTGTTCCTGGATTTGTGTCCACGAGTCTTTTCTGCTCAAAGGCACCAGCATTGACTTGACTGCACCAAGCAGATCGATTAGCAGCGACACTCTCCCAGCTGTCAGGATCAATGCCTGGGTTCTTCCTCGAAGCCTTGAGGGTGTTCTTGTATCTCTTTTTTTTGACTACTATGGGATTTCTTGCCTTGCTGTAGCTTTCCATAGAAGACGTTGTTAGGTAGGCATTCTATTGGCATGCAGACAACATGGCCAGCCCATTGGAGTTGTGCCTTGTAGTTTCCTCAGGAAGCTCATATGGAAGTGGTTAAGTTTTTTAACATGGCAGCTACACAGTCCAGGTCTTGCAAGCATAGAGGAGAGTGAGGAGAACAACCGCTGCGTAGACTTTGAGTTTGGTGGCAAGCTTGATGCCTCTCATATCCAAGACATTTGAGTGGAGTCTGCCAAATGCTATGCTGTCTTTGGCATTTCTGGTGTTGACCTCATTGTCTATGTGGACTGCTTGTGAGAGGGTCATGCCGAGGTATGTGAACATGTCTACATGTTTGAGCTTTTGGTCATTGACAGTGTTGGATTTTTCCAAGTAATCTTCTCCAGGAGCTGGCTGATGCAGAATTTCAGTCCTTGTTGGTAGAGATGGTGAGTACGTAGTTGGTGCATGCTGTAGAAAAAGGTCCATGCTCTGTTGCATGCCTGCCTCCATGCTGAAGTTGAGGGCACAGTCATCTGCAAACAGGAGGTTGCAAATGTTCTCAACTTGGACTTTGGTTTTAGCTTGAAGCCTCCTCAGGTTGAAAAACTTCCCATCCATATGGTATCCAAGACCTACTCTAACATCGCTGTCCTTGAAAGCATCCTTCAACATTGTGGAGAACATGAGGCTGAAGAGGGGGGAGCTAAGACACATCCTTGGTTCACACCATTCGTAACTGCAAAGGGTTCGGAATAGTTATGCTGGTCCTGGACTCTGGCAATCATGCCATCATGAAACTGCCTCACCATTTCAATGAAGACTTCTGGACATCCAGAATTTGGCCATGACCTTCCAAAGGCTTTCCCAGCTGACAGTGCCAAATGCCTTAGTCAGGTCCATGAAGGTGGTGTATAGCTGGACATTTTTCTTGCATCTGCCTGGCACCAAAGGTCATGTTGATGGTGCCTTTCTCCTTTTTGAAGCCACACTGGTTTTCTGGCAGTAGGCCATGATCAAGGTGCTCTGTGACTCTGTTCGGCAGTAGCCTGGCAAGGACCTTGCCTGCAATGCAGAGTACAGAGATTCCTCTATGTTTGTCACAGGATTGGTGATTGCCTTTGCATTTGTAAATGTGGATGATGGATGCATCTTTGAATTCCTGGGGTATGCGTTTCATCTTCCATATCCCACAGAACAGCTCTGTTAGTCTTTTCACAACTTAGGCCCACTAGACTTGTAGATCTCAGCTGGGATGGAGTCTGCTCCTGGAGCTTTCCCACCAGACAGGAGCTCAATGGCCTTATGAGTTTTCAGCACTCTTGGAGGGTCAGCCAATCTATCGTTGATCTCCACCTGGGTTAGATGGTTGATGACTTCATTGTTGATGGAAAAGGGTCTGTTGAGGACACCATCAAAGTGTTCCGCCTAGCAATCCAGTATCTTCTCCTACTCAGTTTTGGGAGTGCTGACATCAGAGCTCAAGAGAGGGGTTGTGCCTGATGTTACTGGGTCATAAACATCACGAAGAGCGCTATAGAAATTCTTCATGTTGTGTCGGTCAGCAAAGGACTGAATATCATCAGCCTTTTGGCTCAGCCATGTGTCCTGCATCTCATGCAGTTTCTTCTTCACAGTTTGGAGGACATCTTTCTTTGCATGGGATCGATATTGTATGCACGATAGAGACAATGCTTCTGCTCTAGCAGGGACTGTATTTCTTCACATTTCTCATCAAACCAGTCTTGGTGCTTTCATGCAGTGACGCCAAAGGATTCAGATGCAGTAGAGTACACCAGATATTTGAAGGCTGCCCAGCATTTCTCTGTGTCGTTGGTATCAGAGTCTGTGGTTTCTAGCTGGTTTATCAGAGCTTCAGACAGAACTTGCTCAGTGTTGCAGACTTTCAGCCTGGAGACATTGAGTCGCTTTGGAATTCTCTGTGGATGTCTGGGAGGTTGAATTTTACGATTTGTCTTGGAAATCAGTAGCAAGTGGTCTGTCCAGCAGTTAGCACCACACATTGCCTTGGTCACATGGACATCCTGCCTGTCATTCTTATGGACTAAGATGTAGTGGATCAGATGCCAATGCTTAGACTGTGGGTGCATCCAAGTTGTTTTATTATGGTTAGGCAGATGGAAGATGGTGTTTGTGATCAGGAGATCATTTGTTGCTCACATTCTCAAGAGCAGATGTCCATTGCTGTTGCAGTTGCCAATGCTGTGTCTACCAGTAACTCCCTTCCATGAGATGTGGTCCGTGCCAACTCTGGTGTTAAAATCACCAAGAATGATCAGCTTGTCCGACTTTGGTACTAAAGCAATTAGAGCTTCCAGATCCTGGTAGAACTTGTCAATGGCTTTCTCTGAGTTGATCATGGTTGGTGCATAAGCACTAATGAGTGTGGCTTGCTTGTTTCCATGCAAGGGTAGCTTCAGCATTATAAGTCGGTCATTAATTCCCTTTGGTAAGATGGAGAGCCTATTCACCATACTTGACTTGACAGTGAAACCAACTCTGGATTCACGACGTTCATCAGTACCATGTCCACTCCAAAAAAAGGTGTAGCCAGATCCAACTTCAGTCAACCGGCCCTCATTGGCCAAGCGAGTTTCTCTCAGGGCTGCTATCTCTATCTTGTAGAGAACAAGTTCTCTTGCAATCAGGGCAGTTCTTCTCTCTTGTCTGTCAGCCTCTGCATGATCCAATAGAGTGCGTATGTTCCACGCACCAAGAGTGAGTGGAACCTTTCAGATTTTTATTGTGTTTCAACCACAAGAATGGGATTCCCTCCAGCTGCAGTAACCTGGTCAGGATAGTTGAAGCAGGCTTTTTATAGGGCACCATCCTCAGGTTATGGAGGTAAGCAGTGCTATCCTGATGAGGTCTGCTTAGCCAATCGGCTGGCTGCTGACATCCATTTATGCTTCATGTCAATGGAAGATGACCCTGTGGCCTGAGCCACCTGTGTGCTGGTCTGTCACTGTGGCTGCAAGTGCATACACCTGCTGCATCACAATTTGCCCATCACTGCGGGATTTGGGCATGGCTGATGATGTAAATGAGTTGGATTAAAGTGATGGAGAGTTGCGCTGTGTCAGCCTCACTCACTTGTTCAGGCCCCACTTTGTCCAGTTGCAAGACATAGTCAAGATGGCTGGAATGGAGACTGGATGCAGTGGATGACCAAGGGGTCCTACATGTATTGCTATGCTCTTAGTGCTCCACATCACTTTGCTGGGTCCGTCTTCCTGCCCATCGACCAGCTGGTGGTTCCTTCGCGCAGTCCGCTGGGTCCAGTCTTCCTATGCAATGGGTGACAATCCCTAACTCACTGAGGGTTTAAGACCTATCAGTTACCCTCAACCTGGTTTAGCCAGCCAGTCGAAGCTGTTGCCCATGGTGTGGCCACTACAGTTTCTTGGAGCCACAGGTAAGAGCTGAGCACCAAGTGGGGACCAAAGGTGGGCTAGCAAACCCCAAAGGAGTATGACTGCTACCCGTACCAGATGTACTACCCCTCCATGAGCACCCCTTACCTCTTATAAGTTTAATAAAGGCAAATAGCAAAGGCATCAGCTGAGGTTGTTCTGTTTTAGCATGTGTTAAAAGCAACTTCCAGAGGCATCAGCTGAGGTTGGTCAGATATTATCATGTGTAAAAGGCAGCTAACAGAATGTCTGAGGTTGGTCAGTTGTTAGCATATGAAAATGTGCAGGTTAAAGTTCTAGCAACCTGGATCAGCAACCATTTTGTTTCCTTGGGGCAAGCACTTTACTCCTCCTGGAAACTTTTGGAATTTTTATCATGCTGCTCATTTATACAAAATTATAAATTTTAAAGAACTCCAGCTATGTATTGCATTTTATTATATGCTCATTTTTTTCTCCGTTAACTTTACATTATCAGAATCATTCAATATTTTATGATATTGCACACTTTTATATTGCACCCACGTGCAGGACATGTGCTCAGTGGTGTATAAGGAACTACTTTGTAAACAAATCATGTACATTCGCACAGTAGGTTCAGTATGTTTTGGTTGATTAAATTTGTTTCTGAATGAACTAAAGCAGATGATTTGTGTACTGCAGCATACCAACTGCTTTGCTACATTCCACGTTAACTTTTTTGATACATTGTTTCAGATTTTGTGATAGACACCAGATTTCATAAAATTGCTTGGTACCTACAAATAACATACAAGCAATAAAGGCATAAACTTTCTCCTTTAGATGGTAATAAGAATGGCAAAAAAATATACTTACAGTTTTACATCCAGAATTTCCTCAAAATGTACTTTCTTAGTTCTGCAAATCCGAATTACATGAGCCATGTCATGAGTTCTCAAGCTTGATTACACATTTCAAAATTGTACTGTAATTTCGACTATATTCCAAGTGCAGTTACATCTTCCTTACTGCACTCAAAATGAAATAAACATTAAATTCAATGGCATCTTTTTGATAATTGCAATTGAATCACTTTATATTTTCCCCAGATTATGATTTCAAATAGTCAGTGACAGAACAAACACACTTGCAGATGTAAACATGCTTCTCCCATGCTACTTCAATCTGATGTATTTCATGTACAATTTGTACAGATGAATCCAGTCCAAAATCATGAACTTTTGCAGGATTGAAACAAAATACCAAAATCTATTCATTCCAGATCAAATGGAAAAGTTGTTGCAATGCGCATTTATTTACAATATGACTGGAAATTTCAATTTTAAAAAGACACGCCATTTTCTTTTGAAAGTTATGTCGAGCGCGTGACTAAGTTCAAATTTATCTAGGTGGAGTTATGTGTGCATTAATAATGTTGTTGTTGTGTAATGATGAATCTGCTCTTGTGTATTTAGTTTGGAATATGGCGTACATTCATTTACCTTGTTTCTTGTAGTGTATTTTGTTATATAGTTAAGCCATAGGTAGAATAAGAAAATGAGCATATAATAAAAAGGTTACTGCATTTGTATGGGAAAATATCAATCCGTTTTATCGGATTGATATACTGCACTCCCAAGGTTGTGCAGTATTCCAACAAAAAAAACTTGTTCATATTTTCACATACAAATGCAGTAACCTATAAATACTGAGCATTGGTATGTACACCAGTATCACAAGTGTCAGTATTTATATGTATCAAGCTGCACCCCTGAATCCCTGGGTGATGTCTGGGAATGTTTTCCCTAATCTTCAGGGATTTGGCTCCTTGTCATAACATTGATAATCTTGATATCCTTACTCTATAACAATATATATATATATATATATATATATATATATATATATATATATATATATATATATATATATATATATATATATATATATATATATATATATATATATATTCTCAGTAGGCATGAAAATTCAAAATTCTACAATTTACAGCCATCTTACATGTGAACAGACAGGTCATGCAGGACAAATCAGCAGATTTAACAAAATTGTTCACGAGTTTTGACGTTAAATGAGTAATGACTTTGTTGACCCAATTTTTAGAATGCAAATGGACAATAATCCTTTTTTAAAATATGTACATAATCTCATCACATCAGTCCTGAATTATTGCTATTCATGCTGTCCTTATGACACATATCTTGGTCATTTCTTGGATCATTGCCCATAGACTCTTTCTGCTAGTTCTCATCAATGTTGATCCTTGTAGTAGTGTTACTTGATCCAAGTTCTATTTGGAATCAGCCTGAATTTTTCTCAGAATGTTTTTTTTGCATCTGCATTGGAATATGGATGGCAATGTTATGCATGTTTATGCATACAAATATAAAGGTATGTTTGCACACATGGGTGGGAGTATGCCTAAAAGATCCATAAAGTGTAAGAATATGAAAATGTAATATATGCATCTACAAGTTTCCCTTTATTATATGTAATATATACATCTACAAGTTTCCCTTTATTATATGTAATATATGCATCTACAAGTTTCCCATTATTATATGTAATATATGCATCTACAAGTTTCCTGTTATTATATGTAATATATACATCTACAAGTTTCCTTTTAAGTCACCCCCCCCCTACTAATACCTCTGACTATTCTAGGCTGGTTCTTTTGATCCACTATTATGAATATTTCACATTGATATATCTTTATAAGCTGGTAACAGTAAGTCAAAGGCCCTGAAAAAACTTGGCACAAAAATGTGTCTGGGGTAAAAAAAACCAGAAAATTTCAAATGTAAGTTTAATTTTTAATACAAGTACATTTAGTTTGGAGAATAGCCTGTGATAGGATCATTTTTTTAGAACTCATTTTATAATTTCATTATTGTCATGCTGTACAGATTGACTTGAAGAGACATAAAAATTATCATCTTTTCAAATATACTCAAGTCAGACTACAAGGATTGCCTTGAAGAAACATGAAACCATACTACTAGGCATAGTTTTGCAAGTATAAAGCTGCTTTTACATGGTAGATGTGTCCTTAAAAACAGTTTGGTGAGATTCATAAAGCTGCTTTTACATGGTAGATGTGTCCTTAAAAACAGTTTGGTGAGATTCATAAAGCTGCTTTTACATGGTAGATGTGTCCTTAAAAACAGTTTGGTGAGATTCATAAAGCTGGCTTTACAATGTAGATGTGACTTTAAGAATTGTCTTGTGAGATTCATAAAGCCAGATTTACAAGTTAGATGTGTCCTACAAAATAGTCTGGTGAGATTTATAAAGGTGGCTTTACAATGTAGATGTGTCCTTAAAAATAGTACGGTGAGATTTATTAAGCTGACTTTACAATGTAGATGTGTCTTTAAGAATTGTCTGGTGAGATTCATAAAGCTGGCTTTACATGTTAGACATGTCTTAAAAAATCGGCTGGTGAGATTTAATAAGCTGGTTTTACATGGTAGATGAGTCCTTGCAAATAGTTTGGGGATATTCATAAAGCCAGATGTACAAGTTAGATGTGTCCTACAAAATAGTCTGGTGAGATTCATAAAGCTGGCTTTACATGTAAGATGTGTCCTTAAAAACAGTCAGCTGAGATTTGGCTTTACGCCTTAGACATGTCTTTAAAATAGTCTGGTGAGATTCATAAAGCTGGCTTTACATGTTAGACATGTCTTTAAAAATAGCCTGGTGAGATTCTGACACAAAGCAGTTGTTATTGGGAATCCACATCTTTGTCCATTATAATTGTAGCTGGATCATAAGTCAATACCTGCTTATTATAGTCAAACCTGCTAGTAAAACAGCTACCTGTGTAACACAAACATCTCTTTAAGACAGCCACATTTTTAGAGATACAATAGTATAGATTTCAAATTTCCATTTAAATAATAACAATTTCATTAAATTTTACAGCTCGCACATGTACTTAAACTCAGTGTTATGTATTGTTTGACTTAAACTGATTGATTAAATACAGTAACAGATAAAACTCACTAACATGTAGCAGCTTTGTTTGGTCTGCAGGAGATGGGAAAGAGTAATAGAGAGACACAGATGACCCCGACCATAACCCCTGGCCTGGAGTTAAAGGATGATGGCTACATTGAACTGGTTCTTACCATTTTGAGATTGATGTGTAACCAGCAGTACAGAGGCCTCCAGGCAAGTAAAAACATCATTGTACACTATCAATTGTATCTGACAGTACAGAGGCCTCCAGGCAAGTAACAACATCATTGTACACTATCAATTGTATCTGACAGTACAGAGGCCTCCAGGCAAGTAACAACATCATTGTACACTATCAATTGTATCTGACAGTACAGAGGCCTCCAGGCAAGTAACAACATCATTGTAAACTATCAATTGTATCTGACAGTACAGAGGCCTCCAGGCAAGTAACAACATCATTGTACACTAACAATTGTATCTGACAGTACAGAGGCCTCCAGATAAATAACAACATCATTGTACACTATCAATTGTATCTGACAGTACAGAGGCCTCCAGGCAAGTAACAACATCATTGTACACTAACAATTGTATCTGACAGTACAGAGGCCTCCAGATAAATAACAACATCATTGTACACTATCAATTGTATCTGACAGTACAGAGGCCTCCAGGCAAGTAACAACATCATTGTACACTAAAAATTGTATCTGACAGTACAGAGGCCTCCATGCAAGTAACAACATCATTGTACACCATCAATTGTATCTACCGGTAGATACAGTTTGGAACTGGCACCTTTGTATGTGTCAGTTGTATATGGGTACAGTTTGGAACTGGCACCATTGTATTTGTCAGTAGTATCTAGGTACAGTTTGGAACTGGCACCTTTGTATTTGTCAGTAGTATCTAGGTACAGTTTGGAACTGGCACCCTTGTATTTGTCAGTATTATCTAGGTTTGGTTTGGACTTGGAATCATTGTATTTGTCAGCAGTATCTAGGTACAGTTTAGAACTGGCATCATTGTATTTGTCAGTAGTATCTAGGTACAGTTTAGAACTGGCACCTTTGTATTTGTCAGTAGTATCTAGATACAATTTGGAACTGGCACCTTTGTATTTGTCAGTAGTATCTAGGTACAGTTTTGAACTGGCACCATTGTATTTGTCAGTAGTATCTAGGTATGGTTTGGACTTGGAATCATTGTATTTGTCAGTAGTATCTAGGTACAGTTTAGAACTGGCATCATTGTACCTTGTCAGCAGTATCTAGGTACAGTTTGGACTTCAATATTTACAAAGTTATGCCTTTATCAATCCACAGACATTCAGTTCCAAGAGGATATTTTCAAGACATGAATGGTTTGTACTCTTAAGCCAATCACTCATAAGAATTGCAGGCTAATTAATTAATAGAAGATGACAAATTTCTCTTATGTATCCACATCCATCCAATGCAGTGTCCTTTGATAAGCCATCCCAAAGTTTTCAATGAGTTTATGTAACCTTCCCCTTGCACTTGACAGAAAAGACATATTGTAAGTGTGCCATTCTTTCGAATAATAGTTCTGCTGAAGAAATATGTAAAGTAATTACTGTGCATACTTGTTTTTAAGTCAAGTCTAACTGCAAACAACACAGACCCTCACCAGCCTTTGCATTAAATGCCAGCAATTCATGGTCTGTATTGTTTGTTCTACTGATTACTCCTAACAATCTGCAAAGGCCCAGATCTGCTGATGCATTATGCGATGGTATATCTGGGTCAGAACAGTTTGCAGTTGGATTTGACTTAAATAAGAGAATATACGGTAATAACCACCACTTGAGGGGGCATTTAAAATATTATATTTGTTATGATTAATGCAGTCTCTAAACAAGTTATACTTTCAGAGCAAACAATTATAAACACAGTATCATAACCATTGAGTCTGTAGACTTTCTTTTGGCGTAGATCTGTAAAGATTATTTCTTAGCATTAATGACAATCAGTAAGAAAATAAATTGACAGAGATGTTGTACTCAATTAACATAAATAGGACCAATAAGGCATACTAAAATGTGACCAATAATGCATACTGAAATGGGACCAATATTACATACTGAAATGATACTAGCAAGGCATACAAACAGGACATACTGAAATGGGACCAATAGGGCATACTGAAATGGAACCAATAGGGCATACTGAAATGGGACCAATAAGGCATACTGAAATGGGACCAATAAGGCATACTGAAATGGGACCAATAAGGCATACTGAAATGGGACTAACAAGGAATACTGAGATGGGACTAATAAGGTTACCGAAATGGGACTAATAAATCAAACTGAAATGTGACAAATAAGGCATACTGAAATAGGACCAACAAGGCACACTGAAATGGATGTGACAAAACAGCTCAGTTTACGAAAATGATGGCACGCTGGCATGATTTGATGATGTGATTGAAGAAATTAGAAATGCTTGTTTTTTCATGGTCGGCTCATCCTAGGTACTTGATCAAGAAATAAAAGAAAATGCTGTTGTATGACAGCATTAAACGACTGCTTGAAAAACAGTATGTACAAGAAAAGCTGCTGGAAGACAGCATTGAATGACTTCTTGAAAAAAATGTAAAAGAAAGCTGTTGTGAGACAGCATTGCCTAATTGTAAGACACCATTAACTTGTTGAAAAACAATATGTGCAAGGAAAGTTGTTGGAAGACTGCATTGAGTCACTTCCTGAAAAACAGTATGTACAAGAAAAGTTGTAAGACTGCATTAAATGACTTCTTGAAAAACAGTATGTACAAGAAAAGTTGTAAGACTGCATTAAATGACTTCTTGAAAAACAGTATGTACAAGAAAAGCTGTAAGACTGCATTAAATGACTTCTTGAAAAACAGTATGTACAAGAAAAGCTGTAAGACTGCATTAAATGACTTCTTGAAAAACAGTATTTACAAGAAAAGCTGTAAGACTGCATTAAATGACTTCTTGAAAAACAGTATGTACAAGAAAAGTTGTAAGACTGCATTAAATGACTTCTTGAAAAACAGTATGTACAAGAAAAGCTGTAAGACTGCATTAAATGACTTCTTGAAAAACAGTATGTACAAGAAAAGCTGTAAGACTGCATTAAATGACTTCTTGAAAAACAGTATTTACAAGAAAAGCTGTAAGACTGCATTAAATGACTTCTTGAAAAACAGTATGTACAAGAAAAGCTGTAAGACTGCATTGAATGACTTCTTGAAAAACAGTATGTACAAGAAAAGCTGTAAGACCAAATTGAATGACTTCCTGAAAAACAGAATGTACAAGAAAAGTTGTAAGACTGCATTAAATGACTTCTTCAAAGACAGTACGTACAAGAAAAGTTGTAAGACTGCATTGAATGACTTCATGAATAACGGAATGTACAAGAAAAGCTGTTGGAAGATTGCATTGAATGACTTACTGAAAAACAATATGTACAAGAAAAGCTGTAAGTCAGCATTTAATGACTTCTTGACAAACAAGATGTACAAGAAAAGTTGTAAGACTGCATTGAATGGCTTCTTAAAAAACAGCCTGTGCAAGAAAAGTTGTAAGACTGCATTGAATGGCTTCTTAAAAAACAGCCTGTGCAAGAAAAGTTGTAAGACTGCATTGAATGGCTTCTTAAAAAACAGCCTGTGCAAGAAAAGTTGTAAGACTGCATTGAATGGCTTCTTTAAAAACAGTATGCAAAAGAAAAGTTTTAAGACTGCATTGAATGACTTCTTGAAAAACCATATGTACAAAAAAGTTGTAAGACTGCATTGAATGACTTCTTAAAAAACAGCCTGTGCAAGAAAAGTTTTAAGTCTGCATTGAATGACTTCTTGAAAAACCATATGTACAAAAAAGTTGTAAGACTGCATTGAATGACTTTTTAAAAAAAGCATGTGCAAGAAAAGTTGTAAGACTGCATTGAATGACTTCTTGAAAAACAATATGTACAAGAAAATTGTTAAGACTGCATTGAATGACTTCTTGAAAAACAGTATGTAGGAGAAGCTGTAAGACTGCATTGAATGACTTCTTTATAAACAACTATGCAAAATATTTGTAAGACTGCATTGAATGCCTTCTTGAAAAGCAGTATGTACAAGAAGAGCTGTCACAAGACAGCATTGCCTGAATGTATGACAGCATTATATGACTTCCTGAAAACAACATGTGCAAGAAAAGTTGTTGTATGACAGCATTACCTGACTTCTAGAAAAACAGTATATACAGCAAAATTGTAAACTGGCATTGCCTGATTGTCAGACAGAATTGCCTGATTGTCAGACAGCATTGCCTGATTGTCAGACATCATTGCTTGGCATATTGAACAAATGCATGTACAAGAAAAATTGTAAAGTTAGCATTGTCTGAGATCTTTAATAACTGCATGTACAAGAAAATCTGTTATAAGACAGCATTGCCTGACTTCTTGAAAAAACTGTATCTACAAGAAAAGTTTGTTGTAAGACTTCTTGAAAAGCTACATGCAAACAATGATGCACCTGTTAAAAATAGCAGTTTGCTAAAATTCAAGATAAATTTCATGAGGTCTTTCTGTTAACCCAATAGTGTCTTTAAAAAGACAAATTTCATGTGGTTGTCCTGTTATTCCAGTTGTTCCATTAAAAAGATAACTTTAATGTGGTTGTCCTGGTAATCCCAATTTCTTTATTTCAGGTTGATCCATCTGTAACTTGCCTGCAAATAACACCCACATTTTGTGTCCTACTTTTTATGATGCTCTAGTCACATAGTCATGGTTTAGTCTTGCATTTTTTAGAGAAAATGTAAGATCACCTCAGCATGACATAGATGCAGTAGCATTTACTCATCATCAGAGTTTAGTGCAAGCCAGTGTTAGAGTGCTTGTGCTAACAAATCCAAAATGATTTTAAAAAATGCATTCCATGAAACCTTGTTTATTTATAGCATTGTCTTTTTCCTTAAGAACATTGGTTTATATTGATATGATCCCCCGTGTTCCTTATAATGCTGGCCGTTATCAGTGATTTCATGCATTATAATGCTGGCTGTTATCAGTGATTTCATGCCATTTAATGCTAGCTGTTATCAGTGATTTCATGCCTTATAATGCTAGCTGTTATCAGTGATTTCATGCCTTATAATGCAGGCTGTTATCAGTGATTTCATGCCTTATAATGCTGGCTGTTATCAGTGATTTCATGCCATATAATGCTAGCTGTTATCAGTGATTTCATGCCCTATAATGCTAGCTGTTATCAGTGATTTCATGCCATATAATGCTAGCTGTTATCAGTGATTTCATGCCTTATAATGCAGGCTGTTATCAGTGATTTCATGCCTTATAATGCAGGCTGTTATCAGTGATTTCATGCCATTTAATGCTAGCTGTTATCAGTGATTTCATGCCATATAATGCTAGCTGTTATCAGTGATTTCATGCCTTATAATGCAGGCTGTTATCAGTGATTTCATGCATTATAATGCTGGCTGTTATCAGTGATTTCATGCCATTTAATGCTAGCTGTTATCAGTGATTTCATGCCTTATAATGCTAGCTGTTATCAGTGATTTCATGCCTTATAATGCAGGCTGTTATCAGTGATTTCATGCCTTATAATGCTGGCTGTTATCAGTGATTTCATGCCATATAATGCTAGCTGTTATCAGTGATTTCATGCCCTATAATGCTAGCTGTTATCAGTGATTTCATGCCATATAATGCTAGCTGTTATCAGTGATTTCATGCCTTATAATGCAGGCTGTTATCAGTGATTTCATGCCTTATAATGCAGGCTGTTATCAGTGATTTCATGCCTTAAAAAGCTAGCTGTTATCAGTATTTCGTGCCATATAATGCAGACCACTATCGGTGATTTCATGCCATATAATGCTAGTTGTTATCAGTGATTTCATGCCTTATATTGCTTGTTGTCATCACTGATTTCATACCTTATAAGGCTGACTGTTATCAGTGATTTGTTGCCTTATAATGCTAACTGTTATCAGTGATTTCATAAATTGGAGATAGTTATATTTAAGCATCAAGAGTGGTACTACTGTATTGTACATTTTTTTATAACTTTACAGAAGGAGTAAGGTTTCGTTTAGTCTACAGTTGTGTGTAAGTGAGTTAAACCAGCTTTAGATTGGCAAATGTCTTTTTGTTTTGTTTGTATTATCAGATAGGAAGGTATATGTATCACTTTCCATATCTGTTATTGGTGTCATCATCTATGGTAAAAGTATGTATTCCAGTTCTTTACAAGTCATAGAACACCAACTGGGACATAGTGAACTATGGAAACTTTGCTAATGATAGGACTTAATACTGCTAGTTTTAATAAATACTGATTGATATTGCTTATTTTATGAAATGCTAATTCTCATTGCTTGTTTTAAGAAATGCTAATTCATATTGCTTGTTTTATGAAATCCTATTCATATTGCTTGTTTTAAGAAATGCTAACTCATATTGCTTGTTTTATGAAATGCTAATACATATTGCTTGTTTTAAGAAATGCTAATTCATATTGCTTGTTTTAAGAAATGCTAATTCATATTGCTTGTTTTAAGAAATGCTAATTCATATTGCTTGTTTTATGAAATGCTAATTCATATTGCTTATATTGCTTATTTTATGAAATGCTAGTTTATATTGCTTATTTATGAAATGCTAATTCATATTGCTTATTTTAAGAAATGAGAATTCATGTTGCTTATTTTATGAAATGCTAATTTATATTGCTTATTTATGAAATGCTAATTCATATTGCTTGTTTTAAGTAATGCTAATTCATATTGCTTATTTTATGAAATGCTAATTCATATTGCTTGTTTTATGAAATGCTAATTCATATTGCTTGTTTTAAAAAATGCTAATTCATATTGCTTATTTTATGACATGCTAATTCAGATTGCTTGTTTTAAGAAATGCTAATTCAGATTGCTTATTTTATGAAATGCTAATTCATATTGCTTGTTTTAAGAAATGCGAATTCATATTGCTTATTTTATGAAATGCTAATTCATATTGCTTGTTTTAAGAAATGCTAATTCATATTGCTTGTTTTATGAAATGCTAATTCATATTGCTTGTTTTAAGAAATGCTAATTCAGATTGCTTATTTTATGAAATGCTAATTCATATTGCTTGTTTTATGAAATGCTAATTCATATTGCTTGTTTTATGAAATGCTAATTCATATTGCTTGTTTTATGAAATGCTAATTCATATTGCCTTTTTTATGAAATGCTAATTCATATTGCTTATTTTAAGAAATGAGAATTTGTATTACTTATTTTATGAAATACTGTTTATTGTTGCTGAAAAACAGGCATTGGAAAAGATGTTTGCATAAAGAATCATTACATGGTATTTTTACATTTCCATAGGATTATCTGCGGGAACAGCCAGACAGCATCAATTCAGTAAACCTGGTGTCAGATACAACACAGTTCCTGAGATTCTTGTACTCCAATGTGAATGACCAGTCTGTTGGACTCATCATACATTTGTTTGATACACTGGTCAGGATCACCTCGGTCAGTATTTGTAAATTTGTTTTTTAAACATTAGTTTTAACAGATAGTGGGCCACTTAGGAATATGTACCACTCTTGAGTAGCAGTGTTGCCAACAACAAAATTTGTATTCCTCAAGATTGTAGTGTTTTGGACTGTCCAACTTATAGACGCAGGTGTACTGTTGGACTTTCTGTTCAAAGTATTATGAATATATTAATTATTGTGTTATAGTGCTTATAATAGCACAGTTCACTGGCAAGAAATAGACTGTTATACTATGTATAATAGCAAGGTTCACTGATAAAATGGCAAGTAGTAATGTTATATTGCATGTAATGGCAAGATTCACTAGCAATATGGCAAGAACTAGTGTTATAATATTTGCCACATTAATCTTTAACACTGAGTAGTGAGCATTGATAAATCTTTAACACTGCATAGTGAACATTGATAAATCTTTAACACTGCATAGTGAACATTGATAAATCTTTAACACTGAGTAGTGAACATTGATAAATCTTTAACACTGCATAGTGAACATTGGTAAATCTTTAACACTGCATAGTGAACATTGATAAATCTTTAACACTGCGTAGTGAACATTGATAAATCTTTAACACTGCATAGTGAACATTGATAAATCTTTAACACTGAGTAGTGAACATTGATAAATCTTTAACACTGGATAGTGAACATTGGTAAATCTTTAACACTGCATAGTGAACATTGATAAATCTTTAACACTGCGTAGTGAACATTGATAAATCTTTAACACTGCATAGTGAACATTGATAAATCTTTAACACTGCATAGTGAACATTGATAAATCTTTAACACTGCATAGTGAACATTGATAAATCTTTAACACTGCATAGTGAACATTGGTAAATCTTTAACACTGAGTAGTGAACATTGATAAATCTTTAACACTGAGTAGTGAGCATTGATAAATCTTTAACACTGAGTAGTGAGCATTGATAAATCTTTAACACTGAGTAGTGAACATTGATAAATCTTTAACACTGAGTAGTGAGCATTGGTAAATCTTTAACACTGGATAGTGAACATTGATAAATCTTTAACACTGCGTAGTGAACATTGATAAATCTTTAACACTGCGTAGTGAACATTGATAAATCTTTAACACTGAGTAGTAAGCATTGATAAATCTTTAACACTGCATAGTGAACATTGATAAATCTTTAACACTGCATAGTGAACATTGGTAAATCTTTAACACTGAGTAGTGAACATTGATAAATCTTTAACACTGAGTAGTGAACATTGATAAATCTTTAACACTGAGTAGTGAGCATTGATAAATCTTTAACACTGGATAGTGAACATTGATAAATCTTTAACACTAGATAGTGAACATTGATAAATCTTTAACACTGCATAGTGAACATTGATAAATCTTTAACACTGCGTAGTGAACTTTGGTAAATCTTTAACACTGAGTAGTGAACATTGATAAATCTTTAACACTGAGTAGTGAGCATTGATAAATCTTTAACACTGAATAGTGAGCATTGATAAATCTTTAACACTGAGTAGTGAACATTGATAAATCTTTAACACTGAGTAGTGAGCATTGGTAAATCTTTAACACTGGATAGTGAACATTGATAAATCTTTAACACTGCGTAGTGAACATTGATAAATCTTTAACACTGCATAGTGAACATTGATAAATCTTTAACACTGAGTAGTGAGCATTGATAAATCTTTAACACTGTGTAGTGAACATTGATAAATCTTTAACACTGAGTAGTGAACATTGATAAATCTTTAACACTGAGTAGTGAGCATTAGTAAATCTTTAACACTGAGTAGTGAACACTGTTGAATCTTTAACACTGAGTAGTGAGCATTGGTAAATCTTTAACACTGAGTAATGAGCATTGGTAAATCTTTAACACTGAGTAGTAAGCATTGGTAAATCTTTAACACTGAGTAGTGAGCATTGATAAATCTTTAACACTGAGTAGTGAACACTGATGAGTCTTTAACACTGATTAGTGAACGTTGATAAATCTTTAACACTGAGTAGTGAGCATTGGTAAATCTTTAACACTGAGTAGTGAACATTGATAAATCTTTAACACTGAGTAGTGAACATTGATAAATCTTTAACACTGAGTAGTGAGCATTGGTAAATCTTTAACACTGAGTAGTGAACATTGATAAATCTTTAACACTGCTTAGTGAACATTGATAAATCTTTAACACTGAGTAGTGAGCATTGGTAAATCTTTAACACTGAGTAGTGAACATTGATAAATCTTTAACACTGGATAGTGAACATTGATGAATCTTTAACACCGCTTAGTGAACATTGGTAAATCTTTAACACTGAGTAGTGAGCATTGGTAAATCTTTAACACTGAGTAGTGAACATTGATAAATCTTTAACACTGAGTAGTGAGCATTGGTAAATCTTTAACACTGAGTAGTGAACATTGATAAATCTTTAACACTGGATAGTGAACATTGATGAATCTTTAACACTGCTTAGTGAACATTGGTAAATCTTTAACACTGAGTAGTGAACATTGATAAATCTTTAACACTGAGTAGTGAGCATTGGTAAATCTTTAACACTGAGTAGTGAACATTGATAAATCTTTAACACTGAGTAGTGAGCATTGGTAAATCTTTAACACTGAGTAGTGAACATTGATAAATCTTTAACACTGAGTAGTGAGCATTGGTAAATCTTTAACACTGAGTAGTGAACATTGATAAATCTTTAACACTGAGTAGTGAACATTGATAAATCTTTAACACTGCATAGTGAGCATTGGTAAATCTTTAACACTGGATAGTGAACATTGATGAATCTTTAACACTGCGTAGTGAGCATTGGTGAATCTTTAACACTGCGTAGTGAGCATTGGTAAATCTTTGCTGACCTTCACCTTTAATATAAAGATGGGGTACATCCAAGTGCTAAGACTGGTAAGTGAACTTAATTTTCTGGGATGAGGATGGGACTTTCTTTCTAGCCTGGATATTTGTCAGACTTTCAAAAGTTGTGTTTTACAGAATATTACAGCTTCCCACCCCACACAATGGATTACTCAAATACTCTGAAAATTACATGTTTGGTCCCGACCTTTTGCAGTGAAATGAAAGGCATGGTATGGAATGAAAGGAATTAGAATGCATTATGGACCCAAATGAAACAATGAATACATTGTTTGAGAAAATGGAGAGTGTTAATACAAAACACAATGCAATGAATTATAAACAAAGAAGGAATGAAACGTGTACACATTTCAGTTATTTTTAGTCTGTCAATATATTTCTATATTCAAAGCCATTTCCTATGATAATCCATGTTGATGCTCTTGTCGAATAATATTTATGTGACTACACTTGAACAGATAGTGATATTAAGTAGTGACTACACTTGAACAGATAGTGATATTGAGTAGTGACTAAACTTGAACAGATAGTGATATTGAGTAGTGACTTCACTTGAACAGATAGTGATATTCAGTAGTGACTACACTTGAACAGATAATGATATTGAGAAGTGACTACACTTGAACATATATTGATATTGAATAGTGGCTACCCTTTAACCGACAGTTGTATTAAATAGTGACTACCCTTTAACAGACATTTGTATTGAGTAGTGACTACCCTTTAACAGACAGTTTTATTGAGTAATGACTACCCTTTAACATACATTTGTTTTGAGTAGTGACTACCCTTTAACAGACAGTTTTATATAGTAGTGACTACCCTTTAACAGATAGTGATATTGAGTAGTGACTGTCCTTTAACCGACAGTTGTACTGAGTAGTGACTACCCTTGAACAGACATTTGTATTGAATAGTGACTACCCTTTAGCATACCTTTGTATTGAGTAGTGAGTACCCATTAACAGACATTTGTATTGAGTAGTGAGTACCCTTTAACAGACATTTGTATTGAGTAGTGACTACCCTTTAGCAGGCAGTGATACTGAGTAGTGACTACCCTTTAACAGAAAGTGATATTGAATAGTGACTACCCTTTAACACAGTCATATTGAGTAGTGACTACCCTTTTATAGTTGTATTGAATAGTTGATACCCTTGAACATATAGTTATATTGAATAGTGATAACCCATTGTGATATGGATGCACTTTATATCTATTAATTGTTATGAGTCAGTGCTCTTAAAATAAGTTACAAAGAAGAGTGAAAAAAAAAAATTTTTTAAAATTAAAATAAATAATTTCTTTTGCTAGAATACAAGGTGAAAATAAAAAAAGAACATACTGTGAGAAGAAATAAATCACAAAATTATACTAAAATTACAAATGCGCATCCTAATAATTTAAAGTTCTGAATAAACTTTAGAATAAATCCACATTAAATCCAACACTGAAAGTGTTGATGTGTCTATGAAGACCTGTATAGTGCTGATGTACCAACAAACTTTTGTTGGATCATAATAATATCAGAATATTTCCTTTTATTTGTATTTGATTATAAGTCCAAGTCTCTATTTCCAAGAATGTCATCAGAGCATGTTTGTTTCTCCAGAGAAAATCACTTGATTAATTTGAAGAAACATAGTTCAGCCCAAATGAACTACTGGACACAAACATATTGTAAATTGATTCTGCTGGATCTTAAAGCATGAATGCAGACTTTCAGAAAAACAAGAGTTATATGATAAACTAAGATGCAAAACAAAATACCGGATGAGGGTCATTGGTACATTATTATGGAAGGAATCGAAAAGTCTTAGTTATAATTAGAAGGTCCATCACTAAAATTATAATAAAGCATAAGACAATCATCATGTAGTCTAGCTATAAAAAAGTACAACGTCCTTGACACAGCTTTCAATAATGATCTTCACTCTGAGAAAACAAAAGTTGTTTACCAAAACTGTCAATGATTTTGCACAAGGTCAGCCACTAGATACAGTGTTTCAGTACCCACAACATATAATTAAATAAAGTAAAAAAATAACTAAAAAAAGTAAGCAAATTAAATATAAATAACATAAATATACATAAAATAATATGATAATACAGACAATTATGACTGTAATTGATATCTGCAGAATGCCTTGACTAATTATTTTTCTTCCCAGATTTATTAATTATAGAGCTAAGCAAACTTAACATATGGTCCTATTATGTTGACAGCAAACTTAACATATGGACCTATTATGTTGATGACATCTGAGACAACTTTGCTGGTCTTTGAACCATGATATCAATTATGTTATCAATTTAGGTATTGACACTAATTTTGAACTGCACTTTCAGGTATGTTGTAAATATGATAACTCAAAAATATACAAGAAGATATTATATTTTACAATATTATGGCATGCTGAAGTTTTTCAAGAATAATTTAAATGGCTTAATTACTCGGCTGTTAAAAAATAGAAAGGATAAAATAAATTTGATTTGGATTCCTGAGAGGTCTTTTCAGTCAAGCAAATGTACATTTTTGGTGACCACATCATGGAAGGCTTGTGGGAGGAGAGCAGAAAATAATTTAATCTGTTTATAATATTTATGATTAATGTTAAATAATTGGTTGTATTCATATCTTAAAGGAAAATGTAACAATCTACACAATGTTTATGGAGCTTTTATTAGGGTGTTAAAAAATAACTTATCAACAACGAAAATAAAGTCAATATATTTTCTATTCAGGGCAACGTAGTAAACCAGGCCACAGTGTTTGATAATAAGATCTGTGACTATATAACCCACATCCTACGAGTAGGTGCCTACAAGAACTGCTCCACCAGAGATGTATGTACATTTTTGTTGCTAATTACACAAATTTCTACAAGATATAAATCATTTCCACTTTTTCTAACTCATTATATGCTACACTATGATAACAGTATGGGTATATTGATTTGCTTTGTCCAGTCCATACCTTTGTGTGTCTGTCCCAAAACTATATCATATAGCCACAGAATAGAACCTATTAGAACCTATTAAAATCTGACATTCACAAGATATGCTTCTTTCACTCCAACACATTTTCATTTTTGTTTTATGCATTTTTAAACTTTTTGAACACGTACAGTTTTACATTGACCATGTTG
Organism: Sinohyriopsis cumingii; assembly: GCA_028554795.2. Lineage (NCBI taxonomy): Eukaryota > Metazoa > Mollusca > Bivalvia > Unionida > Unionidae > Sinohyriopsis > Sinohyriopsis cumingii. The sequence goes on along the minus strand of CM068828.1, from coordinate 154,247,628 downwards.
ACACAGCTTAGCAACACGCAGTTGTTTCATAAATGCAAAATGTTGGATTTATGATTTTAATTATGTTTACATATTTTTAGACATAACATTTAATTAAGAAAAGTCTTAGCAAACCTCTAGCAATAACCACTTTACATGATCAAATGAAATTTGGACAGCAGAAATTAAATTAATGAGGATGACCTCACCCATAGGCTCATATATATAAAGAGAGAGAGAGAGAGAGAGAGAGAGAGAGAGAGATGTTCAGCTGTTCCACTGCTAATACAGATAATACCATGTCTGTTTTTTTTTACCAGATCTACAGGCTTAAATGGTCCATTGGGACCCTACTTAAGTCCTTAACAGAGGAGAATCCAAAAGTAAAGGAGGGTGATGCAAATGCAGAATTACCTAAGGTACAACTCTAAACTTGTAATCACTCTAGTCATGTAATCACTCTAAACATATAGTCACTCTAGTCATGTAGTCACTCTAAATATGTAATCACTCTAAACATGTAATCACTCTAAATATGTAATCACTCTAGTCACTCTAAACGTGTAATCACTTGTAATGATTCTGCTTGTGATAAATGTTAATCAGGCTGATATTGAAATATATGTATTGGTTGTGTACATTTTAATATAAACATAGGTTAGTTGGATTTCCTGCCCTGTGTTAGACATTCGGACAGTTATGTTGAGACAGGAAATAAGAGTGCATTCCAGTCAGAAACTGAAAATTTGCCTATACCATGTGCAGGGATTATCAGAGGGCTAAACAATTATTTGACCATGTATACAAATATCTGAAAGTGACAAATCACAAAATTATTTGGCCATGTCTCAAATTGTATCTGTGTAAAAGTGATAGGCAAAAGCCAAATTATTTGGCCATGTATCAAATTGTATCTGTGTAAAAGTGATAGGCAAAAGCCAAATTATTTGGCCATGTATCAAATTGTATCTGTGTAAAAGTGTTAGGCAAAAGCCAAATTATTTGGCCATGTATCAAATGGTATCTGTCTGAAAGAGTTAAGCAGGTAACAAGTAGAGGCTTATTTATAAGAGTTAAAAATATTTTGGCTCTTTAATAAAGTGAAGCATGAGATAAACTAGACCTAGGACTAAGCCATTTATTGCATTGCTTGGTCACATGACCCAAAATCTCATGCTAATGTTTTTCTTGAAATTAGAATTACAACTTTAGCAATAATGTGAAATGAATACCTTTGTTGCAAAGTGGCTAACTGTAATTTGACTTTTTTTTGCTCATGTAACCCATGAGGTTTAGTAATCATGTAACTAAGCAGTACTGCATCAGAAAGCAGATCTACTGCATAATCAGTTCTTTTGTTGACTTACCAATGTTGAAAATTGACTTGTTATATCTGAGAAAATGCAGACTATTACATTAGGGACTGATATGAACAAAATAACTTCACAGCTTTTATTGAATGGAATTTTATACATTGATAAGTATTTGTTTGGAAAAAATAATTATTCAGCCTAATTCTAACATTCAACCAAGAGACAAAATCTGCAATTATAACCTGAATTCATTATTTTATCTCTTTATGTTTATTTGTATGCTATCTCTGGAACATACTTTGAGACTGTCACTGACCACATCAAGGACTGGGATGATTGTCAATATATTGTCTATGATGACTGCCAGATTATAGTATATGATGATTGTTATGGTATTGTCTATGATGACTGTCATGCTATCTCTGGAACATACTTTGAGACTATCACTGACCACATCAAGTACTGGGATGATTGTCAATATATTGTCTATGATGACTGTCATGCTATATCTGGAACATACTTTGAGACTGTCACTGATCACATCAAGGACTGGGATGATTGTCAATATATAGTTTGTGATGACTGCCAGATTATAGTATATGATGATTGTTATGGTGTTGTCTATGATGACTGTCATGTTATCTCTGGAACATACTTTGAGACTGTCACTGACCACATCAAGGACTGGGATGATTGTCAATATATAGTTTGTGATGACTGCCAGATTATAGTATATGATGATTGTTATGGTGTTGTCTATGATGACTGTCATGTTATCTCTGGAACATACTTTGAGACTGTCACTGACCACATCAAGTACTGGGATGATTGTCAATATATTGTCTATGATGACTGTCATGCTATCTCTGGAACATACTTTGAGACTATCACTGACCACATCAAGCACTTTAACTTGAGGAACATTTCATCCATAGTCATCTAATTGGGAGGCAACGATGCCTTAGGTGGAATATCAATTTCTGGAAAAGCTCAACCATTGGATTATGCACATCGGAAATCTGCGATAATTGGGGCTACTTGATCAGTAGTGGACATGTTTCAGTTAGTAGATTTACACTGCTCATTCTCTTTGTCAATGATGACTGTCATAGCATAGTCTGTGATGACTGTCAAAGTATAGGCTATGATGAGTGTCATGATATTGTCTGTGATGACTGTCATTATATAGTCTATGATGAATGTCATGGTATAATCTATGATGACTGTCATAGTATAGTCTATGATGATTGTCATGGTATTGTCTATCATGACTGTTATGGTATTTTCTATTGTGACTGTCATAGTAGAGTCTGTGATGACTGTGATAGTATAGTCTATGATGACTGTCATGATATAGTCTATGATGATTGTCATAATATAGTCTATGACGACTGTCAAATTATAGTCTATGATGATTGTCATGGTATTGTCTGTGATGACTGTCATTGTATGGTCTTATGATAATTCATAGTATAATCTATGATGACTGTCATATCATAGTCTATGACAATTGTTATGGTATTGTCTATGATGACTGTCATGGTATTGTATCATGACTGTCAGAGTGTAGTCTGTGATGATTGTCACATTATAGTTTGTGATGACTGTCATGGTGTAGTCTGTAATGACTGTCATGGTATAGTCCATGATGATTGTCATAGTATAGTCTATGATGACTGTCATATTATAATCTATGATGACTGTCATAGTGTAGTCTGTGATGATTGTCATAGTATAGTCTATGATGACTGTCATATTGTTGTCTATGATGACTGTCATAGAATAATCAATGATGACTATTGAAGTGTAGTAGATAATGACTAAAGTCAGAGTATAGTCTGTGAAAAGTTACTAGATTATGTAATCACACTCTGGGACACCACACACAATCATGACATATTTCTGACATCCTGGTTACATGGCCTGCCCATCTCATATGTGCAGATGCTTGAACTGTTTGCCTTTGTGAGATCTTTAGTATCTAATCAGTTTCTTCAGGCAGTCCATGTCAAAATGTTTCAGTTTCTTCCCATGGTATCTCTGTGCCATCCAAGAATTGCATACATACAGCATGGTCTGCAACACAGTGGCTTCAGTTTTTTTTTTGCAGACTGATGCCTCTTTACCCCCAACACATTTGTGCATGATCTGCCAAAAGCCACAGATGCTTTAGTAATTCTGGCATCAGTTGCATCATCATCAAATGGAGTGCATATGACTTTGAACTGCTGAGATAGTTGATCTTGTCCACCGCCAGGAAGGTCTACTTGATAACAGGCTCTGTAGGGTTTTCCTGGTGCAGGCTGGTGCATCACCTCAGTCTTGTTGATACTGATTGTGAGACAAAAATTGTCACAAGCTGAAGAGAAATGGACCATACCCTGTTGCATGTCAGTCTCAGATTTAGCATGCAGGGAACAGTCATCAGCAATTAGAAGATCATGAACAGTCACTTCCTGTAACTTTATCTTTGTTTATGGAAGATTATATTTATCCAGGCTTAATTGTATTTTAAAACAAGAAACATAATAAGGATACAATAATGTATGCGGTCATTGGCTGAAATCATATCATAAACAAAATATCAATGGAATAAATTTACTAAATCTAGATAAAGCTTAAGCAGGACTATCTTGTGTTTATTGCAAGGTTGTTTTATCCATTAGCATGTGATCATTATGAGCAATCTCCCTTTCAGGAATTGATGGAGTGCATTGATACAGATATATTGGTCACAGTGATGGTGGAGGCATACAGTGACTTAAAGGTAATACTAATATTCATGGTCATTTTTGATAAGTCTTGAACAATATGATAAGTCCTGAATATTTTTGGTAAATCCCGAACATTTTTATAAGTCATAAATATTTGATAAGTCCTGAAGTTTTTGGTAAGTCCTGAACAAGTTGATACATCTTGACAACAGTTTGATAATTTCAGAACAGTTTGATAAGTCCTGAACATTTTCGATAAATCCTGAACATTTTCATAAGTCCTGAACTTTTTGGTAAGTCCTGAACAAGTTGATAAGTCTTGACAACAGTTTGATAAGTCATGAACAGTTTGATAAGTCCTGAACATTTTTGCAGCGTAAGGAGAAGAACTTTAAGGAAAACCAGAACTTGGTGTCAGAAGTTGGCTTCCTGTATTTCCACATTATCAAGAGAAAGATGGACCTTAAAAAAGACCTCACACCTGAAGGTAAAATATTTCAGCACAAAAAGATTATGCATTGTATTTTTCCACAATTCTGCAATCTTGAAGATTATTGACATTGTTTATGGTAATTTTGGAGATTATATTGTTATCAAGTTAGCAATAGTGATAAAAGATGTGTACGGACATAAAGCAGTTGTGATAAAAGATGTGTATGGACATAAAGCAATAGTGATAAAAGATGCATATGGACATAAAGCAATTGTGATAAAAGATGTGTATGGACATAAAGCAATGGTGATAAAAGATGTGTATGGACATAAAGCAATGGTGATAAAAGATGTGTATGGACATAAAGCAATAGTGATACAAGATGTGTATGGACATAAAGCAATAGTGATAAAAGATGTGTATGGACATAAAGCAATGGTGATAAAAGATGTGTATGGACATAAAGCAATAGTGATAAAAGATGTGTATGGACATAAAGCAATAGTGATAAAAGATGCATATGGACATAAAGCAATTGTGATAAAAGATGTGTATGGACATAAAGCAATGGTGATACAAGATGTGTATGGACATAAAGCAATAGTGATAAAAGATGTGTATGGACATAAAGCAATAGTGATAAAAGATGTGTATGGACATAAAGCAATAGTGATAAAAGATGTGTATGGACATAAAGCAATGGTGATACAAGATGTGTATGGACATAAAGCAATAGTGATAAAAGATGTGTATGGACATAAAGCAATAGTGATAAAAGATGTGTATGGACATAAAGCAATAGAGATAAAAGATGTGTATGGACATAAAGCAATAGTGATAAAAGATGTGTATGGACATAAAGCAATTGTGATAAAAGATGTGTATGGACATAAAGCAATAGAGATAAAAGATATGTATGGACATAAAGCAATAGTGATACAAGATGTGTATGGACATAAAGCAATAGTGATACAAGATGTGTATGGACATAAAGCAATAGTGATAAAAGATGTGTATGGACATAAAGCAATTGTGATAAAAGATGTGTATGGACATAAAGCAATAGAGATAAAAGATATGTATGGACATAAAGCAATCGTGATAAAAGATGTGTATGGACATAAGGCAATAGTGATAAAAGATGTATATAGACATAAAGCAGATCATTACTTTTTTCCTCCAACACCCAAGGAGCCAGGAAAATCAAGAGATCTTTAATATAAACTTTCTGTTGTGTCTTGAAAGCATTTTGAGAAATCCTGGGTGTTCAAGCAAACATTTTTCAATTCAGCCGTATTCTAATATATTTGGTATGTAAATTATGTACTGTATACCTACAACAAAGGTGATTTTTAAAGTTAAGAAACATTTATTCAAACAGTAGTAGCAATCCTGATACTTGTGAAAGGCTAACAATGAAAAGATGCACATATAAAACCTATCTGAAAATGCCAAGACATGGTATGAATGGCTGACATGACAAACCACACACACATAAATCCTCCTTAAACGGGCCAAGAGATGGTATGAATGGCTGACATGACAAACCACACACACATTAAACCTACTTAACAGGGCCAAGACATGGTATGAATGGCTGACATGACAAACCACACACACATTAAACCTACTTAAAAGGGCCAAGACATGGTATGAATGGCTGACAGGACAAACCACACACATTAAACCTACTTAAAAGGGCCAAGACATGGTATGAATGGCTGACATGACAAACCACACACACATTGAACCTACTTAACAGGGCCAAGACATGGTATGAATGGCTGACATGACAAACCACACACATTAAACCTACTTAAAAGGGCCAAGAGATGGTATGAATGGCTGACATGACAAACCACACACACATTAAACCTACTTAAAAGGGCCAAGACATGGTATGAATGGCTGACATGACAAACACACACACATTAAACCTACTTAACAGGGCCAAGAGATGGTATGAATGGCTGACATGACAAGCCACACACACATTAAACCTACTTAAAAGGGCCAAGAGATGGTATGAATGGCTGACATGACAAACCACACACACATTAAACCTACTTAACAGGGCCAAGAGATGGTATGAATGGCTGACATGACAAACCAAACACACATAAATCCTCCTTAAAAGGGCCAAGAGATGGTATGAATGGCTGACATGACAAACCACACACACATTAAACCTACTTAAAAGGGCTAAGAGATGGTATGAATGGCTGACATGACAAACCACACACACATTAAACCTACTTAAAAGTGCCAAGTGATGGTATGAATGGCTGACATGACAAACCACACACATTAAACCTACTTAAAAGGGCCAAGAGATGGTATGAATGGCTGACATGACAAACCACACACACATTAAACCTACTTAAAAGGGTCAAGAGATGGTATGAATGGCTAACATGACGAACCACACACATTAAACCTACTTAAAAGGGCCAAGAGATGGTATGAATGGCTGACATGACAAACCACACACACATTAAACCTACTTAAAAGGACCAAGAGATGGTATGAATGGCTGACATGACAAACCACACACACATTAAACCTACTTAACAGGGCCAAGACATGGTATGAATGGCTGACATGACAAACCACACACACATTAAACCTACTTAAAAGGGCCAAGACATGGTATGAATGGCTGACATGACAAACCACACACATTAAACCTACTTAAAAGGGCCAAGAGATGGTATGAATGGCTGACATGACAAACCACACACACATTAAACCTACTTAACAGGGCCAAGACATGGTATGAATGGCTGACATGACAAACACACACACATTAAACCTACTTGAAAGGGCCAAGAGATGGTATGAATGGCTGACATGACAAAGCACACACACATTAAACCTACTTAAAAGGGCCAAGAGATGGTATGAATGGCTGACATGACAAACCACACACACATTAAACGTACTTAAAAAGGGTCAGAATGTTGCATGAATGGCTGACATGACAAACCACACACACATTAAACCTACTTAAAAGGGCCAAGACATGGTATGAATGGCTGACATAACAAACACACACACATTAAACCTACTTAACAGGGCCAAGACATGGTATGAATGGCTGACATGACAAACCACACACACATTAAACCTACTTAAAAGGGCCAAGACATGGTATGAATGGCTGACAGGACAAACCACACACATTAAACCTACTTAAAAGGGCCAAGACATGGTATGAATGGCTGACATGACAAACCACACACACATTGAACCTACTTAACAGGGCCAAGACATGGTATGAATGGCTGACATGACAAACCACACACATTAAACCTACTTAAAAGGGCCAAGAGATGGTATGAATGGCTGACATGACAAACCACACACGCATTAAACCTACTTAAAAGGGCCAAGACATGGTATGAATGGCTGACATGACAAACACACACACATTAAACCTACTTAACAGGGCCAAGAGATGGTATGAATGGCTGACATGACAAGCCACACACACATTAAACCTACTTAAAAGGGCCAAGAGATGGTATGAATGGCTGACATGACAAACCACACACACATTAAACCTACTTAACAGGGCCAAGAGATGGTATGAATGGCTGACATGACAAACCAAACACACATAAATCCTCCTTAAAAGGGCCAAGAGATGGTATGAATGGCTGACATGACAAACCACACACACATTAAACCTACTTAAAAGGGCTAAGAGATGGTATGAATGGCTGACATGACAAACCACACACACATTAAACCTACTTAAAAGTGCCAAGTGATGGTATGAATGGCTGACATGACAAACCACACACATTAAACCTACTTAAAAGGGCCAAGAGATGGTATGAATGGCTGACATGACAAACCACACACACATTAAACCTACTTAAAAGGGTCAAGAGATGGTATGAATGGCTAACATGACGAACCACACACATTAAACCTACTTAAAAGGGCCAAGAGATGGTATGAATGGCTGACATGACAAACCACACACACATTAAACCTACTTAAAAGGACCAAGAGATGGTATGAATGGCTGACATGACAAACCACACACACATTAAACCTACTTAACAGGGCCAAGACATGGTATGAATGGCTGACATGACAAACCACACACACATTAAACCTACTTAAAAGGGCCAAGACATGGTATGAATGGCTGACATGACAAACCACACACATTAAACCTACTTAAAAGGGCCAAGAGATGGTATGAATGGCTGACATGACAAACCACACACACATTAAACCTACTTAACAGGGCCAAGACATGGTATGAATGGCTGACATGACAAACACACACACATTAAACCTACTTGAAAGGGCCAAGAGATGGTATGAATGGCTGACATGACAAAGCACACACACATTAAACCTACTCAAAAGGGCCAAGAGATGGTATGAATGGCTGACATGACAAACCACACACACATTAAACGTACTTAAAAAGGGTCAGAATGTTGCATGAATGGCTGACATGACAAACCACACACACATTAAACCTACTTAAAAGGGCCAAGACATGGTATGAATGGCTGACATAACAAACACACACACATTAAACCTACTTAAAAGGGCCAAGACATGGTATGAATGGCTGACATGACAAGGCACACACACATTAAACCTACTTAAAAAGGGTCAGAATGTTGCATGAATGGCTGACATGACAAACCACACACACATTAAACCTACTTAAAAGGGCCAAGAGATGGTATGAATGGCTGACATGACAAACCACACACACATTAAACCTACTTAAAAGGGCCAAGAGATGGTATGAATGGCTGACATGACAAACACACACACATTAAACCCACTTACAAGGTCCAAGAGATGGTATGAATGGCTGACATGACAAACACACACACATTAAACCTACTTAAAAGGGCCAAGACATGGTATGAATGGCTGACATGACAAACCACACACATTAAACCTACTTAAAAGGGCCAAGAGATGGTATGAATGGCTGACATGACAAGCCACACACACATTAAACCTACTTAAAAGGGCCAAGACATGGTATGAATGGCTGACATGACAAACACACACACATTAAACCTACTTAACAGGGCCAAGAGATGGTATGAATGGCTGACATGACAAAGCACACACACATTAAACCTACTTAAAAAGGCCAAGACATGGCATGAATGGCTGACGTGACAAAGCACACACACATTAAGCCTGCTTGAAAGGGCCAAGAGATTGTATGAATGGATGATGTGACAAACCACACACACATTAAACCTACTTAAAAGGGCCAGAATGTTGCATGAATGGCTGACATGACAAACCACACACACATTAAATCTACTGAAAATGTCCTAGACATGGTATGAATGGCTGACATGACAAACCACACACACATTAAACCCACTTAAAAGGTCTAAGAGATGGTATGAATGGCTGATGTGACAAACCACACACACATTAAACCTACTTAAAAGGGCCAAGACATGGTATGAATGGCTGACATGACAAGCCATACACACATTAAACCTACTTAAAAGGCTCAAAATGTTGCATGAATGGCTGTTGTGACAAAGCACACACACATTAAACCTACTTAAAAGGGCCAAGACATGGTATGAATGGCTGACATGACAAGCCATACATACATTAAACCTACTTAAAAGGGTCAAAATGTTGCATGAATGGCTGACGTGACAAAGCACACACACATTGAACCTACTTAAAATGTCCAAGACATGGCATCACTGGCTGACATGACAAATCACACACACATTAAGCCTCCTTGAAAGGGCCAAGACATGGCATGGATGTCTGACATGACAAAATGATAGCCACATTGACAATTACAATTGCTTCATACTAGCTATAATGAGTTAGAATAATGGCCTGTTTCTGATACATAACATCGATACTGACTTAGAATAATGGTCTATTTTTGATACATAATATCTATACTGTTTTAGAATAGTGGCCTATTTTTGATATATAAGAAAGATTGACAATTTGGTCATAGAAAACTTAAATAAATTAGCTTTTTTACCTATCTTTAGTAAGGTAAAATAAAACATCAGAGTGACACAACATACGTTCATTGATAGGAATAGATTAAAATCATTTATCATGTGATGTCTACAAAACATAAATGCCTGCAGGTAATTTATGTACATATGTTTAAAATTAACCCTTTCAAATTTGTAGACAATTAGGACCTGAAGTTCCATTTATAATAAAAGGTAGCAGATTTATATATTCCTTGTGGGCTAACTTGTGTAAAGATGATAATAAATTTAAAGAAATGCTCAAAGTTAAGACCTTTTTACTTTTGACCATGAAATCATGATAAGACTAAAACATGAATGTATATATTGGATTACATGTAACATGTGCAATACATGAATGTATATATTGGATTACATGTAACATATGCAATTCATGAATGTACATATTGGATTACATGTAACATGTGCAATACATGAATGTATATATTGGATTACATGTAACATGTGCAATACATGAATGTATATATTGGATTACATGTAACATGTGCAATACATGAATGTATATATTGGATTACATGTAACATGTGCAATACATGAATGTATATATTGGATTACATGTAACATGTGCAATACATGAATGTATTTATTGGATTACATGTAACATGTGCAATACATGAATGTATATATTGGATTACATGTAACATGTGCAATACATGAATGTATATATTGGATTACATGTAACATGTGCAATACATGAATGTATATATTGGATTACATGTAGCATGTGCAATACATGAATGTATATATTGGATTACATGTAACATGTGCAATACATGAATGTATATATTGGATTACATGTAACATGTGCAATACATGAATGTATATATTGGATTACATGTAACATGTGCAATACGTGAATGTATATATTGGATTACATGTAACATGTGCAATACATGAATGTATATATTGGATTACATGTAACATGTGCAATACATGAATGTATATATTGGATTACATGTAACATGTGCAATACGTGAATGTATATATTGGATTACATGTAACATGTGCAATACGTGAATGTATATATTGGATTACATGTAACATGTGCAATACGTGAATGTATATATTGGATTACATGTAACATATGCAATACGTGAATGTATATATTGGATTACATGTAACATGTGCAATACGTGAATGTATATATTGGATTACATGTAACATGTGCAATACATGAATGTATATATTGGATTACATGTAACATGTGCAATACACGAATGTATATATTGGATTACATGTAACATATGCAATACATGAATGTATATATTGGATTACATGTAACATGTGCAAGATATGAATGCATATATTGGATTGCATGTAACATATGTAATACATGAATGTATATATTGAATTACGTGTAACATATGCACTACACGAATGCATATATTGGATTACGTGTAACATCTGCAGTACACAAATGCATATATTGGATTACATGTGACGTGCAATACATGAATGCATATATTGGATTACATGTAACATGTGCAATACACGAATGCATATATTGGATTATGTGTAACATGCAATACACAAATGCATATATTGGATTACATGTAACATATGCAATACATGAATGCATAATTATTGGATTACATGTAACATGTGCAATACACAAATGCATATATTGGATTACATGTAACATGTGCAATACACATATATTGAATTAATGTAACATGTGCAATACATGAATGCACATATTGGATTACATGTAACATATGCAATACATGAATGGATATATTGGATTACATGTAACATATGCAATGCACAAATGCATATATTGGATTACATGTAACATATGCAGTACATGGATGCATATATTGGATTACATGTGACATGTGAACTACACGAATGCATATATTGGATTAAATGTAACATGCAATACATGAATGTATATATTGGATTACATGTAACATATGTAATACATGAATGTATATATTGGATTACATGTAACATATGCAATACATGAATGCATATATTGGATTACATGTAACATGTGCAATATATGAATGTATATATTGGATTACATGTAACATATGCAACACACGAATGCATATATTGGATTAATTGTAACATGTGCAATACACGAATGTATATATTGGATTACATGTAACATATGCAATACATGAATGTACATATTGAATTAGATGTAACATATGCAATACATGAATGTCTGTATTGGATTACATGTAACATATGCAATACATGAATGTATATATTGGATTACATGTAACATATGCAATACATGAATGTATATATTGGATGACATGTAACATATGCAATACACGAATGCATATATTGGATTACATGTAACATATGCATGGACTAGGCTGTAATTGGTTTCCACTCAGCTCAAACTGATCAAAGCATGGACTAGGCTGTAACTGGTTTCCACTTAGCTCAAACTGGGTTTTATTTACATCATCAGATGTTGATGAATTTGATGAGCTAGATAACCTGCAAAATTCATGTAGATTAATGTGGGGATCTGCATTCAGATTCGATGAAGATTTTGATGTTCCTGAGGATTGCTTTGTGAACACAATAGAGGATTTCTATGCAAATGCACTAAATGATTTCTTATATTCATACTCAATCATGTAGGAATTTCACATCTGAAATTTGTCTGGCTAGTGTGTGCTCACTTTTTCCTCTTAAAATACTTCACTCGTTCATAGCATGTTAGTACTACATCTCCACACTCATTAGAAAAGATGTCAATCACATTTTAAGTGCTTTTAGGAAAAATGGAGATAAATGGTCTGCTGCTTGCTTTGCATAATTCAGATTAAAGTGGTTTCCAATTGGATAACAGAATTAGGGCCATATCATGTCATTCCTCTGTATGGCTTAGGACTGAACAGAGCACTCTTTACATGGCCTTGCAAAATGCTGATCAACTTTGTGCCCTTTCATCAGTAGAGTCACAGAGCCCTTGAAGTTTCCCATGTCATGGAAGCATATTCCAACAATATCTATGTCCCATCTAACTTCATTATCACTGTAGATGAATGATGTGCACTTCAATTGATAAACTTTATCATAAGATAGACAGTTTGATGCAGTCTTAATTGCATGATGGAATGTTCACCTCTCCCTTGGTAACTAATGGAATGCTCACCTCTCCCTTGATAACTAATGGAATGTACACCTCTCCATTGATAATCAATGGAATATACACCTCTCTCTTGATAATCCATGAAATATACACCTCACCTTGATAAACGCATGGAATATACACCTCTCCCTTGATAATCCATGCAATGTACACCTCTCCTTGATAAATGCATGGAATGCACACCTCTGCCTTGATAATCCATGGAATGTACACCTCTCCCTTGATAAACTCATGGAAAGTACACCTCTGCCTTGATAAACCCATGTAATGTAGACCTCTCTTGATAAACTCATGGAATGTACACCTCTCCCCTGATAATCCATGGAACGTACACCTCTCCCTTGATAAACTCATGGAATGTACAACACTCCCTTGATAACTAATGGAATGTGCACCTCTCCCTTGATAAACTCATGGAAAGTACACCTCTGCCTTGATAAACCCATGTAATATAGACCTCTCTCTTGATAAACTCATGGAATGTACACCTCTCCCCTGATAATTCATGGAACGTACACCTCTCTCTTGATAAACTCATGGAATGTACAACTCTCCCTTGATAACTAATGGAATGTGTACCTCTCCCTTGATGAACTTATGGAATGTACACCTCTCCCCTGATAATCCATGGAACGTACACCTCTCCCTTGATAAACTCATGGAAAGTACACATCTGGCTTGATAAACTCATGTAATGTACACCTCTTCCTTGATAAACTCATGAATTGTACACCTCTCCCTTGATAATCCATGGAATGTACACATTTTTCTTGATAAAACCATGGAATGTACACCTCTCTCTTCATAAACTCATGTAATGTACACCTCTCCCTTGATAAACAAGATGGAATGTACACTCCTCCATTGATAACTCATGGAATATATATCTCTCTCTTGATAACTAATGGAATGTACACCTCTCCCTTGATAAATTCATGTAATGTACACCTCTCCCTTGATAATCTCATGGAATGTAACCTTTCCCTTGATAATCCATGGACTGTACACCTCTTTCTTGATAATCCATGGAATGTACACCTCTTCCTTGATAAACTCACGTAATGTACACCTCTCCCTTGATAACCTCATGGCATGTACACCTCTTTCTTGATAAACTCATGTAATGTAGACCTCTTTCTTGATAAATTCATGGAATGTACACCTCTTTATTGATAATGAAAGGAATATACACCTCTCCCTTGATAATCCATGGAATGTACACATCTCCCTAGATAGCCTCATATAATATGCACCTCTCTCTTGATAACAAATGGAATGTACACCTCTCCTTTTGATTAACATTATGGAATGTACGCATCTCCCTTGATAAACTCATGGAATGTCCACCTCTCCCTTGATTATCATGATGGAATGTACACATCTCCCTTGATAAACTCATGGAATATACACCTCTCTCTTGATAACTAATGGAATGTACGGGCCTCTACCTTGATAACTCGTTAAATGTACACCTCTCCCTTGATAACTCATGGAATGTATACTTCTACCTTCTTGACTCATTAAATGTACACCTCTCCCTTGATAACTCATGGAATGTACACCACTACTTTGATAACTAATGGAATGTACACCTCTCCCTTGATAACCCATGGAATGCACACCTATCATTTAATAAACTCATGGAATGTACACCTCTACCATGATGACTCATTAAATGTACACCTCTCCCTTGATCACTCTTGGAAGGTACACCTCTGTCTTGATAACTAATGGAATGTAACCTTCCCTTGATAACCCATGTAATGTACACATCTACCTTGATAAGTCATGGCATGTACATCTCTCCATTGATAACTCATGGAATGTTCACCTCTACCTTGATAACTCATAGAATGTACACTTCTACCTTCTTAACTCATTAAATTTACACCTCTCCCTTGATAACTCATGGAATGTACACTTCTACCTTCTTAACTCATTAAATGTACACCTCTCCCTTGATAACTCATGGAATGTACACCACTACCTTGATAACTAATGGAATGTACACCTCTCCCTTGGTAATCCATGGAACGTACACCTATCATTTGATAAACTCATGGAATGTACACCTCTACCATGATAACTCATTAAATGTACACCTCTTCCTTGATCACAATTGGAATGTACATCTCTCTTTTGATAACTTATGGAATGTGCACTTCTCCCTTTATATCCTGTTGAATGTACACCTCTCTGGATAACCTCATGGAATGTACACCTCTCTGTTGATAACAAATGGAATGTACACCTCTCTGGATAACCTCATGGAATGTACACCTCTCTGTTGATAACAAATGGAATGTACACCTCTTCTTTTGATAACTTATGGAATGTACACCTCTCTCTGGATAACTCATTGAATGTCTGATTCTCCTTTGGTAACTTGTGCACAATTTGGTCCAAAACATAGATCATGGCTTTAACAAGAGTCTGAGTTACAGAGAGACTGCTGAAAGGGATGGACATAGATAGTATAGGGAGGGGTTAAGTGCTGGAATACTCCATTAATAATCATGTTCACAGTAATTGTGATTACAATAGCTTTTTCTAATCAGGTTCTTTTTCTTTCCTGTATAACATTTCATTATTTTCAATAAATCCAATTTCTGAAAAATCATTTTAAACATTACCCCAAGCATTTTTGACACACGTAACATGTGTACAGTTTAAAACATTACATACTAATTCACTACTTTTTGCATTTGAATGTGGATCCTTTGGAGTGTTACTGTGGATTCAGAATAAAACAAGAATATTTTTTGTCAGAAAAGAGTGAGAGTTATTTAGTGAAAAAAATAACATCAATACTTGATTTATTTCAATTGTCATATTAGTAAAATATTAATGATTTGGTTTCATTTCAATTGATTACAAAAGTTATGTAACATTAGTAAAATATTTATTATGTGGCTTCATTGCAAGTTGTTACAAAAGTTATGTAACATTAGTAAAATATTTATGCTGTGCTTTCATGCAAGTTATTACAAAGGTTATGTAACATTAGGAAAATATTTATTATGTGGCATCATTGCAAGTTATTACAAAAGTTATTTAACATTAGTAAAATATTTATGATGTGGCTTTAATGCAGGTTATTACAAATGTTATGCAACATTAGTACAATATTTATGCTGTGGCTTCATTGTAAAGCATAACAAAAGTTATGCTCATCTGTGATCAACCAAATCCCAAGATATTAGGATTCATAAACCCGGTAACGTAATTTTAAAGATGTCCATGACCATTATTCCTGTCTCTTGCTCACAGATTGACTGTACCATTGTTGACAAACAAGTCATTGGTTTTAGATTAATAATTGCTATATTAGTGTAGAAATGGCATTGTGTTCAAAGTATAGGATAACATATGGCATTAATTGCTATATTAGTGTAGAAATGGCATTGTGTTCAAAGTATAGGATAACATATGGCATTAATTGCTATATTAGTGTAGAAATGGCATTGTGTTCAAAGTATAGCATAACATATGACATTAATTGCTATATTAGTGTAGAAATGGCATTGTGTTCAAAGTATAGGATAACATATGGCATTAAGCATGTAACAGTGTGCTGTGAAAATTAGTGAGTCAAGAAGTCTGTTCCAAGCAATTTTGTTGTCTGTGAGTGAGGATGTCATTATAATGCATCATCTTACAATGGGTGTAAACTGTAATTACAAACTGCAAACATGTATTTGACAATTTGATTTCTTTTTATTCAGCAATGATAAAGAAGGATGAAGACAAGATGGTCTGGGATTATTTTGAGAAGAACACTATGTCCATCGAGGTCCTGAAAGAAGATGTCATACAGAAGCTATACTTCAGAGTCAAGAATAAGGTGAGGACCAACATAATTGGAACATCCTCTGTTAGCATCCTATAAAAGCCATTTTGATGACAATAATCATCATCATTGAACTCTACATAAATTGCAAGACATGGACTTAATGTGATTTCTCATCACAATGTAAATAATAATTCTAACACACCTGTCAATGTAAATAATTATTCTAACACACCTGTCAATGTAAATAATAATTATAACACACCTGCCCATGTAAATAATTATTCTAAGACTGAAAACTTACCAAGAGCAATGATAGAAAAATGCATTCATAAAAATGTGACAGCTCATGTACATCAGATCAGGAGATTTACAAAATGTAATCCTGCAATTTCATTTCAAACCAGGAAGATTTTTATCTACGCATAATTCAGCATTTTAAATGACAAAAATAGCAATTCATTAAAATGAAAAGGTATATTTAAATCTGCTTTATTATTTAAAAACCATACAAGCTCTGCTCATCCCACAATTAAGCAGATAGTGTCATTATGTTCCATTCTATTCTATATAGTGTTCTATATACATCAGTACTTCAGCTTTGATACTGGCATGGCACCTAAATGCCATTACTTATGTCCACCCATAGTTTCAAGTATTAGAAGAAAAAAATAATTAACACACCTTTTTAAAATACATTTTTTGTGTGTTCATTTTTTTTAAAATAGAAAATAGATGCAGCAGCAAATGTACTTAGGGTTGGACAAAAATAAATATTTAAAAGTAAGTTGAAAACAGATTTCAAACAATTTTGATGAGGACAGACAATAGTAGTTGCAACAGTAAACAGTGTTTATTGGCTCACCAGGCATTAAGGCCAAGTGACCTATAGTATGGCCTTATGGACTTTGTCCATCAACCAATATTGGAATGTTACGCTAGGGGCTTTGATTTTTATCTGATTGTGATCATATTTGGAATTTATATAAATTTGCATCAATTTATATCAGTTTATATCAATTTATATCAATTTATATCAATTTATATCAATTTATATCAATTTATATCAACTTATATCAGTTTATATCATCAGAATATTAATATGAGCAAGATATATGCATAATAATGAGTCTGTCTGATGGATGAGATTGTTGCCACTCAATAAAATTGAACTTTTCACCAAACATGTGGCATACTTTGCTGTTTGCCACTCATTTATTAATTTCTCTGTCGTCTAGATTTCGTGAGTTTTGGAGTATTTACAAAGTGGCTTGTCTGTGTTATATCTTATGCAGTCCATTCTAAGGAATTTCCAAGACCCTAATAGAATAGTTTTTCTGTGTTATGTGTCACACACAAGCATCCATTTGATTGGTATATAGTCTTTGCAAGCAGTGCTAGTGTCTAACATGAAAATTTGTTGTAATTTTGTTTACAAGAGCTTTTAGACACCAATAGAAGTGATGTGAAAGATTCTGATATGGGGAGGACATTCTTGATAGTAATTTATGGCAGACACCTTACCTGTAAATTATATTTCTTAGAACATGCTTGATACTAATTTATGGCAGACATCTTACCTGTATATTGTCTTTATAGAAACATGCTTGATATTAATTTATGGCAGACATCTTACCTGTAAATTGTCTTTAGAACAATGAAAGTAATTTATGGCAGACATCTTACCTGTAAATTGTCTTTAGAACAATGAAAGTAATTTATGGCAGACATCTTACCTGTAAATTGTCTTTAGAACAATGAAAGTAATTTATGGCAGACATCTTACCTGTAAATTGTCTTTAGAACAATGATATTAATTTATGGCAGACATCTTACCTGTAAATTGTCTTCTTTAGAAGATGCTGCGTAAAGAGATCAAGGAGAAGTTTAAATATGAGGTGGACCGGTCATCGCCAAGCAACAAGTTGAAAGACTTTGTGGATTGGTCAAGTGATATCATAACAGACATTAAGTACCGGAAGAGAATCCATGCTAATCTAATGAAGAGGTTACTGGTCAAGATGTGGTGGGTTGAACTGTTGACCTTTCCCTCCTATTATTATTTGCAATTCTTTTCTCATTTTGTTGGAAGTGAATACTCAGTCAGTACCTTTGCTGGAAGTGAATGCTCAGCCCATACCATAATTATTCTAGACTCATTTCATTTGGGTGGGTAAGTGAATAACTCAGCATGTACCATTATTCTAGACCCATCTTTTTAGGGGTGGGGGAGTGTGAATACTTAGCTTGTACTGTAGTTTTAGACTCATCTTTTTAGGGGTGGGGGAGTGTGGATACTTAGCTTGTACTGTAGTTTTAGACTCATCTTTTTAGGGGTGGGGGAGTGTGAATACTTAGCTTGTACTGTAGTTTTAGACTCATCTTTTTGGGGGTTGGGGAGTGTGAATACTTAGCTTGTACTGTAGTTTTAGACTCATCTTTTTAGGGGTGGGGGAGTGTGAATACTTAGCTTGTACTGTAGTTTTAGAATCATCATTTTGGGGGCGGGGGAGTGTGAATACTTAGCTTGTACTGTAGTTTTAGACTCATCATTTTGGGGGCAGGGGAGTGTGAATACTTAGCTTGTACTGTAGTTTTAGACTCATCATTTTGGGGGCGGGGGAGTGTGAATACTTAGCTTGTACTGTAGTTTTAGACTCATCATTTTGGAGGCTTGTACTGTAGTTTTAGACTCATCTTTTTGGGGGTTGGGGAGTGTGAATACTTAGCTTGTACTGTAGTTTTAGACTCATCTTTTTGGGGGTGGGGGAGTGTGGATACTTAGCTTGTACTGTAGTTTTAGACTCATCTTTTTAGGGGTGGGGGAGTGTGAATACTTAGCTTGTACTGTAGTTTTAGACTCATTTATTTGGGGGTGGGGGAGGGTGGATACTTAGCTTGTACTGTAGTTTTAGACTCATCTTTTTGGGGGCGGGGGAGTGTGAATACTTAGCTTGTACTGTAGTTTTAGACTCATCTTTTTTGGGATGGGGGAGTGTGAATACTTAGCTTGTACTGTAGTTTTAGACTCATTTATTTGGGGGTGGGGGAGTGTGGATACTTAGCTTGTACTGTAGTTTTAGACTCATCTTTTTGGGGATGGGGGAGTGTGAATACTTAGCTTGTACTGTAGTTTTAGACTCATCTTTTTGGGGGTGGGGGAGTGTGAATACTTAGCTTGTACTGTAGTTTTAGACTCATCATTTTGGGGGCTTGTACTGTAGTTTTAGACTCATCTTTTTGGGGGTCGGGGAGTGTGAATACTTAGCTTGTACTGTAGTTTTAGACTCATCTTTTTGGGGGTGGGGGAGTGTGGATACTTAGCTTGTACTGTAGTTTTAGACTCATCTTTTTAGGGGTGGGGGAGTGTGAATACTTAGCTTGTACTGTAGTTTTAGACTCATTTATTTGGGGGTGGGGGAGTGTGGATACTTAGCTTGTACTGTAGTTTTAGACTCATCTTTTTGGGGATGGGGGAGTGTGAATACTTAGCTTGTACTGTAGTTTTAGACTCATTTATTTGGGGGTGGGGGAGTGTGGATACTTAGCTTGTACTGTAGTTTTAGACTCATCTTTTTGGGGGTTGGGGAGTGTGAATACTTAGCTTGTACTGTAGTTTTAGACTCATTTATTTGGGGGTGGGGGAGTGTGGATACTTAGCTTGTACTGTAGTTTTAGACTCATCTTTTTGGGGGCGGGGGAGTATGAATACTTAGCTTGTACTGTAGTTTTAGACTCATCTTTTTGGGGGCGGGGGAGTGTGAATACTTAGCTTGTACTGTAGTTTTAGACTCATCTTTTTGGGGGTGGGGGAGTGTGAATACTTAGCTTGTACTGTAGTTTTAGACTCATCTTTTTGGGGGTGGGGGAGTGTGAATACTTAGCTTGTACTGTAGTTTTAGACTCATCTTTTTGGGGGTGGGGGAGTGTGAATACTTAGCTTGTACTGTAGTTTTAGACTCATTTATTTGGGGGTGGGGGAGTGTGGATACTTAGCTTGTACTGTAGTTTTAGACTCATCTTTTTGGGGGCGGGGGAGTGTGAATACTTAGCTTGTACTGTAGTTTTAGACTCATCTTTTTGGGGGTGGGGGAGTGTGAATACTTAGCTTGTACTGTATTTTTAGACTCATCTTTTTGGGGGTGGGGGAGTGTGAATACTTAGCTTGTACTGTAGTTTTAGACTCATCTTTTTGGGGGCGGGGGAGTGTGAATACTTAGCTTGTACTGTAGTTTTAGACTCATCTTTTTGGGGATGGGGGAGTGTGAATACTTAGCTTGTACTGTAGTTTTAGACTCATCTTTTTGGGGATGGGGGAGTGTGGATATTTAGCTTGTACTGTAGTTTTAGACTCATTTATTTGGGGGTGGGGGAGTGTGGATACTTAGCTTGTACTGTAGTTTTAGACTCATCTTTTTGGGGATGGGGGAGTGTGAATACTTAGCTTGTACTGTTGTTTTAGACTCATCTTTTTGGGGATGGGGGAGTGTGGATACTTAGCTTGTACTGTAGTTTTAGACTCATTTATTTGGGGGTGGGGGAGTGTGGATACTTAGCTTGTACTGTAGTTTTAGACTCATCTTTTTAGGGGTGGGGGAGTGTGAATACTTAGCTTGTACTGTAGTTTTAGACTCATCTTTTTGGGTATGGGGGAGTGTGAATACTTAGCTTGTACTGTAGTTTTAGCCTCATCTTTTTGGGGGTGGGGGAGTGTGAATACTTAGCTTGTACTGTAGTTTTAGACTCAATTATTTGGGGGTGGGGGAGTGTGAATACTTAGCTTGTACTGTAGTTTTCGACTCATTTATTTGGTGGTGTGGGAGTGTGGATACTTAGCTTGTACTGTAGTTTTAGACTCATCTTTTTGGAGGCGGGAGAGTGTGAATACTTAGCTTGTACTGTAGTTTTAGACTCATCTTTTGGGGGGCGGGGGAGTGTGAATACTTAGCTTGTACTGTAGTTTTAGACTCATCTTTTTGGGGATGGGGTAGTGTGAATACTTAGCTTGTACTGTAGTTTTAGACTCATCTTTTTGGGGGCGGGGGAGTGTGAAAACTTAGTTTGTACTGTAGTTTTAGACTCAATTATTTGGGGGTTGGGGAGTGTGAATACTTAGCTTGTACTGTTGTTTTAGACTCATCTTTTTGGGGATGGGGGAGTGTGAATACTTAGCTTGTACTGTAGTTTTAGACTCATCTTTTTGGGGGTTGGGGAGTGTGAATACTTAGCTTGTACTGTAGTTTTAGACTCATCTTTTTGGGGTTTGGGGAATGTGAATACTTAGCTTGTACTGTAGTTTTAGACTCAATTATTTGGAAGTGAATGCTTAGCCTGTAACATAAGTTTTAGCAAATACAAAACTTTATATAGGATTACAAATCAAATAATACCGGTATTGATTATTACATATATATCAATACATTGCATGCTTTCTTGGTTATTTGAAATTTGATGTTTCGGATTTTGATTACTTTACCATAATCTCAGATTATTGATAGCTATAAAACTATGGCACCTACTTGGTTTTGAGACTTATTATTTATTGATAGATTATCAGATAACTATATACTTCTGTAGTCATTAAACCTAGTTATCTAATGCCAACATGTCTGGAAAGGGAGATAACTGTACAACTTTGTAGACATTACACTTAGTTATACCACACCAACATGTCTGGAAAGGGGGATAACTCTGCAGCTATGTATTCATTACACTTAATTATCTTGCAAGTATGGAAAGGGAGATAACTGTTCAACTATGTAGTCATTGCACTTAGCAATCCCACACCAACAAAACTGGAGTTTGAGATAACTGTACAAATCTGTAGTCATTACATTTAGGGGGCAGGGGCCAGTTTTTATGTACTAATTTAATACTGCAATCAGCGCCCTAGTATAAAAAAAATCATAAAAAATCAAATACACAAGTGAAGTCAAAAAGGCCCATATTTTTAGATACCTATATTAAAACAAAGCATAAGAATATTATTACTTGACCAGAGAAGTCAATGGTAGTTCATAGCAGAAGAAGTTTATGCACCCCAACCCCTATTTTATACATGCATTTTTCACATCCAAAGGCCATTTTTGACAAAATGTGGTGCTCACAGTGCAAACACAAGCACTTTCCCTGGATGAAAATTTTGGAAAACATTGTCTGCTAAATAGTTTGATGAAATTCAGAATAGTTGTCATCCAAGCCATTTTTGAGATACTCTGTAGTTGCCTTGAACTCACGTGTCTACTACTATGGGAGGCTAGCTCTTCTTCCTAGCCGACTATTGGTATTTCACTATCAACATACTGCAGAGCAGCTGTGGAAGGTGTACATGCCTGACATCAATTTCAAGAATAACACAAGCCCCAAACACCAAGTTCACAAATATATCCATAGCTATAAATAGTAAACAATAATAGCTGAAAAAGTCACACCATAGCCTTAAGTAAGGAAACTTGCCAGGGGCCAATTTGCGAAACTGGACCCTGCCATCTTAGTTCTCTAAAACAAGTACAGAAAGGGAGAAAACTGTAAAACTCTTTAACCATAACACTCAACTATCCCACACCAACATTTTTGAAAAGGGATACATTATTTTTTTCATATGCTTGTTTGTTAATTTGCGTGCTGCTTCATTTGCATCTGTACATTTATTTACATCTGTACATTTATTTACATCTGTACATTCATTTGCATCTGTACATTTATTTACATCTGTACATTCATTTGCATCTGTACATTCATTTACATATGTAAATTCATTTGCATCTGTACATTTATTTATATCTGTATATTCATTTACATATGTAAATTCATTTGCATCTGTACATTCATGTACATATGTAAATTCATTTGCATCTGTACATTTATTTACATCTGTACATTCATTTGCATCTGTACATTTATTTACATCTGTAAATTCATTTGCATCTGTACATTTATTTACATCTGTAAATTCATTTGCATCTGTACATTCATTTACATATGTAAATTCATTTGCATCTGTACATTTATTTGCATCTCTACATTCATTTGCATTCTACATTTATTTACATCTATACATTTATTTACATCTGTACATTCAATTGCATCTGTACATTCATTTACATCTGTACATTTATTTGCATCTGTACATTTATTTGCATCTGTACATTCATTTGCATCTGTACATTTATTTACATCTGTACATTCATTTACATATGTAAATTCATTTGCATCTGTACATTCATTTACATCTGTACATTCATTTGCATCATACATTCATTTGCATCTGTACATTCATTTGCATCTGTACATTCATTTACATATGAAAATTCATTTGCATCATACATTTATTTGCATCTGTACATTTATTTACATCTGTACATTCATTTACATATGTAAATTCATTTGCATCTGTACATTCATTTACATATGTAAATTCATTTGCATCAGTACATTTATTTACATATGTACATTCATTTACATATGTAAATTCATTTGCATCTGTACATTTATTTGCATCTGTACATTCATTTACATATGTACATTCATTTGCATCATACATTCATTTGCATCTATACATTCATTTGCATCTGTACATTTATTTACATCTGTACATTCATTTGCGAGGCCCCGAGTGGCCGAGTGGTCTAAAGCACTCTCCGTTACGGATCACTGCCATCTCACTTCTGTCGGCAGCGGTTCGAGTCTTGGATTCAGCCAATGTGGGTATGTGAGAAAGCTTGCCAGTAGCTTCTCGTGGGTCAGTGGTTCTTTCCAGCATTTTCCCTGGTTCTTCCTCCACCATTAATACTGGCCGCCATGTATAGCCTATCGCGTGCTGAAAAATGGCGTTAAACCCCACAACAACAACAACAACATTCATTTGCATCTGTACATTAATTTGCATCTGTACATTCATTTACATATATACATTTATTTGCATCTTACATTTATTTACATTTGTACATGTACATTCATTTGCATCTGTACATTCTTTTACGTCTGTACATTCATTTTATATCTGTACATTCATTTGCATCTGTACATTTGCATCGTACATTCATTTGCATCTGTACATTTATTTACATCTATACATTCATTTACATCTTTACGTTCATTTGCATCATACATTCATTTGCATATTTACATTCATTTGCATCTATACATTCATTTACATCGGTACATTCATTTGCATCTGTACGTTCATTCATTTGTTTTTTTCCGGTGTGTTTTCTATGCCTATAGTCAGATTGACCCAATTTCACATACATTCATGAATATTGCACATGGATGCATCCTGAGAAAGTGAATTAGCAAGAGTTGGTGTCCTAATATTATTTAAACTTGAGTGAAGTTTGTATTTTTTAGCCATTTCATACATCTATTGTATCTTCAAACCCATATCTTATAAAATCAGTGTTTGTTTGAGACTGACACTGATACAAGTTCTGTATTCTAATACACCACAATGAATAGTACACAAAAACCTGTTATGAGTGACATCTGCTTTTAAGTGACCACCTGTCATTTCTAACCACAATCATAATGCACAGATCAATTTTATTATATTAATGCTCTGTTGTGAACGATCATCTGCAGAAGTTGACCTAAAGGGACCATGATGTCTTGTGTCTTGGCAAAATATGCATTTTGACACTGCTGTGAATGATCAAATCACATAAACAGGGATAAATTCCACTGACCTTTATTTAAATCCTGTAACAATAACTGCCTCTACCGTTCTAAAAAAATGTGTAAAAAAATAGACTGGCTACCAATATCTGAATTTTTTAAAGGATGGTTATAATGCTTTATAGTTTTGATTGTAAACTAGACTTAAGTACATGTGGATTATTTCCACTCTTAGCCTGGTTTCCAGCCTTATCATAGCTAGTGCCCATATGTACAAGTACGACAAAATATTGCTATGAATGACCATTTTGTGAGAACATAGAAATACGCCACTGACCTATATATAATCATTTGTAACACGACTGCTTGATTAGTGTCAACTGATAAAAAATAACATAAAAAAAGGGTTCTGGCTACAGAATATAGATTGTAAAGTCCATAAACCAGGTTAATGTACATGTTGCAAATTGTCATTCTAGTACCGAAATTAACGTAGTGATTGGATATATTGTTTGTCTTTGTAGTTAACCTGTATTGCCTGGGGATGAATAATCTTTGTGTATTAAGCTAGCAAGAAAGAATCATTTATGGGATTTGATTGATAGTGATAAAGACTTGTTTTGTTTGTTGGTTTTTTTCCCCCCAGTGTTACCGTGATTACATCCCAATCATCAAGCTGTCATCTATTCAAGTTGATGCAACCGGGTTACACACTTTTGTAATACAGTTAATTTGAATTAATTAAAAAGCCTTTTGTCTCTGAATCAGGATGAGATACTTTTTTATTTCATTAATGTATAGATTTTCGTATTTTCCTTACGCCCAGTCAAACCATCTTTAAAGTCGATATTAGAGCTGAGCACTAATAATGTTAACACTTAGTACCTTAATAATGATGGATGAACCTCAAGAAAAATGTTGCTATGGAGAAAATAATTATTTTAACTGAACAAAGTGTAAAAGATCAAACCACTTGCAAAATAGCAATTTAAGCATTGCTAAAACAAATTTAGGGTGTTATAGGAAAAGGAGTAGATCATAAATGATTTGTGTGTTAATACATATACATGCCATCTTCAGATTTAAATGTGATTTAATGATACAAGTATATCACTATTCCTCTCTAGTTTTGTTTTCAGATGAATACATACATACAGTATCTTAGCAAAAACAATTAATAAAGAATATAATATACGTACAGTGATTGTGGTTATTTTTCTTTAAATTTGTCTGAAACTGGACCTTGGAAACTTGTCTTTTTGAACATAAACCCTGTTATAAGAGACCACCTGTCTTGAGAGACTGTTGTTAGCAGAAGGGGCGGTCTCTCATAATAGGTTTTACTGTGTAGAATGAAATATGACTTAAGTTTTCCACATGGTGGTATGATCATTGGCTCACAACAAGTAGGTACTGTGTTTAAAACCTGTTCTGACTAGCTTTGGTCAGATGTCATGGCATATGTCTTTGCAAGGCACTTAACTCCCAGTATCCTCATAACAGTCATCAAATTGCTGTCTATTTCAAATGAATTCCTCATAATGGTCAGTAAATTATTGTCTACTTCAAATGAATTCCTCATAACAGTAAATGATTGTCAGCTTCAAATGAATTCCTCATAACAGTAAATGATTGTCTACTTCAAATGAATTCCTCATAAAGGTCAGTAAATTTGTATTGTCTATTTCAAATGAATTCCTCATAACAGTCAGTAAATTATTGTGTACTTCAAATGAATTCCTCATAACAGCCAGTAAATTATTGTCTGCTTCAAATGAATTCTTCATAACGGTCAGTAAATTATTGTCTACTTCAAATGAATTCCTCATAATGGTCAGTAAATTTGTATTGTCTATTTCAAATGAATTCCTCATAACAGTAAATCATTGTCAGCTTCAAATGAATTCCTCATAACAGTAAATTATTGTCTACTTCAAATGAACTCCTCATAAAGGTCAGTAAATTATCGTCTACTCCAAATGAATTCCAGTTAGCGAGTGATTTATATTATCAGCAAACACTATTTAGGAAAATTCTATTGAGGGAAAATGGTTATTTCTGATTACATTAACTACATTTCTTAGGTAGACATTACTTGAGCTTTTTGGCCCAAGTAATAATTTGGAATACATAGGGATTTTATAGACTGGCCATGTTATTCATTTCAGTATTAGGTCTTTTCCACTAGCCATGTTATTCATTTCAGTGTTAGGTCTTTTCCACTAGCCATGTTATTCATTTCAGTGTTAGGTCTTTTCCACTAGCCATGTTATTCATTTTAGTTTTGGGTCTTTTTCACTAGTCATGTTATTTCTTTTTGTATTAGGTCTTTTTCACTAGCCATGTTATTTATTTTAGTGTTAGATCTTTTTCACTAGTTTTGTTATTTATTTTTGTGTTTGGTCTTTTTCACTAGCCATGTTTTTTATTTTAGTGTTAGGTCTTTTTCACTAGCCATGTTATTCATTTTAGTTTTGGGTCTTTTTCACAAGTCATGTTATTTATTTTAGTGTTAGAGTCTTTTTCACTAGCCATGTTATTTTTATGTTTTAGTGTTAGGTCTTTTTCACTAGCCATGTTAATTATTTTAGTGTTAGGTCTTTTTCAGTAGTCATGTTATTCATTCTAGTGTTAGGTCTTTTTCACTAGTCATGTTATTGTAGAGTTTGGTCTATTTTTTTCTGAAGGCATATTAATTGTAGTGTTAGGTCTTTTTCATTTGGATGTTTATGCCCATTTATTCTATATGTATTATAGTAAAGTCATTGTTTGAAACTGAGACATGTATTTTGCAGGTTGCCAATGAACTACATGGTAATGGTAGTGACCGTGGCCATAGCCCTGTTTATCCTTATCACGTATCAAGCTGGTTCTGTAACGATGCCAATGTAAGTTGGACCAATATTATGATAGCACATTCAGTTGTGCATGCCTATATTTTAGTTGTAATGACATCAACGTAAGTTGGACCAATGTTATGATAACACATTCAGTTGTGCATACCTATATTTTAGTTGTCTCTGAGGTTTATGCAGTTGTAATCAGATTTTAATTGCAGAATGCCATGTCCGTTCTCAGCTTGTGCTTTGTCTTCAATCACCCCCTCCCAAAAGCAATAATAAAACTGTTTAGACTTTGATTTACCAGCACATTGTACAGAGGCAGATGAACGTACACTGTCAACAGTTGATGGTATGAATGCATACAACATGTTGATTAGTATATTTGTTCACTCAATTTTTCTCTATTTCTTATTCTGCTAGTGATATATTCATTTCACACACTGCTGGAATTTATGTATATTACTTCATTTAACACAGTGCTTGGATGTGTGTAAGTATATATATATATATATATATATATATATATATATATATATATATACATTACAACTGGTATGTATATATTCACTTCACACGCTACTGGAATATATATATACATAACTTCATTTGACACACTGCTTTGATATGTGTGAGTATATATATATATATATATATATATATATATATATATATATATATATATATATATATATATATATATATATATATATATATTTCTATATTAATTTCACAGACTACTGGAATTTATTTATTACTTCATTTCACAAACTGGTGGCATGTACTGTATATATTACTTCATTTCACACACTTCCTGAATGTATTTATTCATTACACACGTTACTGTGATGTAGGTACTCATTTCACACACTACTGTGATGTAGGTACTCATTTCACACACCACTGTGATGTATGTACTCATTTCACACACTACTGTGATGTATGTACTCATTTCACAGACTACTGTGATGTATGTACTCATTTCACACACTACTGTGATGTATGTACTCATTTCACACACTACTGTGATGTAGGTACTCATTTCACACACTGCTGTGATGTAGGTACTCATTTCACACACTACTGTGATGTAGGTACTCATTTCACACACTACTGTGATGTATGTACTCATTTCACACACTACTGTGATGTATGTACTCATTTCACACACTACTGTGATGTAGGTACTCATTTCACACACTGCTGTGATGTAGGTACTCATTTCACACACTACTGTGATGTATGTACTCATTTCACACACTACTATGATGTATGTACTCATTTCACACACTACTGTGATGTATGTACTCATTTCACATACTACTGTGATGTAGTTACTCATTTCACACACTACTGTGATGTAGGTACTCATTTCACACACTACTGTGATGTATGTACTCATTTCACACACTACTGTGATGTATGTACTCATTTCACACACTGCTGTGATGTAGGTACTCATTTTACACACTACAAGGATGTACATACTCATTTCACACACTACTGTGATGTACATACTCATTTCACACACTACTGTGATGTATGTACTCATTTCACACACTGCTGTGATGTATGTACTCATTTCACACACTACTATGATGTATGTACTCATTTCACACACTACTGTGATGTATGTACTCATTTCACACACTACTGTGATGTATGTACTCATTTCACACACTACTGTGATGTATGTACTCATTTCACACACTACTATGATGTATGTACTCATTTCACACACTACTGTGATGTATGTACTCATTTCACACACTACTATGATGTATGTACTCATTTCACACACTACTGTGATGTATGTACTCATTTCACACACTACTATGATGTATGTACTCATTTCACACACTACTGTGATGTAGGTACTCATTTCACACACTACTGTGATGTAGGTACTCATTTTACACACTACAAGGATGTACATACTCATTTTACACACTACTGGGATGTAATTTTGGAATAGTCTATTTGTATTCAGAAATGAAGTAATGATAACAGTCCAGTAAAGTGTAGAACAAAATAAGTGCATTGATTTGTTATATGATGTAATAAAATAATCACATCTGCATGTTATAAAGAAATGAAACTAATGAATTTAAGCTTGTAAACATCAATTGTTTCCTATCACACACAAAAATCATAATTATTTGACTCATTATTGCACAGATTTGTTTTTTGAAAATGCACTAATAGTAGCTTGGCAAAACAAGTAACAGCCATAAATTGAAAACTCAACTTAAGTTGAATTACTCCAGTTAACATGCAAATATTCATATTGTGTAATTTTGTTGTAATTGCTGACTTAATTAGTGTGAGGACAAAGCACATAATGCTGCATATATTTTTTTTCTCACCTAAAATAAATAAAATAAAATCAGCATATTTTTATTTTATTATGGTTAAAGAGAAATAGTTGCAAGATAAAGAATAAATGACTTATTGTGTGGTTACATAATTACACTGATTTTATTCCAGGTACGTACCATTCTACAGGTATCCAGATGTCTTAATTACACTGATTTTATTCCAGGTACATACCATTCTACAGGTATCCAGATGTCTACTCTGTGATATTCGGTTTAGGAGGACTTCACAACTTTTTATCCGTGTGCATATTCCTGACCTTCATCATATCCAACCGTCCCACCTTCACCCCAAGTGGAGAACTTCCACAACTCTTTCAGTAAGTTTTAAAATAACCAAACACAAGGGTATTTTCTCATTCTCATTTGTGTGCTTTCACTCGCATCCTGAATTCTCATAATTTTGAAAACATTTCTCCCATTTTTATTTTTCACTAGTTTAGTTAAAATAATTAAAAATTTAAAATAAAGCAGTTGTTAATGATGCATGCTCTAGTACATTCAGTTTTTAATGGATAAGAGTATTCCACACAAACAAATCGTGTTAACAGAAATATTAGACACATAATTAATACCAAATTAATTCAACTAAATTAAATGCAGACAAAATAAATGAATATCATCAGGGCTTACCTATACAATTTACAACTGCGAATATATACCTATACATATACAACTATTAATATACATATACATGTACTACTACTAATAGATACCTATACATGTACTACTACTAACAGATACCTATACATGTAATACTACTAATAGATACCTATGCATGTACTACTGCTAATATATCCTTATACATGTACAACTACTAATATATACCTACCTATACATGCACTACTAGTAATATATACCTATACATGTACTACTAGTAATATATATATCTATACGTGCACTACTACTAATAGATACTTATACATGTACTATTACTAATAGATACCTATACATGTACTACTACTAGTAAATACCTATATATGTACTACTACTAATAAATACCTATACATGTACTACTACTAATAAATACCTATATATGTACTACTACTAATAAATACCTATACATGTACTACTACTAACATATACTTATACATGTACTACTACTTATATATACTTATACATGTACTACTACTTATATATACTTATACATGTACTACTACTAATAAATACCTATACATGTAATACTACTAATAAATACCTATACATGTACTACTACTAATAAATACCTATACATGTACTACTACTAATAAATACCTATACATGTACTACTACTAATAGATACCTATACATGTGCTACTACTAACAGATACCTATACATGTACTATTACTAATAGATACCTATACATGTACTACTACTAGTAAATACCTATATATGTACTACTACTAATAAATACCTATACATGTACTACTACTAATAAATACCTATACATGTACTACTACTAATAGATACCTATACATGTGCTACTACTAATAGATACCTATTCATTTATGACTCCTAATAGACACTTATACATGTACAACTACTAATAGATACCTATGCATGTACTACTGCTAATATATCCTTATACATGTACAACTACTAATATATACCTATCTATACATGTACTACTACTAATGTATACCTATACATGTACTACTAGTAATATATATATCTATACATAGATACTTATACATGTACTACTACTAATAAATACCTATACATGTACTACTACTAATAAATACCTATACATGTACTACTACTAATAGATACCTATACATGTGCTACTACTAATAGATACCTATACATGTGCTACTACTAATAGATACCTATACATGTACTATTACTAATAGATACCTATACATGTACTACTACTAGTAAATACCTATATATGTACTACTACTAATAAATACCTATACATGTACTACTACTAATAGATACCTATACATGTACTATTACTAATAGATACCTATACATGTACTACTACTAGTAAATACCTATATATGTACTACTACTAATAAATACCTATACATGTACTACTACTAATAAATACCTATACATGTACTACTACTAATAGATACCTATACATGTACTACTACTAATAGATACCTATACATGTACTACTACTAATAAATACCTATACATGTACTACTACTAATAGATACCTATACATGTACTACTACTAATAGATACTTATACATGTGCTACTACTAATAGATGCCTATGCATGTACTACTGCTAATATATCCTTATACATGTACAACTACTAATATATACCTACCTATACATGTACTACTACTAATGTATACCTATACATGTACTACTAGTAATATATATATCTATACATAGATACTTATGCATGTACAACTACTAATAGATACCTATGCATGTACTAGTGCTAATATATCCTTATACATGTACAACTACTAATATATACCTATACATGTAATACTACTAATAAATACCTATACATGTACTACTACTAATAAATACCTATACATGTACTACTAGTAATAGATACCTATACATGTACTACTACTAACAGATACCTATGCATGTACTACTACTAATATATCCTTATACATGTACAACTACTAATATATACCTATACATGTACTATTACTAATAGATACCTATACATGTACTACTACTAGTAAATACCTATATATGTACTACTACTAATAAATACCTATACATGTACTACTACTAATAAATACCTATACATGTACTACTACTAATAGATACCTATACATGTACTACTACTAATAGATACCTATACATGTACTACTACTAATAAATACCTACACATGTACTACTACTAATAGATACCTATACATGTACTACTACTAACAGATACCTATACATGTACTACTACTAACAGATACCTATGCATGTACTACTACTAATATATCCTTATACATGTACAACTACTAATATATACCTATACATGTAATATTACTAATAGATACCTATACATGTACTACTACTAATAAATACCTATACATGTACTACTAGTAATAGATACCTATATATTTACAACTACTAATATATACTTATACATGTACTACTAGTAATATATACCTAACATGTACTGCTATTAATAGATACCAATACATGTACTACTACACTTTTTAATTTACATAACTATATGCTGATATAATTTTTCTATATTTTCTATGGATCCACAATTATTTTTTTATATTAACCAATGATATCATGTGATAGTATATGATATATGGTATTCATGTGAAATTATACATCAGTATATAGTATATGATATGTGGTATTCATGTGAAATTATGCATCAGTATATAGTATTTGGTATGTGGTATTTGTGATGTTAGTCATCAATATATAGTATTTGGTATGTTTTATTTGTGATATCAGGCATCAATATATAGTATTTGGTATGTGGTATTTGTGACATTATGCATCATTATTTAGTATATGATATGTAGCATACATGTTATGAGTGAACACCTTGTTAGTAAAATTTTGTTGGAGGACAGAATTTTTTCTTGCTAATAGTTGGTTACATTGACCTACTTTTCTCATACTTAATCACTTCATGATTTTGGTTTCAAGTGCTATTTCATTGATGATGTGTACTGTTCTGTAGTAGAAAAATAAGGTTTTCTAGACTAGCTGTGTTATTCATTGTAGTGGTAGAGGGAAGCCCACTGTTATTATTTTCATGTATTATCCTACATTAGTGTTATTCATTGTAGTGGTAGGTCTTTTATTTTGAGTGAAGCCCACTGTTATTATTTTCATGTATTATCCTACACTATTGTTATTCATTGTAATGGTAGTGTGATGACCACTGTTATTGTTTTCATGTATTATCCTACACTATTGTTATTCATTGTAGTGGTAGTGTGAAGCCCAATGTTATTATTTTCATGTATTATCCTACACTAGTGTTATTCATTGTACTGGTAGAATGATGACCACTGTTATTGTTTTCATGTATTATCCTACACTAGTGTTATTCATTGTAGTGGTAGGTCGTTTCTTTTGAGTGAAGCCCACTGTTATTATTTTTATGTATTATCCTACACTAGTGTTATTCATTGTAGTGATAGGTCTTTTATTTTGAGTGAAGTCCTATGTTATTATTTTCATGTATTATCCTACACTAGTGTTATTCATTATAGTGGTAGGTCTTTTCTTTTGACTGTAGTCCAATGTTATTTTGTATGTACACTAGTGTTATTCATTGTAGTGGTAGAGTGAAGCCCACTGTTATTATTTTCATGTATTATCCTACACTAGTGTTATTCATTGTAGTGATAGGTCTTTTATTTTGAGTGAAGTCCAATGTTATTATTTTCATGTATTATCCTACACTAGCGTTATTCATTATAGTGGTAGGTCTTTTCTTTTGAGTGAAGTCCAATGTTATTTTGTATGTACAATAATGTTATTCATTGTAGTGGTAGAGTGAAGCCCACTGTTATTATTTAATGTATTATCCTACACTAGTGTTATTCATTATAGTGATAGGACTTTTATTTTGAGTGAAGCCCACTGTTATTATTTAATGTATTATCCTACACTAGTGTTATTCATTGTAGCGATAGGATTTTTATTTTGAGTGAAGCCCAATGTTATTGTTTTTATGTATTATCCTACACTAGTGTTATTCATTATAGTGATAGGACTTTTATTTTGAGTGAAGCCCAATGTTATTATTTTTATGTATTATCCTACACTAGTGTTATTCATTATAGAGATAGGACTTTTATTTTGAGTGAAGCCCAATGTTATTATTTTTATGTATTATCCTACACTAGTGTTATTCATTATAGTGATAGGACTTTTATTTTGAGTGAAGCCCAATGTTATTATTTTTATGTATTATCCTACACTAGTGTTATTCATTATAGCGATAGGACTTTTATTTTGAGTGAAGCCCAATGTTATTATTTTTATGTATTATCCTACACTAGTGTTATTCATTATAGTGATAGGACTTTTATTTTGAGTGAAGCCCAATGTTATTATTTTTATGTATTATCCTACACTAGTGTTATTAATTATAGTGATAGGTCTTTTTTTTTTAGTGTTATCCTCGTACATTGTCATAAAGTAAGTTCTTGAAATTGAAATATTTTGCAGGGTACCAATTAATTTTATTGTCAACATGGTCATAATCGTGTGGAACATTCGCTCAAGGCTGACTGGTTCTGAACGGACACCACTGTAAGTCTGATCTTCCCTAATATTTGATAATACTTTTAGTCATTTATACAGATATTTAGCTATTACCTACCTTATTATATGATATTTCCTTTAGGTATGCATACAGATATATAGATATTACCTACCTTATTATATGATATTTCCTTTAGGTATGCATACAGATATATAGATATTACCTACCTTATTATATGATATTTCCTTTAGGTATGCATACAGATATATAGATATTACCTACCTTATTATATGATATTTCCTTTAGGTATGCATACAGATATATAGATATTACCTACCTTATTATATGATATTTCCTTTAGGTATGCATACAGATATATAGATATTACCTACCTTATTATATGATATTTCCTTTAGGATATTTCCTTTAGGTATGCATACAGATCTATAGATATTACCTGTCTTATTATATGATATTTCCTTTAGGTATGCATACAGATATATAGATATTACCTATCTTATTATATGATATTTCCTTTAGGTATGCATACAGATATATAGATATTACCTACCTTATTATATGATATTTCCTTTAGGTATGCATACAGATATATAGATATTACCTATCTTATTATATGATATTTCATTTAGGTATGCATACAGATATATAGATATTACCTACCTTATTATATGATATTTCCTTTAGGTATGCATACAGATATATAGATATTACCTATCTTATTATATGATATTTCCTTTAGGTATGCATACAGATACATAGATATTACCTACCTTATTATATGATATTTCCTTTAGGTATGCATACAGATATATAGATACAACTGAATAGTTTGCTTCCTCACTCCAGATAATTCATGGTCATTAGTAATTTCCCATACTCTGAGCAAAACTATCTTTTATGAATTGGATATTTTCAGCAATATCACACTTCCTTCATCAGTGACTAATGTTGATCATGTGACTTCTAATGGACATGTGATATGAAGAGAGTCTTCAGTCATATATGAACACTGCAGTAATATGGGATACTTCAACATCACACCTTCAGAGGACAATGTATGGAAAAGGAAGGCAAGGGAGGCAATCAAAATATGACTGTGGAGACCAACACTAAACAGGGATGATGGACTTGAATTACCACCCATCCAAACCAGTCTCCTTGTATCATGTGACCATTATAAGTCATGTGATCAACATTATTAACTGATGAAGACAGTGTTATATTGCTGAAAATGTGAATTTTTCAGATATTTATGCTCTTTGTAGGGGAAATTACTAATGAGCACGAGATATAGCTGTTATCAGGTACACTAATCTGGTTTGATATTACTTAGAGTGACATGTTATTCTTATTATTTTTAATGTTTGCTGCTATTGACTGCGTATATTACCGAGTAATTATCTTAATTATATACTGGCTTCAATTTTCCTCTTTTTTAAAAAAGTCAACTCAACTTTATGAGTTACATACTTCAAACCAAGGTTATCAGGCACACAATGTATCAAATTTCATAGTTTAGTAATTTTGTGCTGTTTTCTGGAATTAATTGTATTTGAATAAAGTGGCTGGTATTATGAGTGACTACAAGCTTTCCAAAACAGGGAAGATCACCCATGTCTGTTTTATCGTCTACTCCAAAGCCAAGAGACAATGCATCCAGTAACAGCTTTTGTTCTCTGTTCAGATGAAAATACTGTTTGATATGAAATATAAGCAATCAATGTTTACAGATTAATAGGACTCAGGCTAAAGTCAAGGAAAAATTTACAGTTTTCTTAGAGACAATCTGTACAGTATGATGAAATGACAGATAATTGACTAAATTAGTGTGGTGAAATATGTATGTGTGTTGCTTGCTTTTCAGATCACCATGGTATAAGAAGAAACCAAAATTACATCTGGAAGTAAAAGCATATAGCTTCAAAACTATATACTATGTGGTGAGTACTGGATAACATCACTATGAAATAGGTAGAATAAATGGCACTGTATAACATGCTATAAATGGTATAATAAATTGAACTGGATAAGATCACTATACATTAGGTATAATGGCATGGATAACATCACTATAAATTAGGTCTAATAAATGGCAATGGATAATATCACTATAAATTAAGTATAATAAATGTCACAGGATAACATTACTATAAACTAGGTATAATAAATGTCACAGGATAACATCACTATAAATTATGTATAATAAATGGCATGGATAACATCACTATAAATTAAGTATAATAAATGTCACAGGATAACATTACTATAAAGTAGGTATAATAAATGATATGGAATAACATCACTATAAATTAAGTATAATAAATGTCACAGGATAACATCACTATAAATTAGGTATAATAAATGGCATGAGATAACATCACTATAAATTAGGTATAATAAATGGCATGAGATAACATCACTATAAATTAGGCATAATAAATGGAATGGATAACATAACTATAAATTAGGTATAAATGATACTGGATAACATCACTATAAATTGGGTATAATAAATGGTACTGGAGAACATCAGTATAAATTAGGTATAATAAATGGTGTGGGATAACATTAGTATAAATTATTTATAATAAATGTCACAGGATAACATCACTATAAATTAGGTATAATAAATGGTACTGGATAACATCACTATAAATTAGATATAATAAATGGCACTAGATAACATCACTTTAAATTAGGTATAATAAATGGTATGGATAACATCACTATAAATTAGGAATAATAAATGGCACTAGAGAACATCACAGAAATTAAGTATAATAAATGGTACTGGTTAACATTACTATAAACTAGGTATAATAAATGTCATGGGATGACATCACTATAAATTAGGTATAATAAATGGTATGGGATAACATCACTATAAATTAGATTTATATAACAGCACTGGATAACATCACTATAAATTAGGTGTAACAATTGGTGTATATAGACTGATGGATTGATAATTGGATGAAGATGCGATGAAATTGCAATAGCCATGAAATCAGTGCAAGAAATCTGTTGTTTGAGTGAACAACATTGGCATTTTTTGATTGACATTAATCAGTATGTTCTTTGATAATACTCACCTTCTGGACAGTCATTAATTCATTACCTATACATGTTTAGCTACGGGACAGTCAGTAATCCCAATTACATACTGGGCACTAATTAATTCATTACCTGTACATATTTTCTTATGAGACAGTCATTAATTAATTACCATCTGTGCATAATTACCTATGAGACAGTCATTAATTCATTACCATCTGTGCATAGTTACCTATGAGACAGTCATTAATTCATTACCATCTGTGCATATTTACCTATGAGACAGTCATTAATTCATTACCATCTGTGCATAATTACCTACAAGACAGTCATTAATTCATTACCATCTGTGCATATTTACCTATGAGACAGTCATTAATTCATTACCACCTGTACATGTTTACCTCCTGGACAGTCATTAATTGATCACCTCTTATTTTTACCAACTAGACAGTCATTAATTCATTACTTGTACACGTTTACTTACTGGACACACTACATGATTAATTACCTATATTTGTTTCTGCTATTCTTTATTCTGTGCAATGCCAAATAATAACTGTAGTTTGATATGGATGTCTTATGTGCTGAACAGTCATAAATATATTACCTGTACATATTTATCTACTAGACAGTCATAAATACATTACATGTAAATGTTTATCTACTAGACAGTCACAAATATATTACCTCTATATGTTTACCTACTAGACAGTCATAACTATATTACCTGTACATGTTTATCTACTAGACAGTCATAAATACATTACATATACATGTAATTATCTACTAGGCAGTCATAAATATATTACCTGTATATGTTTTCCTACTAACAGTCATAAATATGTTATATGTACATGTTTACCTACATGACAGTCATAATTATATTACCTGTACATGTAATTACTTACTAGAAATTTATAAAAATGTTAGATGTATTTGTTTACCTACTTGACAGTCATAAATATATTACCTGTACATGTTTACCTACTAGACAGTCATAAGTATATTACCTGTATGTGTAATTACCTACTTGACAGTCATAAATATATTACCTGTACATGTTGACCTACTAACAGTCATAAATATATTACTTGTAATGTAATTACCAACAAGACAGTCATAATTATATTACCTGTACATATTTACCTACTAGACAGTCATACTTTTTTTTACATGTATCATGTAATTACATACTAGAAAGTCATAAGTATGTTACCTGTATATGTTTACCTACAATAAAGTCATAAATATATTACCTGTACATGTTTACCTATAAGAAAGTCATAAATATATTACCTATACATGTTTACCTATTAGACAGTCATACGTATATTGCCTGTATATGTTTACATACTAGACAGTCATAAATTAATCTTACACATGTTTTCTTCAAATGTTTTATGTTGTGTCATGCCAAACAACTAAAAAAACGAGTTTTATTATTAATGAACTGATTGATTGTGGTTGATGTACATAATGAGCAGTCATGTATGCATTACCTATAAATGTTTTCTGCTATCTTGTATTTTGTATGATGCCAAAAAATATTGAATCAGTGTAGGATATAAGATGGGATACAATTCGTATACAGGTGACATGTTTTTTAAAACCCAATTAAAATAAGCTCTAATGAGCTAATATGAACATTACATATAATTTATAATACACAGATATACAACATTACATATGTATAATTTATGACAGATTTACAACATTACATACACAATTTATAATAAACATATACATCATTACATATGTATAATTTATGACAGATATACATTATCTATGCATAATTTCTAACACACATAGGCAACATTTCATATAATTTATAACACAGATATACAACTTTACATATGTATAATTTATGACAGATTTACAACATTACATACACAATTTATAATTAACATATACATCATTACATATGTATAATTTATGACAGATATACATTATATATGCATAATTTCTAACACACATAGGCAAAATTTCATATAATTTATAACACAGATATACAACATTACATATGTATAATTTATGACATATACAACATTACATACACAATTTATAATACACATATACATCATTACATATGTATAATTTATGACACAGATATACAACATTATATATGCATAATTTCTAACACACATATGCAACATTACATACAGTATATAACACAGATATACAACTTTACATATGCATAATATATAATACAGACATACAACATTTCATATAATTTATAACAAATATACAAAATCACATGTGCTTAATTTATAACACACATACATGCAACATTACATAGCTTTTAACACATACGACATTACATACATGTGATTTATAATACACAGACACAACATTACATACACTTAATTTATAACACAGAAATGCAACATTACATACACTTAATTTATAACACAGAAATGCAACATTACATACACATAATTTATAACACAGATATGCAACATTACATATAATTTATAATACAGACATACATTACATACACATCATTTATAACACACAGACATACAGCAATACATACACATACTTTAAAATACACATATTGTGGCATAACTAAAGTTAGAGTCAAATCACAAAGCAATTTACTTACAGTGAAATAAAGAAAAGCAGGAACTTCAAAGCAGACAAAATAAAATTTATGTATTCTTAAAATGATGCAGAGGCCAGAATTAAAAGCAGGCCAAAAAATTGAATTAAGCCTTGATAAAAGGAGCATCAAAATTAGTGTCTAATAAAGGAAACATGTCAAAACCAAAATAGAAACACAAAATACATGCAGATAAGTGAATTAAGCTTAACACAATAGCATTAAAAGTGAATGGGCAAAAGATAAAAAGCATCTTCATCAACTTTAGTAGCAATTAGGACCCTAAATAAAATGGCTGCTAGCATGAAAGATTAACAAGTCAAGGGAAAGAATGAAAGATTTGCAGTAGCATAATTAAATATGCAATATGTTGCTGAAATTTAGTTAATGTTGCATCAAAACAGGTCAGTTGATATTATTCCTTAAAACATGCCCAGTATAGATAATTATGAACTAGAAAGGAAGGCAAAAATGGTCATGGAGAGGTATTCTGCTAAACATTGCTCAGTTAATAAGCAATAGGTGAAAGGAAAATTTAGAAATTGGTAACATAGAAACAGTTTGGGTTAAAATATATCTTCCTCAATTCAATCAAATAGTTTTGTGTTCAGCATTTGGAAAGCATATAGTTCCACCTCTGACGTGGTTGATAAATTAGAAACTGACACTTGAAGGGCTTTTTTAAATGAAAAATCTATGAAACAGTCATTCCAGGTAACTGTAACATTATATGAAACAATCATTCCAGCAAACTGTAACATTAATTAGTTGAAGAATCCTACTCAAATGTGATTAAATATTTTCCAAATATAAGTACATGTTTTTGTCTCCAATGATTGACAAACCAATCAAAGATGACTGAAAATAGTGCTTTACTTTTTGATCATATTGACACTGATGAACCTGAAAATGTTAGTGAAATGAAATTCCCTATTTATGTCCTACATACTATCAAGTGTGTATAACCAGACACTGTCCACATCTCTCTGTTGGTCATCGCCCACAAAATAAGTGTAGAGACAGGAAACATTTTGATATAAAGGCATTCTTGATGACTCAGCACAAATTCCATTTCATGAGATTGAAAACATTTTTTGACATTAACACTGCTTGTGACATGCAGTGTGGACCTTTGAATAGCATACCAAACAAGCACTCACCAACAAATATAACATGCTCTAAACATTGATATAAACCTAAATAGATACCTTTTGAAATAAAGGAATCTAGACATAAAAGTTAAAATTTCATAAAAGTAAAGATTGGAAAGAAAGATTAAAATGGAGAAACAAGCAAACATTTTAATAAATGAATCTATGAAAAATTAAATTGCAGCTTGTATTAAAGAAAACCAGAATTCTAGCTCCTTGAGACAGTGTCTCA
This sequence comes from Sinohyriopsis cumingii, assembly GCA_028554795.2. Taxonomy (NCBI): domain Eukaryota; kingdom Metazoa; phylum Mollusca; class Bivalvia; order Unionida; family Unionidae; genus Sinohyriopsis; species Sinohyriopsis cumingii. The sequence goes on along the minus strand of CM068828.1, from coordinate 154,204,223 downwards.
ATAACCTCGACCCGTCCAAAAATCATTCAATTCCAGCTCAGCTGAGTTATCATAACAGCACTGGTTCTTCAGTGCAAGATATAGCTGGCAGGCTTAGTCTATTCTTTACCAATGTAGAAAGTATATGTTCTGACATGGGAAAGGAATGGTAGTATTCCTGACATAAACCCTATCTTAAGTTTTGTAAAGGCTAGAGTTCCTGATGGTCTTGTGTGTGAAAATAATGTTCCATACATCTTTGCAAAAATCCACATAAAAACATCATGGTACTTATGAGATGGGAACAAATGTCTCCCAGCTACCTGACTTTATATTAAGAAATAGATGGCATTCTTGCTCGTTTTGTGCAGAGTATTATCAATGATGTTGCAATTTTATCTTCAGAGTACAAGTTAACAAGGCACATTATCCAGAATTTTGAAATAATGCTTCTGTTACATCCATTAACCTGTGAAGTTTTGTCAATTAAATGTTTCCTTTTTTGTTTATTTTTATCTTGCTTGTAAATATTTACTTATAGATACAAATTTATAATTGTTTTGTTTTAGGTTCCAGTTGTTGTTGACTAAAGAATATCTAGTGAGTGCTGAAAAGGTTCCTTTCCTATTAATCTGATTGGTCAGGATACATTCCTTGAATTCAGATTTTAGCATGAGAGTTTAGGCTGAAACTAGTTATGGCTGATTGGCTGAAACTAGTTATGGCTGATTGGCTGAAACTAGTTATTCCTGATTGGCTGAAACTATATATGGCTGATTGGCTGAAACTAGCTATGTCTGATTGGCTGAAACTAGCTATGACTGATTGGCTGAAACTTTCTATGCCTGATTGGCTGAAACTAGCTACAGCTGATTGGCTGAAACTAGTTATGGCTGATTAGCTGAAACTAGTTATGGCTGATTGGCTGAAACTAGTTATGGCTGATTAGCTGAAACTAGTTATGGCTGATTGGCTGAAACTAGTTATGGCTGATTGGTTGAAACTAGCTATGACTGATTGGCTGAAACTAGTTATGGCTGATTGGCTGAAACTAGCTATGGCTGATTGGCTGAAACTAGCTATGACTGATCGGCTTAATTTACCTAAGTCTGATTCACTGAAACTTGCTATGCCTGAGTGGCTGAAACTAGCTACAGCTGATTGGCTGAAACTAGTTATGGCTGATTAGCTGAAATTAGCTATGGCTGATTGGCTGAAACTAGCTATGGCTGATTGGCTGAATTTAGTTACATCTGACTGGCTGAAAATAGCTATGGCTGATTGGCTGAACTAGCTACAGCAAAAAGCAGAGAATGCAAAATTAACTTAGCTTGGACAGATATATTATTTTCAGATCCCTGCATTCTCAAACATGTTGCACCTCACGTGTTCAAGACCCACATCTTTGAAACAATACAGGGAGGTCTGGCATGCAGTGAAGGATACAAATAACTGAAAGTTTTTTCTCTGAGACTATATTAATATGACAGGTTTTGAAGATTTTTGTACTTTAAGATTTTTTAATTAAGCTTTCATGCTTAACAAATTTAAAAATTGGCAGGAAAACCAGACAGATGCTCATTTAAATATTTAAGAGTATTCTAGTTTCAAGGAATTTAATCTGAAAATATGCAAAGTTGAAGGAAACTTGATGACATAGTGTTCTTGTTCGGTGGTGTGATAATGTCATAAAAATGCCAAATATGACATTACCTTGTTAATATAACTCATAGCAGTATCATGTAACACTTAGGAATGGAATACTTTACTATGGCACACTTTGGATCATAAGCCTTCATGGCAGTATCATGTAACACTTAGGAATGGAATACTTTACTATGGCACACTTTGGATCACAAGCCTTCATGGCAGTATCGTGTAACACTTAGGAATGGAATACTTTGCTATGGCACACTTTGGATCATAAGCCTTCATGGCAGTATTATGTAACACTTAGAAATGGAATACATTACTATGGCACAATTTGGATCATAGGACTTGGCAGAATCGTGTAACACTTAGGAATGGAATACTTTACTATGGCACATTTTGGATCATAAGTCTTCATGGCAGTATTATGTAACACTTAGAAATGGAATACATTACTATGGCACAATTTGGATCATAGGACTTGGCAGAATCGTGTAACACTTAGGAATGGAATACTTTACTATGGCACATTTTGGATCATAAGCCTTCATGGCAGTATCATGTAACACTTAGAAATGGAATACTTTACTATGGCACACTTTGGATCATAAGCCTTCATGGCAGTATCATGTAACACTTTGGAATGGAATACTTTACTATGGCACACTTTGGATCATAAGTCTTCATGGCAGTATCATGTAACACTTAGAAATGGAATACTTTACTATGGCACACTTTTGATTATAAGACTTAGTAACATTACTTTCCATTTAGCAATAGCACCATAAGTTGGGAACAAAACATTTAACAGTATCCTGTAACACTTAGTAATATTGCTTAATGCTATTCAGTATCACTTAACAGTTATAAATATCAGCCTAAGTATGGAAAATAGCACTTCGTTGTATCACAGAACAGTTGGCAAGATCATAGGACACTTAGTAATATTGCTTAACACTAGTCAATATCAACCCATATTGGGAACATAGTAGTATGAAATAACAGTTATCAATATCAATTCATGTTGTGAATTTGACACTTGACAATATCAAATAACGCTTTGCAATATCAGTTGACACTTACCAATATCACCTAACACATAGCAATATTGCACAACACTTTGCAGTATCACATAACAATTGACACTGTTACATAAAACTTGACAATATCACATAACACTTTGCAGTGTCACTTTATGTTAGAAAGATAATGCTTAACAGTTTCTTGTAACAATTATTAAAATCATAACCCTTTTCAATACACTTGGCAATACTACCTTAGAATGAGAACATTATCCATATCAATTCAGATGAATGTGTTCAACTATGTAGATACACACAGCTATGCAGATACACACAGCTATGTCATGTAACATTTGTCAGCTGCATAGATCCACATCTGTTCAATTTACATAAGGTCTATGCATCTGCATAGATTCATTTATACCACTACATAAAGTGTTACCAACTGTGTAGATCCATTTCTTCCATCATGTGAAGTGTTACCATTTGTGTAAATCCATTTCTTCCATCACATGAAGTGTTACCATTTGTGTAAATCCATTTCTTCCATCACATGAAGTGTACCATTTGTGTAAATCCATTTCTTCCATCACATGAAGTGTACCATTTGTGTAAATCCATTTCTTCCATCACATGAAGTGTACCATTTGTGTAAATCCATTTCTTCCATCACATGAAGTGTTATCATTTGTGTAAATCAATTTCTTCCATCATGTGAAGTGTTATCAACTGTGTAGATTCATTTCTTCCATCACATGAAGTGTTACCATTTGTGTCAATCCATTTTTTCCATCATGTGAAGTGTTATCAACTGTGTATATCCATTTCTTCCATCACATGAAGTGTTACCATTTGTGTAGATCCATTTCTTCCATCTCACCTCTGTCTGCGTGGGTTCGAGTCTCGGGATCGGCCAATGTGGACATGTGAGAAAGCTTGCTGGTAGCTTCTCGTGGGTCGGTGGTTCTTTCCGTGGTTTTCCCGGGTTCTTCCTCCACCATTAATATTGGCCACCATGTATAGCCTATCTTGTGCTGAAAAATGGCATTAAACCCTATAACAACAACAACAACAACCATTTCTTCCATCATGTGAAGTGTTACCATTTGTGTGTAAATCCATTTCTTCCATCACATGAAGTGTTACCATTTGTGTAAATCAATTTCTTCCATCATGTGAAGTGTTATCAACTGTGTAGATTCATTTCTTCCATCACATGAAGTGTTACCATTTGTGTCAATCCATTTTTTCCATCATGTGAAGTGTTATCAACTGTGTATATCCATTTCTTCCATCACATGAAGTGTTACCATTTGTGTAGATCCATTTCTTCCATCTCACCTCTGTCTGCGTGGGTTCGAGTCTCGGGATCGGCCAATGTGGACATGTGAGAAAGCTTGCTGGTAGCTTCTCGTGGGTCGGTGGTTCTTTCCGTGGTTTTCCCGGGTTCTTCCTCCACCATTAATATTGGCCACCATGTATAGCCTATCTTGTGCTGAAAAATGGCATTAAACCCTATAACACCAACAACAACAACCATTTCTTCCATCATGTGAAGTGTTACCATTTGTGTGTAAATCCATTTCTTCCATCACATGAAGTGTTACCATTTGTGTAAATCCATTTCTTCCATCACATGAAGTGTTACCATTTGTGTAAATCAATTTCTTCCAGCATGTGAAGTGTTATCAACTGTGTAGATTCATTTCTTCCATCACATGAAGTGTTACCATTTGTGTCAATCCATTTCTTATCACCTTGTGAAGTGTTATCAACTGTGTAGATCCATTTCTTCCATCACATGAAGTGTTACCATTTGTGTAAATCCATTTCTTCCATCACATGAAGTGTTACTATTTGTGTCAATTCATTTCTTCCATCACATGAAGTGTTACCATTTGTGTGTTAATCCATTTCTTCCATCACATGAAGTGTTACCATTTGTGTAAATCCATTTCTTCCATCACATGAAGTGTTACTATTTGTGTCAATTCATTTCTTCCATCACATGAAGTGTTACCATTTGTGTGTTAATCCATTTCTTCCATCACATGAAGTGTTACCATTTGTGTAAATCCATTTCTTCCATCACATGAAGTGTTACCATTTGTGTGAATCCATTTCTTCCATCATGTGAAGTGTTATCAACTGTGTAGATCCATTTCTTCCATCACATGAAGTGTTACCATTTGTGTCAATTCATTTCTTCCATCACATGAAGTGTTACTATTTGTGTCAATTCATTTCTTCCATCACATGAAGTGTTACTATTTGTGTCAATTCATTTCTTCCATCATGTGAAGTGTTACCATTTGTGTAAATCCATTTCTTCCATCACATGAAGTATTACCATTTGTGTAAATCTATTTCTTCCATCACATGAAGTTTTACCATTTGTGTAAATCCATTTCTTCCATCACATGAAGTGTTACCATTTGTGTAAATCCATTTCGTCCATCATGTGAAGTGTTATCATTTGTGTAAATCCATTTATTCCATCATGTGAAATGTTACCATTTGTGTGTAAATCCATTTCTTCCATCACATGAAGTGTTACCATTTGTGTAAATCCATTTCTTCCATCACATGAAGTGTTATTATTTGTGTAAATCAATTTCGTCCATCATGTGAAGTGTTATCAACTGTGTAGATCCCTCTTCTGCTTATGTATTGAGATCATGTGACTCATCTTCTAAAATGCATTTAACATTGGCATCTTGATATGCCAGATGTTCCATTCTTGCCAGCATGAATTTAAAACTAGGTCATCATACACATAAGCTTGCTTGGTGATTCTACACATGACATTTTTATGTGGACAATTTCACTTTAATGAATGGCAGGCAAGGGTCTGCACTGCATGTCATTCATGCATGAACACACTAAATGATTTCATTGTTTGCTATATAAATCTTGTATTTAATGAACACATTTTGGTAACCAATGTATGTACTATATAAAATGAACACTTTTGTATAACGCATGTATGTATTGTATAAATGTAATGTGTTTGTCTAATCCTTGTATGTATTGTATGTATATGCAGATATTCCTCGCATGTTCTGTAGCAGGGACAGCAGCATATGGATACTTTTTTGCCTTCCATCTCTTGCATTTGTGTGAACTGAATCAGCGGCTGAAGCGAGTCCTCAAGGCCGTCACAACCAATGGTATTTATACAAGACCCAACCTTGAAAGAAAATTTTAAAAAAGAACCTTAACTTCTAAAAAACTAATGATATTTCTTAAGATTTTGTAGTAAAGATAATCAACATAAAAAATGATGTTGATTTTTTTTGCGATGACGATGACCTGATTTGCTGAACCTGGTTTTCAGACTGAATGAACAATGCATTTTAACTTTGACATCTTAAAAGTTTTTTTTTTTGTGAAACTCATTTTTACATGAATGGGTGCAGTTATTTAGAGATTTTAAAATTAATCTTTCTATTTGATCTGGAAGTTCACTTTTTGGATAGGGCATATTTATTAGAATATATATTGTATTAGTCATTTTTCACCAATTCAGGTTGCTCTTTGCTGATGGTTGCCATACTAGGTCTTGCCATCTTCTACATCTATGCCCTGATCTTGTTTGTATCCTACCGTGGCTGGATTTGGAAGGAATCTGATGGTCGACATTGCACTACAATTTACCAGTGTTTCGTGTCTATTATACACCATGGCTTTGTAGGAGGACCATACACGGTTAGTTCCAAACAACCATCTTTCCTGAAATATAAATTGATTTTGTTAATGCATTTTGGTTTATAATTTTATTCATAATTTAATTAGGAATCAGTTGGAATACATTGGTTCCATTGAAATACAGTTCTTCATCATCAAATTACCCATCATTGATGTGTGCATTTTGGAATATAAAATCATCATGTCAGTGAATCACCATCCAAAAATGTATACAATTTTTTTTCATTATATATAATATTTTATTGTCATCATGATGAAAGTTTATACTTATGGACACATGCTATTACAACCCAGTTTGTTTATAATTAGCCATTGCTGTATCTGAATTTGTAGGCTGTTCGATTTACGGACCTGTCAACTCTTACAATTTTGCCGCATAAGTCTTATGAAAAGTACCTTTAAAATATGGACTTATGACATGCTAGCAAAAACTATGGAAAAAGTATTGTTGCCAAAAAGTCAGGATAATTTGTTCATCCATGTTTTATTTGGATCCGGGATTTCATCTTAGAATTAGTAAAATTAACCAGGGAACCAGATTAACTTTACAAAAGCACCCAGATGCCTCAAATGTGCTAATGTGCTAGCAGTAGTGATGTATCACAATGCTATAATCCAAAATGACCTTGAATGAACATGTTTACTTCCAAGTAATAATACTCTTAATATATATATATAATCTACAATAATAGACTGATACTAGCAATGTAATATGTTGTTTATCAAAAAGAAACATCAGTCAGGTAGTTACAACTCCTACCCTCAGTTATGGAGAAATGTAAGTCACAATAAAAATTTAATATGTAGTACATATAAACAAAGACAAAAGCCAACACACTATGCAAATTAAATATACATAATACTAGAAGATATATGATGTACCATAATGGGAATCCAGTATTCAGTGCTAAGATTACTGCTCGACTCTAGTTTACACATAATCTTATGAATAAGTTTTTGCTTGATCAGATCATTATTAGGAACATAGTACATTAGCTTCTGTATAAATACCATCAGCCAAATATTGATAAGAATTATATTTTATTTCTAAACTTTTCCCCCATCTGACAGACATTTGATCAGTATATGACCAATATGACCAGCAACTTTGATACAGCTGTCAGTATTGCTGTTTTCGATGTGTCCTTCTTCATCATCATCACGATCATTGGTCTGTACCTTATCTTGGGTATCATCATCGATACCTTCTCCCAGCTCAGAGATTCCAAGGTAAGTGTATTACAGACCTTTTACATTTAAGATACTAAATTCTGTAGTTTTGCTTTCTCCTAATACTTCATATGGTTTGATGTCTTATAGATTTTGTATGATATAGGTCAATTTCATGACAATGAGATGGTGTGAACAGTAGTAGTCAGTTTCATGACAATGAGATGGTGTGAACAATAGTAGTCAATTTCATTCATGGCAATGAGATGGTGTGAACAATAGTAGTCAATTTCATAACAATGAGATGGTGTGAACATAGTAGTCAATTTCATGACAGTGAGATGGTGTGAACAATAGTAGTCAATTTCATGACAATGAGATGGTGTGAACAATAGTAGTCAATTTCATAACAATGAGATAGTGTGAACAATATTAGTCAATTTCATAACAGCGAGATGGTGTGAACAATAGTAGTCCATTTCACGACAATGAGATGGTGTGAACAATAGTAGTCAGTTTCCTGACAATGACAGGGTGTGAACAATAGTAGTCAGTTACCTGACAGTGAGATGGTATGAACACTAGTAGTGTGTGTGTGTGTGTGTGTGTGTGATTTTGATTTGTAATGTAGTTTTAACAATTTGTCAGTCATATCGCTACAATGTCTGCAGTGTGGCAGTTTATAATGATGTCTAGCACTGGGGCATCATGCCACAGACATGTAGCATGATGTCCCACCCAGTTACATTATCCTGACACCAGGCCGACCAGTCCTAGCACTAACCTCCTAATGCTGAGCACCAAGTGAGGCAGCTATTAGTACCATTTTTGTAAGTCTTTGGTATGACTTGGCCTGGGATCAAACCCACGATCTCTCGCATCTGAGGCAGACGTTCTAACCACTAGGCCACCGGAGCTGTTGAACACTAGTAGTCAATTTCATGACATTGAGTTGGTGTGAACACTAGTAGTCAATTTCATGACAATGAGATGGTGTGAACACTAGTAGTCAATTTCATGACAATGAGATGGTGTGAACACTAGTAGTCAATTTCATGACAATGAGATAGTGTGAACACTAGTAGTTAATTTCATGACATTGAGATGGTGTGAACACTAGTAGTAAATTTCATGACAATGAGATGGTGTGATAAATGGCATCCTGTTTTGATGATGTTGCCCATACAAGTCCTTAAGTCTGTCTGTTTATTTGGAATCAGTACAGCTGATATATCAGATTGTTATTCATCCATGGCATATGACTACACATCCATGGCATATGACTACACATCCATGGCTTATGAATACACATCCATAGCATATGACTACACATCCATGGTATATGAATACACATCCATGGCATATGACTACACATCCATGGCATATGAATACACATCCATGGCATATGACTACACATCCATGGCATATGAATTCACATCCATGGCATATGACTACACATCCATGGCATATGAATACACATCCATAGCACATGACTAAACATCCATATCATATGGATTACACATCAATGGTATATAGATACACATCCATGGCATATGGATACACATCCATGGCATATGGATACACATCCATGGCATATGACTAAACATACATAGCATAAGGATATACATACATAGCATATGAATACACATCCATGGGGTATGGATACATGTCCATGGAATATGAACACACATCCATGGCATATGACTTTACATCCATGGCATATGAATACACTTCCTTAGCATATTAATGCACATCCATGAAGGACAAATATGCATCCATGATACATGAATACACATCAATGGCATATGAATGCAGATGTATTTATGATTTCAGCTTATTAATATCATAAATTCATGAAAAGGATGACAAAAACTATGAATAATCTCTATTTTCTAATTGACTTTAGCATCTTACATGATTTCTTATAAATTCCACTTGCTTTTCATTTTATCTCTTTCTTTCTCTCTCATGCAATAGAAAAAAAAAATTACATGAAACTCTGTGGAGTGAGAGAGAAATACATATTTTGAACTGGATGAAAACCTTGAACTTACTATAAAGAACCTAGAGGAACACGTCTTAACATGTCTCCATTTTCCATAAGACTTTTCAAGTGATACCAGATTTACTGTGTTGCTATAGCTAGTCACAGCAGAAAGGCCATGGTGTAATTTCCATGGCAAGGTTGCACACATATATTGCAATCTGTTTGATGCTTAATTTTACTTTAATTTTTGAACCTATAATAAGGTTGTGAAGAAATGATTTTAAATTATTAAAAGGTTGTTGTTGTGATTGTTGTTGTTGTTGTGGGGTTTAATGCCATTTTTCAGCAGATGATAGGCTATGCATGGCGGCCAGTATTAATGGTCTAGGAAGAACTGGGGAAAACCCCGGAAAGAACCACTGACCCATGAGAAGCTTCTGGCAAGCTTTCCCACATACCCACATTGGCTGAATTCGAGACTTGAACTGCTGCAGACAGAGGTGATATGGCAGTGATCCGTAAAGGAGAACACTTTAGACCACTCTTCCACTTGTGGCCCCATTAAAATGTTGGAATTCCTCTTGTTTTTGTTCACTCTGTGATGGTTAGTTAATCGACATGTCAGTTTTACAGAATAACAGATCCAGATAACGCTCTCTCTCTCTGTCTGGTGGTAAACTGACAGAGTAATCAAAGAACAGAGAAACAAGGAGATGGACAGTAGAAACCATCTTATGTTCAGCCCCCTCCCATCCCCTTTTCCTTTTTGGTTGATCAGACAGCATGTCAGTTTTACTGCCAGCGTGTAATTTTTGTGCAGTGTATGCAGCTCACTATCCCTCTCTCTCTCGACCATTCTCACAAACTAGTGGTTTAAATTCCTTGAAAGGAAAAGAAGCTTTGCAGATTTTTTGCCCATCTAAGAGAGAGAGAGAGAGAGAGAGAGAGAGAGAGAGAGAGCAGTGGTAAGTAGATCATAATAATCACTAAGATCATCTGTAAATAACTTTTAATGTACGCACCAGTGATTAAATGGTTGTTCTTTCTATCAAGATGCTGGAAATGCAGTCTTATTTGTATTGATTGCTTTATTCATTTACACCAATTTTCACATTTAAATTCCTTATTCATTTAATCAGTAGGAATGAAAATAGAAAGAAACAAATTAGCAATTTCATAAAGAATTGTGAATAGCAACACTAATTGCAAAATTACATTTTGTACCAGACACACTGAAAAGGGACATGAACATTTCATTCCCTTTATCAATACACAGTTATCTTGTGATATGTCAGTGACACATTATGCTAAGTATTTGAATCATTTTTAATTATGTGTGACACTGAAAATTTTCTGCTGTCCTTAATGCCCTACACAAAAATATCACACTCATTGCCCTATGCAAAAACTTGTTACCCTTGTAAAACAAAACAACTATCACCCTGTTGGGCAATACAACAATTGTTACCATTATAGCCCAACACAGCTATCACTGTATAGCCCAACACAACTATCACCCTGTTGGGCAACACAACAACTGTTACTATTATAGCCCGACACAACTATCACCCAATATCCCAACACAACTATCATTCTATAGGCCAACACAACTATCACCCTTATAGCCCAGCACAACTATCCCCCTATAGCCCAGCACAACTCTCCCTCTACAGCCCAGAACAACTATCCCCCTATAGCCCAACACAACTATCACTAGGGGTGAAATGATTCATCAATATATCAAGCCATTGATACTTTTACCGTAATGATACACATATCGATACAAGAGAAGGAGAATTGATACAAAATGATTTATACCATGTGCAAGTTATTTTAGTCTTCAGCAGTCATGATTGATTATTATTATTTTGCTTTATTATTCCTTAAAATTAAAATTCATCTGAAACAGCATTTGCAGTCACTGTCACTCATTTTTATTAGTAAAAATTGAAGAAGAAAAAACTATTGAGAATACTAGATCGCTGTCTATAAATTAACACATAATGATGCTGGTTCGTAATATGCCTGTCTGCCCATTCAGAACCCAGCAGCATGTTCAGCATTCACTATACATTCCAAATGTGCGCCACATGTATAATGAAGTACTTTACTCATCATTTAAATAACCAACTTTACGCGAAGTTTATGCATTGAATTGTATCATGTTTACTTGGGTCGATTTGAAAGATACACATTGGTGTGTCACAAGGTGAAATATGTTACAATGAATTCTCATTGGTGGTTATTGTTTATTCCGGTCAAGGTTAAATAATAACCACCAATCAGACATTAATGTAGGTTATTCCCTGTTTGACAAACAGGAAGCATTGGCTAAGCAACAGAAACATCGCGCAAGAGTCACTAATTGATATGTAAAGTAGTTTAAACAGAGATGCTGTCAGGGTGTGTGATTTCATGAATCATGCAAAATTTGTATGAATTCATGAACTTGGAGAACATTGATGCATGAGAACTCTAGTAAATTAATTGAAACCCCCACATGTAAAATTTGCTCGGTGAAGTATATAATATTTGTTTAGGTTAAGTGTTCTTGTCACATCTCTCTTTTGGGTTTTTCAAGCATGACATAAATGGTTGTCAAAGTAAATTTGATTGGCACATGCTGCCTAGAAATAAGCATTATTATAAAGTAGTTTCAACCTTCCATGAAGGAAGTTTTATAAATGTGTTTAAAATATGGGCTACCTAGAAAACCTAAAATGTCTGATTCAAGGAGGTTTGATAAATGTGTTTAAAATATGGGCTACCTAGAAAACCCAGAATGTCTGATTCCTGGCATGGTTCATTACAATGGTAGTGATGATGACATTATTTTTTTAAGTTATGAAGTATACTGGATTATTGAGCTGACAAAGTGTTAATGGAGTGAGTGATTTTGAGCCTGAAAATGGTATTAAATGCGAGTCAGATTTACATCTTGGATGGACAAAGATAGACTCCATGACGGTCATTCTCCCTTTCAGCAGTATTTCAAAATTAAATGTTCAAAGGGCAGAAATCTGAACCTAATTAAAATACAAACAATTTAAAAGTAGAATGCAATTTTCATTTTTTTAACAATCAATGTAGCCCTGCAGATCATATGCTACAAAACCATATATCCACATCAGGGTTACAAAAAACTGAATAAATAAAGGTACAAAAATGTAATTAAGAAGTAAAGATATTTATTTGAACACCTCTGTTTGCACAAGCAGACTATTGCATTAAGAGACTAAAAATCAAAGTAGAGCTTTATAGAACAGATACAAAATCTGGCATAGTAGTCAGTAAATCACTGATTCAACAAAGTTTATGCTAGTGAAAAATCCTATTTTGGAGAGCAGATCTATGCAAAAGATAATATCTTTGAGCTCTGGGAAATTTCTCAACATATCCAAGCTGACAAAGATATCACCCTTATTGCCGAATACTATGAGTATCACCCACATTGCCAAACACAACTATCACTCTTATTGCCCAATACTAAGAGAATCACCCATATTGTCCAAGACAACTATCACCCTTATAGCCCAATACTATGAGTACCACCGAACTATCACCCATATTGCTCAAGACAACTATCACCCTTATAGCCCAATACTATGAGAATCACCCATATTGCCCAAGACAACTATCACTCTTATAACTCAATACTATGAGTATCACCCATATTGCCCAAGACAACTATCACTCTTATAGCCAAAGACAACTATCACCCTTATAGCCCAATACTATGAGTATCACCCATATTGCCCAAGACAACTATCACTCTTATAACCCAATACTATGAGTATCACCCATATTGCCCAGGACAACTATCACCCTTATAGCCGAAGACAACTATCACCCTTATTGCCCAATACTATGAGAATCACCCATATTGCCCAAGACAACTATCACTCTTATAACCCAATACTATGAGTATCACCCATATTGCCCAAGACAACTATCACCCTTATAGCCGAAGACAACTATCACCCTTATTGCCCAATACTATGAGAATCACCCATATTGCCCAAGACAACTATCACCCTTATAGCCCAATACTATGACTATCACCCATATTGCCAACACAAAAGCTGTCACCTTTATTATCCCCCCTGAAAACCAGTCAATTATATTGTCCTACACAAACCTTATCACCCATATTGCCCAACACAAAAGCTATTACCTTTATTATCCAAAAAACACTATCACTTTTTTATCCTACACAAAACTTATTTCCCGTATTATCTAACAAAAGCTATCACCTTTATTATCCAAATAGACACTGTCACTTTTATTGTCCTACACAAAACTTATCTCCCATATTGTCTAACACAAATCTATCACTGTTTATTATTGTCCAACAAAAAATATTTTATGTCATTGTTGTACACAAAAAACCTATGACCTTTTCTCGTACAAGAAGCCTATCAACTGTCTTCTTATGAAAACCCTTTTTTGTACTTTTCAGTGGGAGATTGACATGGATATGCAGAACACCTGTTTTATCTGCAGCCGAACGAGTCAAGACTTTGAGAGACACAGAGGGGTAAGTAGCAGGATTTTCCAAATTCTCATGCATGGCTTGAAGTGGTACAAGACTGAACCTTGAAAGATACTCTTTCTGCACAGTGTCCATTCTATACAAAAATATAATCATAATTGGTTTTGTTTCATTGTGTTTAATTTTTATCTTAGATGGAGTTTAAGCAGAGGCTTGGGCTTGAAAGTTATCTCTGCCAGAGAGCATGAATTAACTTGAGATATTATCTAATACTAAATACTGTTTTATATATATTTTTGATCTATAGATATTTTATTGTGTGTGAGAAGTAATTCAATTTTAATCTAATCTATCATTTGTGACTGCTGGTACAATAACAGCATGCTTGTTGATAAAAACAGTTATATCACAAAACAATAATGTAACATCAAGCAATCATATCATTTTTGAAGATGTGGTGACAGAATATAATGGGTGATATTTTTATCACACCAAATACTGAATTTAAGGCTGTCAATTTATATGTATGGTAGTTAAGAAAAGGTGAAATTATTTGTGTTCCCATTTTTAAAACTGATCACAATAATTCCATATCATGTTAACAACACATGGTGTCCATTGTTCCTTTATCTGTTATAGCTAGAATTGAATGTGTTACTCTTTAGGATTGGTGCTTTATGTTCAAAGTTGTTTTGATAAATGGATTCATGTTGGTACTAAATGTCAAGGAAAGAATAACTGTTGTGAGGAACCCTTCATTATTTAGGTAGTTAATATGAGAGCACATTATTTAGGTAGTTAATGCCAAACCACAATTAAACTCTTCATTATTTATGTAGTTAATATAAGAACACATTAAACCCTTCATTATTTAGGTAGGTAATATAAGAGCACAATTAAACCGCTACTTTAAAGAGAAGCCTGCAATGGCTCCAACAATTTTAAATCAAACATATCATTAGGTTTAATGTTTTAAGCTGGAGTGTTCCTGAGTCTGATATAACTAGGTAAGACTCATCGTGTAGTGTATTGACTCAACACTGATTTAAGTCTCATTGTGTAGTGTATTAGCTCAACACTGATTTAAGGCTCATCATGTAGTGTATTGGCTCAACACTGATTTAAGACTCATCATGTAGTGTATTGGCTCAACACTGATTTAAGGCTCATCATGTAGTGTATTGACTTGACACTGATTTAAGGCTCATTCTGTAACATTGGCTCAACACTGATTTAAGGCTCATTCTGTAACATTGGCTCAACACTGATTTAAAGCTCATTGCATTATGTATTGGCTCAACACTGATTTAAGGTTCATTGTGTGGTTTGTTGGCTCGACACTGATTTAAGGCTCATTGTGTAGTGTATTGGCTCGACAATGATTTATGGCTCATTGTTTAACATACTGGCTCAACACTGATTTAAGGCTCATTGTGTAACATATTGGCTCAACACTGATTGAAGGCTCATTGCATAATATATTTGCTCAACACTGATTGAAAGCTCATTGTGTAGTGAATTAGCTCAACACTGACTTAAGGGTCATTGTGTAGTTTATTGGCTTGACAATGATTTAAGGCTTATTGTGTAGTGTATTGGCTAGACATAGACTCATTGTTAGTATATTGGCTTGACAATGAGTTAAGGATCATTGTGTAGTGTATTGGCTTGACACTGTTTTAAGGCTCATTGTGTACTGTATTGGCTCGACACTGATTGAAGACTCATTAGCTATACAAGACTGGTACGTTTTGATATGGTATTATATAGCAGCTTGTGTCAATTCATTACGTTTTTTTTATATATAAGAACCTGTCATAAAATACTTTTTTATCTTAACCTTAACAAGTCACATAGTATGTTATATTAATTGATATTTCAGGGTTTTGAGAAGCACGTGAAGATGGAACACAACCTGTGGGCATATCTTTTTTTCTTTATCCACCTGGATGAAACCCAAACAGATGATTACTCAGCATTAGAATTCAGCATCTACAAACAGGTGGGTAGCAATTTTAATCCAGCTTGAAATAGTTAGCAGTTATTGCATAATAAATAGGTATTATAGATAGTTCTCATTGAAGTCTTATTGACCCTTATGCATTGGCAATATTCTCATTGTAGTCTTATAGACACTCATGCCTTGGCAATATTCTCATTAAAGTCTTATAGACACTCATGCCTTGGCAATATTCTCATTAAAGTCTTATAGACACTCATGCCTTGGCAATATTCTCATTGTAGTCTTATAGACACTCATGCCTTGGCAATATTCTTATTAAAGTCTTATAGACACTCATGCCTTGGCAATATTCTCATCGTAGTCTTATAGACACTCATACCTTGGCAATATTCTCATTAAAGTCTTACATACACTCATGCCTTGGCAATATTCTCATTGAAGTCTTGCTGACACTCATGCCTTGGCAATATTCTCATTGAAGTCGTGCTGACACTCATGCCTTGGCAATATTCTCATTGAAGTCTTGCTGACCCTTATGCCTTGGCAATATTCTCATTGAAGTCTTGCTGACCCTTACGCCTTGGCAATATTCTCATTGAAGTCTTGCTGACCCTTATGCCTTGGCAATATTCTCATTGAAGTCTTGCTGACCCTTATGCCTTGGCAATAGGTTATTGAAGTCTTGCTGACCCTCATGCCTTGGAAATATTTTCAGTGAAGTTTTACTGACCTTCATGCATTGGCAATATTCTCATTGAAGTGTTGCAAACATCATCACAAGCAATATTTTCCCTGAAGTCTTACAGACACTCATGCTTTGGTAATATTTTCAATCATGTGTTACTAACCATCTTGCCTTGGCAACATTCTCATTGAAGTCTTACAGACACTCATGCATCGGCAATATTCTCTTTAAAGTCTTGCAGACATTGATGCATTGGCAA
This sequence comes from Sinohyriopsis cumingii, assembly GCA_028554795.2. Lineage (NCBI taxonomy): Eukaryota > Metazoa > Mollusca > Bivalvia > Unionida > Unionidae > Sinohyriopsis > Sinohyriopsis cumingii. The sequence continues at coordinate 154,187,308 of CM068828.1, read as the reverse complement.
TATTCTCTTTAAAGTCTTCCAGATACGTTCACAGTTGAGTTTGACTGTATGCTATCTCTGGGTTAATATCCTAACTGTTGTTTTTTTAGCTGTTGGAAAACAACCTTGACTTTTTCCCACTGAAGCGGTCACTGAGCTTGGAAAATGAGGTGGACATTAAGGAACAAAGGTCATGGAGGGACAAATGTTGGAGCTCATGGAGCAGCAGGTCTACTACCTCATCACCATCATCACCATAATCACCATCATCACCATCATCACCATCATCACCATTATCACCATCATCACCATCATCACCATCATCACCATCATCACCATTATCACCATCATCACCATCATCACCATAATCACCATCATCACCGTCATCACCATAATCACCATCATCACCATAATCACCATCATCACCATCATCACCATAATCACCATCATCACCATCATCACCATTATCACCATCATCACCATAATCACCATCATCACCATAATCACCATCATCACCATCATCACCATCATCACCAATCACCAAAATGAAGGAAGAGCTCAGCACTACATAGAGACTGTAAACACAAGCAGAGTGAAAATGTAAACAATATTGTCAGTGAAGATTGAGTTCAATGTACTGTTACAATTTAAGCTGAGAAGTATATCAGCAGCTCAACAATATGAACCGACATAACAAATTTCATTATTGTTCTTATACACTACAGACATAAAAAAATTCATTGCAATGTCTAATGCATCACAGATGTAACAAATTTCTTTGTAGTGTCCAATGTATCAGACATACAGAATTTAATTGCAGTGTCTAATGCACTTCAGAAATAACAAATTTCATTGCAGTGTCTATTGTATGACAGACATTAAAAAACATTCATTACGGGCTAAATGTACTAAGTACTTGAAAATTTCATTGCAGTGTCAAATGCACTTAGTACATGAGATACAGTTAATATTAACAGCTGTAAAGAAAGGCCGTGTCCCTCCCAGTTAAAACACTTCAATCAGTGAATCAATCAATCATATCTGTGTATGCTTATTGTTATATATGCTTCTCTTAACTTCATGTGCAAATACATCCGGTAGACTGTGTACATATTCATTGGTGCCATTTATTCAACCCAGTCTGTTTTATTCCTAATTGAAATACTTCATATTTTTTCCACATTATGATTTCAAACATTCAATGACAGAAACAGAAACACATTTGAAGATGTCAATACGCTTTTCTCTAGCTGATTCAATCCCATGTATTTCATGTGGAATTGTCACATACTAATCCAGTCCATAATCACGAAATTTCGTAAAATCAAAAAAAATACCAAAATCTATTAATTCCAGGTCAAATGGAAAAGTGGTTGCAATGCACATTCATTCACAATATGACTCCAAAATTTCAATTTTGACTAGACACACTATTTTCTTTCGAAAGTTATGTCGAGCGGGCAACTAAGTTCAAATTTATCTGGGTGGAGTTATGTGCACAGTAATAATGTTGGTGTTCTGTAATGATGAATATGTGCTTGTGTATTTAGTTTGGAATATGGCATACATTCATTTATTTGTTTCTTGTAGTGTATTTTGTTTATATAATTAAGCCTGAGGTATAATAAAAAAATGAGCATATAACAAAAAGGTTACTGCATTTGTATGGGAAAATATAAACTCGTTTTGTCCGATGGATATACTGCACTCCCAAGTTCGTGCAGTATTCCATCCAAAAAACTTGTTCATATTTTCCCATACAAATGCAGTAACCTATAAAGACAGAATATCCAACAGTATATAAAATATCTTACAAGACATGATATCCCACATTGTATACAATGTCTTACAAGACAGAATATCCATTAGTATATACAATATCTTACAAGACATGATATCCAACATTATATACAATATCTTACAAGACATGATATCCAACATTGTATACAGTATCTTACAAGACAAATATCCAACATTATATACAATATCTTACAAAACAGGATATCCAACATTAAATACAATAATGTTTTTAATTTTTTACTTTTTGAAATATTTTGGTTCGCTAAAGGATGCATTTGGCATTTCTGATAGTCACAGCAGTTTAGAAACATTGCTGGATATTTTCTTGCTCTAGGCTCTTCAAACTATAAAGCTCAAGAGAATATTTGAATGGAAAAGTATGAGATAGGTATATTTGAATGGAAAAGTATGAGATAGGTATATTTGAATAGAAAAATATAAAATATAATATAGGAATATTTGAATGGAAAAGTATAAGATAGGAATATTTGAATGGAAAAGTATAAAATAGGTATATTTGAATGGAAAAGTATAAGATAGGAATATTTGAATGGAAAAGTATAAGATAGGAATATTTGAATGGAAAAATATAAGAAAGGAATATTTGCATTAAAAAGTATAAGATACAAATATTTGCATGGAAAAGTGTAAGATAAAAGTATTTGCATAGAAAAGTATAAGATAGGAATATTTGCATGGAAAAGTATAAGATAAATAATTTAAAGACATGGTTATGATAAAATTGTTTCAAATACTCTTTTGAAACTTGAGATTCTGTGGTAAGATGACCTACCTAGAAATGTTTTTTCACATATTAAATGTTTGAAAAATATTATTATTAGATTTGGATTTCATCCTTTGTTACAAATATGAACATTTTCTTTGTGACGAAGTGTACAAAACAAATTGGACATAAGAAATTTGAGGTACAGGAACCGTTTCAATAGCTTGCATTAAGTGTTATTAAACTCTTTTAAATTTATATAATGACACAGGATTAAGGTTGTATGTTCTGTGATTATCAGTAAACAGGTTACATTATGTGAGATATTACAATTTCCTTTATAATATATTTATCATATGTTTTTCCATTGTGTGTGTGTGTGTGTGTGTATATATATATATATATATATATATATATATATATATATATATATATATATATATATATATATATATATATATAACACCTTAATGACACAAATGTGTGTACAATTTCTGTATTATACCATATTTGCCTGTTGACAAATGGTGTTATTTTAATAGAATTATCAGTTAATATTTTTGAACATGCTACCACAGCAAAATATTTAAATACTATGTCTGTTTAAACACATTTTACAGTGGAGTAATGTTATTATTGTTTTGTTACCCATTAATTGAACATACAACTTCATGGCAAATATTATTGTTTTGTTATCTGACAATATTATTGTTTTGTTATGTGTCAGTATTAATAGATTTGTTATGTGACAATATTGTTTTGTTACATGACTATTTTTGTTTTATTATGTGACTATTTTTGTTTTGTTATGTGACAATATTATTGTTTTGTTGTGTGACAATATTGTTTTGTTATGTGACTTATTGTTTTATTATGGGACTCATTGCTTTGTTATGTGAATATATTATTGTTTTGTTATGTGGATATATTATTGTTTTGTTATGTGCCTAGATTATTGTTTTGTTATGTGATTATATGTTAATTTGTAAAATACTTCATTTTTAGCATATTACCTATTCTATAATACTTGGTATAGTTAGGATTTGTTTCCTGGTGTCATTGTTGATGATTTTGTCTGGATATACATGGTCTATTTAGGGTTTGTTTCCTTATGTCCTTGTTGAAGATTCAGTCTGGATATACATGGTCTATTTAGGGTTTGTTTCCTGGTGTCCTTGTTGAAGATTCAGTCTGGATATACATGGTCTATTTAGGGTTTGTTTCCTTATGGCCTTGTTGAAGATTCAGTCTGGATATACATGGTCTATTTAGGGTTTGTTTCCTTGTGTCCTTGTTGAAGATTTTGTCTGGATATACATGGTCTATTTAGGGTTTGTTTCCTTATGTCCTTGTTGAAGATTCAGTCTGGATATACATGGTATAGTTAGGATTTGAGGTCCTTGTTTCCTGGTGTCCTTGTTGAAGGTTTTGTTTGGCTATGCATGTTATAGTTAGGAATTGTTTCCTGGTGTCCTTGTTGAAGATTTTGTCTGGATATACATGGTCTAGTTAGGATTTGAGGTCCTTGTTTCCTTGTGTCCTTGTTGAAGGCTTAGTCTGGATAGTTAATTTCCATTCTATTATTCAAGGAAACTTAAATGTACACTTAGTAATGTAAAAGAGACTAATTATTGAAGCTTTATGATTTCATGTATGTTTATGTTGGGGTTGAGTTTAAATAGATATATACTGGGCTAAAATGTATGTAATTCATACCTTGGCCATGTTTAGATGGAACTGCAGCAACATGCTTAGTAGAACTTGTAATATTAACATTTTGACATATAATTTAGCCATGTTAAAACAGTATCTGCTCTTTATGTTTCAAGTATTTTATACACTGTATTGCATATATTAAAATGTATAAAATAGTGCATACAAATATCTGTGATATTAATGTGTGATATATAGATATTTTTTATTTGCATCAATTTAAATATTTGGTATTGGAATATTTTACTCTTTTTAACCACATGAGAGAGAGAGATAAATATTAATTTTCTTGTTTTAATATTTATTTATTCATTAAGATAGAATGCAATATTTTAAATACATCAGATGTTTTTTACAATGTAACACAAACATTCAATCTTTTCTCCTTGATATTATGCACATATATTTATGGGGTGGGGAGGAAAACCTTACAGTAGTCACACGTCTCTGTGAGAAATTTCTTAATAGATGAAAATCAATTATTTTTTTTATGAATTTAAGTTTTCTAGAGCATTTATTAATCAATTGCCTTGTAAAAATTGTATTGGTTTTATTTAACCAGAATAGTAACTTTATCATCTAAAGATAAATTGAACATGTACAAGATGGAATTAAATACTTTTATTTCATGCCCCTTATAAGTGTTATTACTGTAAATCATTGAATTTCATAAAGACACAGTTTTCATGCAGGTTTGAGAGGGCAAGATTTTCATATGACATAATTATCCATGGGGTAAGATTTGGTGAAGTAATTTTTTCAAAATTAGAAAACTATTATTTACCCATAGACAGCATTAACTGGTTTTTTGATTAAACTTTTATAAGGCTTATTATTATTTGCAGTATTTCTACTGGCGGGTGGTTAGTTTACAGCAATTTTAATCAACATACATGCCATCCATTCTCATAAGCCTTGAATGTGTCCAATACTTTTATATTTACTATTTTAAGTGAAGTTGAAGAGTGAAGAAGATTGTGGAAATCTTTGAGAGTTTATATAATAGTATTATTATTTCTTTAGATCAATTTTTTCCTTTATTGTTTATATATATAGATCTAGTTTGTTTTTTTATATAAAGATCTAGCTTGTTTTTCTATATATAGATCTGGCTTGTGTTTCTATATATAGATCTGGCTTGTGTTTCTATATATAGATCTAGCTTGTGTTTCTATATATAGATCTAGCTTGTGATTAATCATGTTTGGACAACATTAGTAATAATCTTATATACAGGTACTGCCAGTGATAATTTTATGAGCATGTCCATGAGATGTGCATACTTACAAATGTCATGTATCTGAAATGGCTGTCAGTAAACCATTACAGTTATGTATGTCTAACACAGAGTTCAGCTTTCAGATGAGAATAACACTAGTGAAGAATTACATGTAATGTTTAAGCAGGACAGGATTCACTATGCTTCAGACTTGAGGTTTGTAACAGATTTGACCTAAACGGATGCCTGGATTAAATGACAATGCAACACATTGTGATGAAAGATGGAAGTTTATGAAATGAATTAACATAAATATGTATAAATTCTACAAATACAGTGTGATTCTTTCATACTCTAAACATATGACTCATTCAAGTACTTTACACAAACATTCAGAAATGAGAAAACAAAAATGTGATTCATATATTCAAAAATAAGGTAAGATTAAAATAATCTCATGTAATGAAAGTGACTCAATTGTACTCAATTGAAATAACATCATCAGTTGAAACAAATATGTTCAATTGTAATCAAAATTACAATTGTACTAAACATATGACTCATGACTCAGGCATTTGTGCAGCCCGTATGATTCACGACCACGTATGACTCATAAATACTTGTAAAAACTTGCAAACAAAACAGTTTGACCTAGTTCACATGTTCATTGTCAAACCACACAGTTCTCTTGAATTCTTGGGTTGTCCCACACTTGTATTGGCCACACACACCCTTCATGGATCCACTATGCGCACACATTTACAAATCAGCAGTCCCGTCCTTGTATGGCCTTGATTGTAACACCTATTACCATCCTCATACAGACGGCCAGAGACTGATACACTCGCACACACATATACGTGTACAGCTACAATAAAACCAAACTGGTCATAAGAACAGGTACGGAATTAAAATCTATTGATATGTGTTAATAAATTAAACTCTTAATAGCAACTTGTAACATATAACAAATTCACAACATTTAAAATCCGCATAGTGGTAAAGGCAACATTTCATGCTACAACATTAAAAACTGAATATGCTTCACACACGTCAAATAAAATAAAAATGTAACACTTACCCCTATGGCTGTAGAATAAAAATGGAGAAGGTGCACCCCATGACATGACCCAAACTACCAGTGTGTCAATTAGAGAAGAAACTTGCCTTGAATCTACAGGAGAATGAGGGGGCCCCGAGTGACCGAGTGGTCTAAAGTGCCCTCTGTTACGGATCATTGCTATCTCACCTCTGTTTGCATGGGATCAAGCCTCGGATTCAGTCAATGTGGGTATGTGAGAAAGCTTGCCAGTAGCTTCTTGTGGGTCGATGGTTCTTTCTGGGGTCTTCCCGGGTTCTTCCTCCATTCTTATTACTAGTCTGCTGCCATGTATATTCTATTGTGTGCTGAAAAATGGTGTTAAACCCTACAACAGCAACAACAACAACAACAGGAGAATGAGAATTAGTAAGGGCAAAATACCCGTGCATACCATGCTTGTTGTGTCTCTCGCCACAAGTGATCTACAACGAGATACATGTTAGTTCAGTCGCTTGGCTCGAAAAACAGTTATCTACCCAATGTAATGCTGTATGCATGTACAACAAAAATGATCAAATCAGTCTAAGGAGAAATTAAGTTATTTCTTGCCTTATTCTGTGACAAGGTTATCTGTAATAAACAAATAAAATCCTCACATTCTTTTGAGTACATGTTTTGTTTCTTAATCATTTATCCAACATGACATATAATCTTGCTGTTTGACTAGTTGTCTAATACATTACATGGTCTTGCTGTCTGACCATTTGTCCAGTACAATATATGGTCTCACTGTCTGACTAGTCTAATAAAATATATAGTCTTGCTGGCTGACTAATTATCCAGTACAATATATGGTCCTGCTGTCTGACTAGTTGTCCAGTATGATATATGATCTTGCTATCTCACTAGTCCAATACAAGACAATTATATAGTCTTCTACTTGATCTCAGGTCATGATTAACATTTTCTAAAAAGCCCATTAATTATTAGAAAATAACCTTCTTGAAGGTTCATAATTTTTTCAAAATAAAATCATAGTCATAACTAGAAGTCTATTACTAAAATTATAATATAAAATGTGCAGTAAACGACATTTACACCCAGGAATTCATAGGAAATTTGGAAAGTGTGATACTCAGATTGAGATAAACACGTTTACTACAAAACAAAAATTAACAATTCAGGTCAGATAGAAAATGAATTTGATTTTGTGCAAGGTTAAGTCCAACATAAAATGTCACATTATCAATATCACATAATATTAGAAAAAATAAATAAAAATCCAGCTAACAAATCATGCAAATTAAAAATACTTAAAATCCTTGCAAACCTTAATAGAATATAATAAAATCTTATGGACGCCAACATGAACTCAAATGATTCATCACATTCATATCTAACAATGTCAAATATCTTTGAATACTTGTAAATTTCCTGTGTTGTGTTTTCAGTTACCTTTCCCAGTTTAGGACTGCTTCACTTCTGTATCATTGTGCATTATTTCATAACATTTCAGAAGGTTGGTGGTTCTGGATGCCATTGTTATCTTATAATGCTAAAAGAAACATTTCTTAAATTATTTTATAACTGATCATCACTGCTACTACTATCCTTTTGCTAAGATTTTGGTGCTGGCTTCATCCGCACTAAGTGGTCTAGTCAATGTCAGCACTTCAGTTTTTCCTGCACAATATCAAATAATGACATTTCTTGGTTTATGTCATAAGAGTGTCGAAGTCTAAGTTGTTGCACTTCAAAGAAAAGTCAATTATTTTATCAATGTGATCTGGATATATATTTGAAAAATCATAGTTATTTTGGGGGTCTTTGGCAAACTGTGTGATGCATTTAAACAAAACAGCTAGTTATTGTTGCCAACACTCCATTCATACAGCAATATAATCCTAGAATTGGATATACATATAAACTCCTCCAAAATAGTATATGCAGAATTTATTTTGTTATTTATATAATATTTCACACTGAATGCATGAGGTAATATTCCCACATAATTTCTGCCACTGTGACAGTCAATATAGTCACACGGAGAAAATGAAAGTCCACAAATGTTATCAGTAGAATATATTTTATACATAATATTGTGGAGATTGATAATCATATTCATGGAGTAGTGTTTTTTCCTGATAGTGTTATATAGTCATACTCAATAATATACGTCTGACTGTGGCTTTTATGTTCTGTCTTCTCTTAAGGCTCACCTGTGATTACAATCAGGGTAGGCTCAGCATGTTAATGAGTGCATTTTACATTAGAGTTATGTAAGTCATGGGGTATATAAGGCTTTGATCTATTATCAGAAACCTAACTCCAAAAGGCCCATAATGATACTACTAACCACTTGCATTGATAATTTATTTTAATATAGGTATATCTAGTATTAACGAACAATTTCAGTATGATGCACGACTCTAAACTGAGACATTATTTCTTTTTATATCTTTTCAATAATATTGTGGCAGTAAGTTCAGCAATATCACAAGCAAGTCAGAATACTGTTCTCATTTGTGTATAATTGCAACATTCTGAAGAAAAAGACACACAAAAACTAGTTAACTACATCATATGTCTCATAAGTAGGTTAGTATCTTGCTGAGAACTGCAGAAAATTATTGACTTGTGGCACTCAGCTGGCTTACATTCTTAATTACCTTAAAGTGGAAGGGATAGTAGGGTTTTGGAAATGCAGGGTAAATCCAGATAACCAATGGGGGACTTTCTTACCTCTTATAGCAGAAGGAAGTTGGCTACCTACATATGGGGGAAAGTAATTGAGATCTTTGGGTGAGCAGTTAAGGGGGTTATGTACATTTTGCATTTTTACTTTGGGAATTTCCATCATGAGAGATAGTTAGCACACCTTTGCTAATCACATCAAATGTTGCTAGATGTATATAGACAGTTAAGGGAGATAATGCACATTTTATGTTCTTGATGCTAAAGGCTCAGTCAATCAGATACCAGAGCCTAATTCTATTGTCACTGGAATTTTGTATGTCTCCAAAGTGTTGCCCAAAATTATAGAACTATATATATATATATATATATATATATATATATATATATATATATATATATATATATATAACTTTCTGCATGTTAGACATGACCAGATGACCACAAAGTCGAATGATTTGTAGGACTATGATGGTTAGACAGCAACACATATCAGACTCATGGTTTTGTTACGAATGAATGGTTTTAAACTAAGAAACAGAAAGATGCAAACCCATCAAGTTTTGTAAAACATAAGAAATAATTAAATGTTCAATGTTATGACATTAACATTTAAGAGTAGCTCATATTATTGTGACCTAAATCCAAAATAATCCTAATGGTTTTATCCCTTGTCCAGGTCTTGAATGTGCTAATGTTACAATAGCTTTGAATTTGCTGAAGTACAAACAGTCGCATTGTATTAAAATGTCAGAATTCCTTTGAATGAATTCACAATAATCCCAAAATAGTACTTAGTTCAACCATATGAGCACTTTGTAATTCTAAACTATAAAATAAATGATTCCTCTCACACTATATCTAAACACAACATTGAATACTTTTTGCAGACCTACAATAACATAAGAACAGTAATAAAATAGGAATTAATAATTGTTTGCTTCTTCCTCCTTATATATGTCCCTATGATGCTAGTTTGAATCTATGTCACAATACCTACCATGTGACTTACATCTCAACCCAGATTCAACCTTGGGTCACAACACAACCTACCTGAATTATCCAGTCAATGGAAAATTAGCCCAAACTGTAATCATGTTCATTGTATAGGACACAAACCCAAACAAGCTACCTATTTATAGATAATGATCTTAAAATAATATAGAATCTACACTCATAGACTATGCAATATATTGTTTATAAATGATCATTACAATCTATTATTATGAACAAGCATTAAACACACAATGTAGATACACATAACTGATTTGCCTTTATTGATGCCATTATGATTTATTGTTTCTATAATTTAACTCATGTTTGTAGTTTATCCCTGTTATTGGGACATGTAGCAGTCCATGTTATCTCTTGGTATTTGTGTTTGATGTGGTTTTCTTTGTGAACAGAAGTAGTTTGTTTCCCTAACAATTTCCTCCCAAGCATTCTGAAACTTTTGTGTTTGCCTCATTTATAAATATGGTTACAACTCTATGGTTCAAACAAAGAAACAGAATGGAGAAAAAACCAATATGTTCAGTTAAAGTCAGCAAATGAAAATTTAGGAAGAGTGTGGAAGAGTGTGCAGTATTGTGCATTAATGGTCATAAAAGCGCTGAAATATCATTAACATTGAATTGTGTTAATGTGCTAATAGGCTTGATGTGTCACAATGATATAATCTGAATGTCTTTACTAACTTCAACATAACGCCAAAATAGTGTTTTAGTCCTAAAATAATCAATTAGCACTTTGTAATTCCAGTGAATAAATTTTTTTAAAAGTCCTCAAATTAAAACTGAAACACAACTTAAAATTATTCCTCCAGTAATGTTGTAAAGATATACAATGAGTTATTCTAATATAACTAACCTTGATATAAAAACGTAAGACAATTTCAGGACTTGAATGAGGGTCATCTTAATAATAATTTCCATCAAACAGTAAACAAACTTCATTTCTAACGTCGCAACTATGGCTGTATTTTAGAATGAACCCAGGTAAACATAATTCCCTACCAACAATAGTCTTATTATATAGTCGAATATCATGGACATATATTAGCCATGTAATATGTTATTTATGACCACAAAATATTAGTCAGATATGCCGAACTCCTAGCCTTATATGTATATAACTGTGTGTGTGTGTGTCCTGGTAGGCATATAAAAGTTACTCTTGCACCATTGATATATATAACATTTGAAGTTTTGGTATGTAATTTGCCTTTATCTGCATTTGTGCACAACGGTTTTTAAATTCGAATTATTAAACTGGGGTAGGATGAGTGGTTTATTTCAGAGAGGGGTCTAAAACTGTTAGTTGTAAATTGATACATCTAGTACATTGATACCCATCTAGTAACTTACTGGTTGTAAGGCCACTCCGTTGGGTTATGCAGTGGGAATGAGGCAAATTTACCCCCATATTCTAACGTGAAAACGTTGAACAATCCCATCCCATTATCATGGCTAGATTTACGGGTATTATAGATTAGATTGAATATGCATCCCATGTCAGACCCATTGCTATGGCTTAGTGTCCCAATGGTGGGAAAAGTTGCTTCTGGGAATAACACGGCAACTGTATCCATATTTGCACATAATGAGCACGTATTAAGTTCAAACGCATCACTACATTTTATCTTTTTTATCAGCACCTAGCTCAGTGGTGAACGATGGGAAGTATAATTTGTAGTTTTCGTAATTATTTCATACAAAACGCTTTTATAGAACTACATCAATCACCGTGTTTAGCTCTAAAACCGTGGGACAGTTCATGTGAATGTGATACTAATGTTAGCCTGACTGTTCACTCAGACAAATCTGATCATGTATATGTGAAACGGGTATTTGAGCTCTTAGCCTTACACCACAAGAGTTTTGATGGCTGCTCGTTGTGGTGAGCTTTTCATGGCACGATTCAATGCTTGACGCCATGAGCTTATGAGCTTTTTAGTTACAAAGTTAACAGATTGGCAGAACACAGCAGATAATATCTGGAAGGGTTCGGGAGATTAGGAACGAAGATTGGTACGGCAGATGGCGTTGTCCCAGGACCGCGCTGTGGATTGACGCTGCCTTAGAGAGTTTCAGGAGGAGGGATTGGGAAGGGTGGCGGCGGAATTAAGGAACCTTTGCTACATATAAGACGATAAGCATTTTTAGGTAGCGGGTAGCATTTGCGGGCGAAGAGAATCACATGTTTAATATTTAAAAGCGTATGTTCACAAAACCAAATGAGCGTGGCAGAAATTGAAGTAGATATATATCTGCTGCAAAAAACTATGCGGGTTTTAACCGTGTGAAGACGAAGTGTGATCTTGCCGTGCTGGAAATGTAGAATTGGAATTGGCACCTACCACTGGATATATCCATCCTGCGGCGGGAACACAATGACTCAAATCTAAATAAGAGAGAAAGCAGCGCAAGGATGCAGTTTGATATGGTTTTCAGAGTTGTTGGAGATCCACAAAATGTTATTTAGAGGTGGGTAAAGTTTGGAATTAAGGTTGTTCATTTCGCATGGTGAGCACTTAAGAAACGTGCTCAGAGAGGTATTTTAAGTAGGAGAGAGCATGAAGTAGCAGTGTAGGCAAACGGATTGTGCAGTTAGCCAACTCCCAGGTACAGGGTCGGTCCGTTGGCTCGACCGTCGGGAACGGAAACAGCTGCAAAAATGAAGGAGTTCCTAGGTGAGCTGGTTAACATCTGTGAACCCCATTTTCAACCCATCATGTCTTTATAAAGAAACGGTTCACAGTAGATGGAGTAGCGAAACACTACCTCATTACGTAGTCGGCAAGTCACAAGCTCGAGGATGATATTATGGCATTTTAAAAAGAAGATACGAAATCTTCGCGGCCTGAAGTTTAATCCCATTCTGAGGGCATTGCTCGAGAAAGTTCCACTTCATAATCAGGGTGCCATGATAATGGTCACAGTCAGTTTCAGAAACATTGCCGTCGTAGCCCTGTGCATTTAATAGGCTGAACGGCTGGTCACCCAAGATAACAGTCTTTCAAGAGAACATACGCGAAGGATATGGATGGTTGTTCTTGAGGTGTGCGGAGCTCGAATTTCATGTGTCGCTATACCTCCCGTTTAAGGTCGTAGCTCAATGCCAACGCCAAGTGCTTCCCGCTCCTGTATGCTGTCACTTTGAAAAACACGGCCAACCCCAGTTTCATTTAGACTCTTTCATCCTCACATTACCCAGCAGACAAACGTGCTTTTCAGCAAGGTAAAACACGCCAGTACCTCGGCGTGTTCGTTAACACTGGATTTGACTTTTACGTGCAAATGAGCGACATTGAGAAATTTGAGCGCCTGAACCCCGAATCGCTGTCTGCGTCTTTTGATAGAAGATATGCTCATACCCGCTAAGAGTCAGCATGAAAGTGAGACCGCACACTGCAGACCTATTACTTCTCACTGGGACCTAAATTAGCCACTGTGTATGGATAAATGACTTAAGGCACATGGTGTAAAAGAACAGTGAGAACAAAAATAAGTATAAATAGCTCATCTGCTGCCAATGTATTCATGTCTTTAGACGGAACGACGTAGTGGCAGCGCAAACCAAAGCGTGCCGCAACATGGGATGAAAGCCGCAGGGCATATCCGTGTGGTATGCAGAAACGAATATTACAGCCTTTCAGGACCACCACAGAAAGATTCACCTCTTAGACATCATTTATGCGGCTTTCTAGTCATTAAATGTACCAATGGGAGATGCCATCCTGAGAAAAGAAACAGGTAGAAAATTGTGGACCGGGTCCTAAGCTATACAGTAGGCTGTAACGGACTCTCCAATAAGCCGGTGTTACACCTCGCAAAGAGGTTGGTGCCACTTTTATTCAAAGCCATCAGTGCGACATGGTGAGATTTTAGAGGCTCTTTGAAACAAGGGTGAATTTATTATAGGATTAAATGGTCATGGTTGTGTATTCATCGATGTGTAAATTTTACCTAATCACTCACAAAATAAATATAGTCAGAAGGAATTTACTCACCCACGATAATTTAATCCCTATAAATGCAATTTACTTTCTGTCATCGTATCAGCAGATTTAATTAACCAAGCGTTCATTTCTAGGTAGCTCGAAGTTTTCTTTGAGTAGCATCTTCACTGCAATAGAATACATAGTGCCATCTTCGTTAGCCAATAGTGATCGATTTTTATATAGTAATGTAGGGAGGAGTGTCGATGCGGATCTGGATAGTTATCTACTCAGCTTGTTATGATCATTTGTTTTTAAAAAAATTTAAACTAAATGGTTGATGATGTTTAAAAGAAGTTATTCGTGTTGTTAACATTACGCTTGCATATTGTAGGTATTGTTAGGCATCCGTTGTTCTTGCTTTCTGTGCATTTTGATCTTTCGAGAACATATTCATATCCATTTCTTGTGAGATCCCTTGCTCGTCAAACAACCCTGACCTTTAATAACACATTCTATGACATGTTGTCGAAGCGAAATTCAATAATAATTTATGAAGATTGGCCTGTAAGGCCTGCCATTTGCCTTCTTCGGGAAACGGGGTTAGTGTTCGTGTGCAGGAATGTCTGTGCAATTACTTTGGGTTATCTTATAATGGAAGATTTTAATCTGGGCTTTGTAAATTTTGATAGGAAATTAAAGGGAGTGGGGAATTGTTGTTGTTTTTATTATGGCCTAAGACATTGATAAAGATAAAACTTCACATAAAATGACCTGGAAACAAGAAACCAAAACTTGTCCTCAGAATTTATCTATGTATAAAAAAGTCCAGATCAGTATCACCTGACCGTTTACATCCATTCAGATTGGTGAAAACGCGGTCAATTCATAAAAAATGGAATTATAATAAACTGAGACGACAGAAAGTCTTTCCAGAAACCATCAGACTGTTACATCTGTGGCAGGACCCTAAGTGACGACAGGATGAGTGACCACTGCCATATCACCACCCCACCACCGACATAGCATGTGCTTTATTTCTTGCATCATTGGTTGTAAAGTGCATAGTTCCTGTTAGTAGTGAATAGGGGCACCCTAGCCTCAATGGGAATTAGCATTACAGACCCCCCTTGGGCAAACCTAGCCTCAATGGAAATTTAACATGGAGAAAAATCGTGGGCAAACCTAGCCTCAAGGGGAATTGAACATGGAGAAAAATCGTGGGCAAACCTAGCCTCAAGGGAATTGAACATGGAGAAAAATCGTGGGCCACTCTAGCCTCAAGGGGAATTGAACATGGGGAATAAAGTGTGGGTCTATCTAGGGACAAGGGGGAATTGAACATGGGATTTTTTTTTTTTTTTTTTTTAAATTTTTTTTTTGAAAAAAAGGGGTAGGCAATGGAAAGTCATTCTCTTTTCGAGAAATATGGGTGGCCCTGAAAAGGGCCTTTGGTTTTTCTTCTTCTTCTGCTTCTAATTTCTTCTTTTTCTCCACCAACTTCTTATTTTCTCTCCTACACTCTTTCTCTTCTTTTCTTTCTTTTTTTTTCTCCTCTTCTTTCTTCTTCTCTTCCTCCTCTTCTTTCTTCCTCTTCTCATTTTCTTCTTCTTTTTCAATATTTTCGTTCCATTTTCGTATTCTTATCCTTTCCTCTTCATCCTCCTTCTCCTTTATCTCTTTCATGACACCACTTATTATGTCCTTTACTTTTCTTAAGTTATTAATTTCCATCTTTACACGATGGGGACTATAGGAATAGTGGTCTTCATTGAGTCTCACTAACATCTGCTCCATCATTCCTAAATTGTCTAAAACGTCTTGTAATTTTTGCATTTTGTCAAGTTGGTTCGAAGCCATCTTCTTTGTAGAATGGTTTGAACGACGAATACTGTGGGTTCTTATACGAAAAGCGCGGACGTGAAGGAAAACATCCCTTAAAAACATAAAATTGATCTTACCTAGATCATGACCAAACAACGCGCGGACGTGAAGGAAAACATCCCCACTTTTCTCATTTCATATAATAAAACCCTAACTATACTCTCCACATACGCTAAGAAACAATAAAGAAACCCATAATCTACTATTCACACTAACTTACGTGAGCAGTTACAAACACAATCACTAACACACAAACACATACACTCGCATTATTAAAAAAAGAGTTAGTGTTTATATTCACACTACTCTACCTACACACACACATTGGCAAATGTATAGTTATTTCTTTTCTAGAGTATTGGGTAGCCCTGAAAAGGGCTGTTGGCTTTTTTTTTGAACTCCAGATGCACCTATCTAATGATGACACCTTCCTGGCCTGGCGCCACACACGCATCCTCTTCCCCAGTCTCCTTTCACCTTTCTTCTTGGGAGTGCAGAGGCGGGATGATTGGCTTCAGCACCCCAATCCTCTGTCTCTGGTATATTGTAAGTCATCCTCTCTCCTATTTTCTTTTCCTCCTCTTCCCTCTCTCTTCTCTCCTCCTCTTCCTTCTTTATTCTTGCCTCTTCTACTATGGCTTCCGTGGATAGTTCATTTACTATGCGCCTGGCATATTCCAGGTGCATCTGGAGTTCTAGCAGTTTCACAATTCTGGTGTTCATTCTTCTGGTGGTGTTGATCAATCAACAAGGGTAGCTAGACTGCCGAGCGAGTTTCAATTTATACTGAAAGCGCGAACGTGATGGAAAACATCCCCCTGAAAACATAAAATTGATCTTACCTAGATCATGACCAAAAAAACAACGCGCGGACCTAAAAGAAACACTCACTCACTTTTTATGCTACCCATTACTATTCTAAAAAATTTTTGTTATTAACCACTTCAATAGACTATCCACATACGCAAAGCAATCCAATCTAACCCCAAATCTACACCTCAAACACCAAAAAAAGACATCATTTTAATCTACTATCCATACCAACGTACGTGAGCACTTACAAACACAAACACACAAACACATACCCTCACATTTTTAAAAAAAGAGTTAGTGTTTATATTCACACTACTCTACCTACACACACATTGGCAAGTTGATGGTTATTTCTTTTCTAGAGTATTGGGCAGCCCTGAAAAGGGCTTTTTTTTTTTTGTTTGCTATGGCAATATTTTTTAGTTTCTAAGAATGCGATGTCCTCTGAGGATAGACTTTCTGTCAATAGGTCTGCTTCTTCGGAAAGAGAAGAAGAACTCTTTGGTGTCGATACGGCAATCGACAAAGCTTCTGTCAGCTTCAGGTTGCTGCTGCTGCTGTTGTTGTTGTTGTTGTTGTTGCTGATGTTGCTGCTGCTGTCTTTGAAGTCTGTACTTCTCTGTCCATTCTTCTTTCTCCCTGTTCACTTCTTCTCTGAAGAGCTCTTCTATCAGGTCTTCAGTGACTTTTAGCATTCTCACATTCTCTATCTCTTCTGGCTTCGGTATCAGACTGTGTCTGACCCTATGCAAATTCACGTAGGCTTCGTTTAGCTTAGCTAGTTTGGAGCACATCTTCGTAGGAGGATGAGTCGACAATGGATGGTTAGACTGGAAATAACCCGGTTCTTAAAGTCAAAGCGCGGACGTGAAGGAAAACATCCCCCACACGGATTTCGAGTCGTAACGTTCAATGAGTGTCAGGAGAGGGATAGTAAGAAATTAAAGAGCATCAATCAAACATTTTTATAGCTAAACAAAAGACAAAGGCATTTTTTTTTCAAAACACAACATTTTTTATTCAAAAATCACTTAACACTAACCAACAACAACTCTAACATATTTTAAATAATAATCCAGCATTATAACATTAAACATTTTTTTCAAATCAGAAACATTTTTTCTCAATTCATACTCTACTTTAAACAGGGCTGACAACGTTGTGAATGAAATTGTGATTTCCACTGTTGGAAATCATTAGGCCATTGATGGACAATACGTTTCCTAGCTTGAGACAAAAGATAAGCATAATGGTCACAAAACCATCGTTCTACTTTTACATCGTTTCTAGAAGAAGAACGAGGATCAAAATGAGTCACTAAATGTTCTAAGGAATAGCCCAGGCTGCGATGATGCAGAAAATACACACAGTACTGTCCACACACCAAGGAATCTGTGCCTTATAATTTCACATTATTGAATCGGGTGGTCTGAGCATTTATTCTCATAAAGTCAATGATATCGTCTTCCAAAGGGGGCAATCCGTACGAATCGAAATATTCCACACATCCTTCTTGAGGAAAGTAAACGGCTACCCAGTGGGTTCCTGGGAGATGACTGTCGTCCGTGTTGATCACGTAAGCTTGATGGTCTTGAGGTTTGCGATGAGGGAGTTCATCTTTAGCACAGACGACAGGATTCCAAGAAGCCGTATACGAACTGTGGTTCAAAAGGTAATAAAGTTCCCAGGTATCCATTGATTTGTGTGTTTTTTTTCTTCTTCACAGGTAATAATAAGTCGTCAATTCGATCCTGACTTTTTGCTTGAAAATGTCTGACAAATAACCGTTTCTTCGTTTCGTCTCCTCACTTTGATTCAGGAGAGCTTCGATACGATGGATCTCTTGAGTGGTTAATGGTAGACAAGAATGTTCACGCAAGTCTTTATACCACTGATGCAACACGTCTTCGTCCGAGATGAGACTCCAAGCTTCATCCAGGTACTCGTCCAATTTTTCTTCTTGACTCAACATCAGGCATTTATCGTGTTGAATTTGACTGGGATGATCGTTTTGACATCCATAGCAATTTTTCTTGATCAATTCCGTCATTTTTTCGACCAAGTGTTTGGCAAAACAGGAGACTAAATGGGCTTCTTGTTCTGGCCATCTTGACTTCATCATGATAACTTCTTCTTCTTTCACAGTCTCCTCACATTCCATGTCCAAAGTTTCTCCACTAGGTAAAGAGGGAGAACAGTCTTCCATGGCTTCTAAAAATCTAGAATGACTTCTCTCAAACTGTTGATTTCTATCGTATTATCGAATTCTGCATACAGGATGACGTTCGCTGTCTTGTCCAGTGGTTCTGCAAACTGACGTTCCACACGAATCTGGCCAGATTTTATAGGGTGGAAATGTCCCTCGTCACTGCCTTGGTCTGGAGTGAAATCGAAAGCCCACAAAGCATAACCTCCTGCGTAATCTTCGTACGTAATGCCGTGACTGGTGTTGGTTCCTAACTGGCCGGTGGCTTCGTACAAGGACAAGTACGATCTCAAGTAATTCATCTTCGTGTCACTAAAGTCAGGTTCGAAAGGTCTGGTACACAAGGTCTTGCCATCGCGACTGACTTCGATTTTCTTCACCTTAAAGTGTTGAAAGTTGAAAGGATTTTTTTTGAAGGCTCCGTTGAAGGCTTCATTCTCGACCATACCAAGGATTAAACGTTTGGGTAACTGTCTTTGAAACAGATGATCTTCGATCATGGAATGATGGCTAACGGGAATGGTGAACGTTTTCACTTCCACCCTTCGTATGGGATACTTGGCGGTCGTTCTGCTCAACGTTTGACTGATGTCGTTTCCCACTTTGGGTAACACTTCCACGCGTCGTACGTAGAGTTTGGCCTCCTCGATTTTGCTTTTAGGATTGCCAGCATCAGTATCAGCCAACAAATGGAAAGCGGCTCTGCTACGATTCAGTCTCAAGCGGACATTGACCCCGTTCAGCAAATATTTCTCTTGCAACCACATATCCAAATGCAAACGATCCATCAGTTCTAAACTCTTTCCACCTAGGATTTTGCTTCGTCTTTCCACAAAGCCGTCATTGTCTTAATCTGTTTCCTCAAAAGCCTTCGCTTCGTCAGGTTCCCATAGCACACAGGCATTGAGATGAGTATTCTTGGCATCTATTCCGTATGTCAAGAGATTTTCCAGGTAGGCACGGTAAAGGGTAAG
This sequence comes from Sinohyriopsis cumingii, assembly GCA_028554795.2. NCBI lineage: Eukaryota > Metazoa > Mollusca > Bivalvia > Unionida > Unionidae > Sinohyriopsis > Sinohyriopsis cumingii. Next base: position 154,167,321 of record CM068828.1, on the reverse strand, counting down.
TATCCATGCTGCTGCTAACCAGTTTGTTGTTCAAGTACAAGTCCACTGAGCTGAACAAGGAATGCATGAAATTGTTGACGGGAGCTATATTCTCAGTGTCTTCTATTGCACCATTATCCTTATCTAGAACTTTGACTTTCAAGTACAAGTAACTGCTATTCAGATCGATGTAATCTTCGGGTTGTCCCTTGATTTCAAACTCGATGGAGCGGAATCTGCCAATGAGGAAACGGGATGAAATTCCACCCATTGGGATTCTTGCATGGTCATCATCGTGGGGGGCATGGCAAACAGATCCAGTTCCGACTTGGAACAGGCGCAAGACTCTCGGTGCATCATTTTTTTGTTGCTGTGTCTCAATAATCGAAAACGTCTAAGTCTCGAACGGTTCTTCTTTTCTTGGCCTTTCTAGCTTTAGATGTGTGAAGTCTGGTGAAAGGGTGTTTTCTTCGTCGTCTCTTTCTGCTTTGTCCTTGCTGAATGCCTGACTCGGTAGCGTGCAGAGCATTTATAGGTGTGTCTCGTCGGCCCAGAAGGTCTTTACCCGTTTGCAGCAAGACATTTTTGCCTGCCCTCATGAAGGCTTCTTTAGGGTTTTGTTTGTCGATGATGACATTTTGGAGAAATTCTTTGCCTTGCGTCAGTGCCGCATCTTTCAAGGCGTGCAATCCGCGTGTCACCATCGGTTTCAACACCGGGGCCACCGAACGAAAGGCCGATTTCAACATATCTCCTAAACCGTGTCCTCGCTGTCGAGCAACCCCTCGGTACACTGGATACATGACTTACGAGTCGTGAGAGAACCGTTTTCGAAAATGGAGTTTCACCGTGACTTTTCCTTTGGTGAATGGAATATTTTGTCCCAAATCTCCTTTTATAGCAATGTTGATCGTGTCCAAATACGACTTGCTGACAGGCAAATAGTGAGGATGTACAAATTCGCGGTGGACGTGATAAGTGTTTCCACCTTCCTCGTCAGTGACCGTGGCAGAATTTACTTTGAAAGGAATGACACGCAGTAACGGCACGGAGGTGTGTCCCACCACGTTGTACTCCACCACATCGGACTACACGAACATCAAATTCAGTCCCTGGTTCAGTTCTACCGGGAAACGAAAATACCTTGCAAAATGCCCGTTGTTGTCAATCTCTGCGATGTGAATCTTTTTGGTCTGCTTATCCGTGACCAAATTGAGGTCTCCACCTAAAATGTCATACAATCCAGGGCAAAATTTAATACGTATACTTCTATCCTCACTTTCAAATCTGATGAGTAGACGGTGAGACTGTTTGTGGTACTCAATGGTGACACGTTTATTTAGTTTGGACAGAACTTTGTCAAAGGCTGCATAGAATTTGTCAGCGATGGCCTCCACCAGATGTTGACCACTAAAATAATGACCTGAGTTAATTTTAAAGTGATACACGTAAAGAGGAGGAAAAGTGTCACTGCTGAGTATTGGGGCCTTGGGAAGTGATTTATGTTGAGAAGTGGCCGTCATGGTTTGCTGCACTGTTGGGTCAAGAATTTCGACGTCAAAAGTGTTTTGAGTTTCAGTGATGTTTTTGATTTGTGTTGGGTGAATCATTTCTACCAAAGCCACTTCCCAATGGGCTTCGTGATCTAAGGGGATGGCCTGAGGTAATTTGGTTCTGGTTGTGATTGTTGTTGGAGTGGTGACTGGTACTGGCACTGGACACAAGGTTCCCGTGGTTCCCGTTGGAAGAGAATTTCAGGGAGGGATTGGGAAGTAGGTAACCGATGCAACTGCTCAATAAAATGGTCCACAATTGTTTGTCTCCTTGTTGCAAACTCAAATTGGCAATGGCTGCCCCGATGGCACAATACACCACGAAGATTTGACAGAAAAAGACGATTTGCGTTTTAGGCACACGTTCTCCACACCACACCCACAAAGGTTGTTTTTGTAAATCTTGCACAGAAGAACTAGGTGAAGGAGTGGTCGACGTAGCTGCGTCTGTGTGAAAGGGCATGATGGTCACTTCTTTTTATAGTCGATGACTTGCGAAGCGTCGATCCAAGAATCGAAACTGGGGTGATATCCTTTCCAACGTACTTTGACTTCTTTGACACGTCGTTTGCCCACTTTACGGGTTCTGCGTTCGAGAATGCTTTCGATGTCGTACACGTCGTCGTCATTTTTGGTGACACGTTGTAACTCGGGCAAATAAAACGTTCCTTTGAGCACTTCTCCGTTCATGTCTTCCAATTTATAGACGGTAGGATGACGGCCATGTACTCGTCCAGTGACGCGAAACAATTTGGTCGTCCAGTTAGGTAAGTAACCTTTGTCGAAAGTGCGTTTGGTTTTGCCAATGCGTATCCAATCTCCTACGGCCAACTCTCCACTTTCTTGGGGACAGCCCTCGTCGGGGACGTACCAAACAGACGCTCAAACGCCAACACTTCGTTGTCGGGAGTCACGTCTTGCGGGGCACGTCCGATGCTTCGATGGTAAGATTGGTTGTACGCTTGTACCAGGTGCGGTAAGATGTCGATGTACTTCAGAGTGTGGTGATGCGTAAAATATTTCCACATGCGTTCTTTCAAAGTGCGTTGAAAACGTTCCACGATGCTGGCTTTGGTTTCGGGATTCTCGGTGGTAAAAAAATGAATGTCACGTTTCTTTAATTCTTTTTGGAAAGCTTGGTTCAGAAATTCGGTGCCTTTGTCCGTTTGCCATCGAAGAGGGTGACGACCGCTTTGTTTCAACACCCGTTGCAGGGCTCGCACTAACTCGCTGCTGGATTTGGAAGTCAAGGGCACGACCCAGGCAAATTTGGAAAAGACGTCGATGACACAAAACAAATATTTGTAGCCACGATTGTAGCTGGCCAAATGAGAGACATCGGCTAAATCGGCTTGCCATTGATGATCGATGCCTTCCACTCGGGTGCGCCTTCTGGCAAACTTGCGTCGAATGGGTTTGTGTAAAGTGTAGGTAGCTTGTTCTTGTAACCATCGTTGCACTTGAGGTAAACGTAGACTTTTCAGTCGAGTTTTGGCAGCACGATACAATTTTTGAACTCCTGCGTAACCTGCAGGATGCGAGGGATCGTAGTAAATGCTGGCTAAAACTTTTTCCATTTTTTGTGTTCGTATGTTAATAAGACACCCACTCTTGGAGGATGTTACTCTTTTTCTCTTGGGGTATTTTCTTGGATTGCAATGCTTTGCGTGTGCGACCGGCAATAGGTGTTGAAGAGGAGGATGTCTGAGCGGGGGATATCGGTTCTTGTTTCACTTCTGTCTTCACTTCTGTCTTCACTTTCTTTCTCTCTTGTGATGAAGAAGGGGTGGCCATCATCTTTTTAATCCATCCAATTCTGGAGGTAGGTGGTGTTGTTAACTTGCGTACTTTTTCTGGTGGAGTTTGAAACCCTTCTTCTTCTTCTTCTTCTTCTTTTCCTTTTTCTGTCTTGGTCACTGGTTGTGCTGGTACTGGTACTAGTACTGGTGATAGTAGTAGTGAAGGGGGATACCCTACGTACAATGGGAATTAGCATTACAGAACCCCTTGGGACAATCTACGTACAATGGAAATTTAACATGGCGAAAAATCGTGGGACAATCTACGTACAAGGGGAATTAACATGGGAATAAATCGTGGGACAATCTACGTACAAGGGGAATTTAACATGGGAATAAATCGTGGGTCACTTTACGTACAAGGGGAATTTAACATGGGATTTTTTTTTTTTTAAATTTTAAAAAAAGGGGTAGGCAATGGAAAGGCTATCTCTTTTCGAGATATATGGCTGGCCCTGAAAAGGGCCTTTGGGTTTTCTTCTTCTTCTGCTTCTAATTTCTTCTTTTCCTCCACCAACTTCTTATTTTATCTCCAACACTCTTTCTCTTCTTTTCTTTCTTTTTTTTCTCCTCCTCTTCTTTCTTCTTCTCTTCCTCCTCTTCTTTCTTCCTCTTTTCATTTTCTTCTTCTTTTTCAATTTTTTCGTTCCATTTGCGTATTCTTATTCTTTCCTCTTCATCCTCCTTCTCCTCCTTTATCTCTTTCATAACGCAACTAATCTTGTCCTTTGCTTTTCTTAAGTTATTAATTTCCATCTTTACACGATGGGGACTATAGGAATAATGGTCTTCAACCAGTCTTATTAGCATCTGTTCCATTATTCCTAAGTTGTCTAAAACGTCTTGCAAGGTTTGTATTTTGTCCATTTGGTTTGACGCCATCTTCTTTTTATTCTTTGCAGAATGGTTTGAACGACGAACACTGTGGGTTCTTATAGTGAAAGCGCGGACGTGATGGAAAACATCCCCCTAAAACATAAAATGGATCTTACCTAGATCATGACCCAACAACGCGCGGACGTGAAGGAAAACATCCCCCTACTTTCTTATTTCATATAATATAACCCTAACTATACTCTCTACATACACTAAGAATCAATAAATAAACCCTTAATCTACTATTCACACAACTTACTTCAGCATTTACAAACACCAACACAAACACACAAACTTACTTCATCATTTACAAACACAAACACACAAACACATACACTTCCACTATTAATAAAGAGTTAGTGTTTATATTCACACTACTCTACCTACACACATTGGCAAATTAATCGTTATTTCTTTTCTAGAGTATTGGGTAGCCCTGAAAAGGGCTGTTTTTTGAACTCCTGATGCACCTATCTAATGGTTGCACCGTCCTGGCCTGGCGCCACACACGCATCTTCTTCCCCAGTCTTCTTTCACCTTTCTTCTGGGGAGCGCAGAGGGAGGATGATTCGCTTCAACACCCCAATCCTCCGTCTCGGGAATATTGAACGACATCCTCTCTTCTCTTTTCTTTTCCTCTTCTTCCCTCTCTCTTCTCTCCTCCTCTTCTTTCTTCATTCTTGCTTCTTCTACGATAGCCTCCGCTGATAGTTCGTTTACTATGCGCCTGGCATATTCCAGGTGCATCTGGAGTTCTAACAGTTTCACTATTCTGCTATTCATTCTTCTGGCTGTGTTGATCAATCAACAAGGGTAACTAGACTGCCCAGCGAGTTTCAATTTATAGTGAAAGCGCGGACGTGATGGAAAACATCCCCTAATAACATAAAATTGATCTTACCTAGATCATGACCCCAAAAAAAAAAACCAGCAACGCGCGGACCTAAAAGAAACACTCACTCACTTTTTATGCTACCCATCACTATTATAAAATTCTTATAAATCACTTCAATAGACTATCCACATACGCAAAGCAATCCAATTTAACCCCAAATATACACCTCCAACACCAAAACAAACATCATTTTAATCTACTACCCATACCAACTTACTTAACCACTTACTAACACAAACACACAAACACATACACTTCCACTATTCATAAAGAGTTAGTGTTTATTTTCACACTACTCTACCTAAACACATTGGCAAATCGATAGTTATTTCTTTTCTAGAGTATTGGGTAGCCCTGAAAAGGGCTGTTTTTTGTTTGCTATGGCATTCTTTTTTTAGTTTCTAAGAATGCGATGTCCTCTGAGGATAGACTTTCTGGCGATAGGTCTGCTTCTTCGGAAAGAGAAGAAGAACTCTTTGGTGTCGATACGACAATCGACAAAGCCTCTGTCAGCTTCAGGTTGGTGCTGCTGCTGCTGCTGTTGCTGTTGTTGCTGCTGTTGCTGCTGTCTCTGAAGTCTGTACTTTTCTGTCCATTCTTCTTTTTCCCTGTTCATTTCTTCTCTGAAGAGCTCTTCTATCAGGTCTTCAGTGATTTTTAACATTCTCACATTCTCTATTTCTTCTGGCTTCGGTATCAGACTGTGTCTGACCCTATGCAAATTCACGTAGGCTTCGTTGAGCCTAGCTAGTTTGGAGCACATCTTCGTAGGAGGATGAGTCGACAATGGATGGTTAGACTGGAAACAACCCCGGTTCTTAAAGTGAAAGCGCGGACGTGAAGGAAAACATCCTCCACACGGTTTTTGAGTCGCAACGTTCAGTGAGTGTCATGAGAGGGATAGTAAGAAATGAAAGAGCATCAATCCAACATTCTTATAGCTAAACAAACCACAAAGGCATTTTTTTTTTCAAAACACAACATTTTTTTATTCAAAAATCACTTAACACTAAACAACAACTCTAACATTTTTTAACAATAATCTAACACTATAACATCAAACAATTTTTTTCAAATCACTAACATTTTTTTCTTCAAATACAATCTACTTTATACAAGGCTGACAACGTTGTGAATGAAATTGTGATTTCCACTGTTGGAAATCATTAGGCCATTGATGGACACTACGTTTCCTAGCTTGAGACAAAAGATAAGCATAATGGTCACAAAACCATCGATCTACTTTCACATCGTTTCTAGAAGAAGAACGAGGATCGAAATGAGTCACTAAATGTTCTAAGGAATAGCCCAGGCTGCGATGATGCAGAAAATACACACAGTACTGTCCACACACCAAGGAATCTGTGCCTTGTAATTTCACGTTATTGAATCGGGTAGTCTGAGCATTTCTTCTCATAAAGTCAATGATATCGTCTTCCAAAGGGGGCAATCCGTACGAATCGAAATATTCCACACATCCTTCTTGAGGAAAGTAAACGGCTACCCAGTGGGTTCCTGGGAGATGACTGTCGTCCGTGTTGATCACGTAAGCTTGATGGTCTTGAGGTTTGCGATGAGGGAGTTCATCTTTAGCACAGACGACAGGATTCCAAGAAGCCGTATACGAACTGTGGTTCAAAAGGTAATAAAGTTCCCAGGTATCCATTGTTTTGTGTTTTCTTCTTCACAGGTAATAATAAGTCGTCAATTCGATCCTGACTTTTTGCTTGAAAATGTCTGACGAATAAACGGTTATTCGTTCTGTTTCCTCACTCTGATTCAGGAGAGCTTCGATACGATGGATCTCTTGAGTGGTTAATGGTGGACAAGAATGTTCACGCAAGTCTTTATACCACTGGTGCAACACGTCTTTGTTTGAGATGAGACTCCAAGCTTCGTCCAGAAACTCGTCCAATTTTTCTTCTTGACTCAACATTAGGCATTTATCGTGTTGAATTTGACTGGGATGATCGTTTTGGCATCCATAACAATTTTTCTTGATCAATTCCGTCATTTTTTCGACCAAGTGTTTGGCAAAACAGGAGACTAAATGGGCTTCATGTTCTGGCCATCTTGACTTCATCATGATCACTTCTTCTTTGTCTTGGGGTTCTCCTTCCTCAGGATCTTCACATTTCATGTCCAAAGTTTCTCCACTAGGTAAAGAGGGATAACAGTCTTCCATGGTTTCTAGTAATCTAGAATGACTTCTCTCAAACTGTTGATTTCTATGGTATTGTCGAATTCTGCATACAGGATGACGTTCACCGTTTCATCAGGGATACGGTTTGCAAACTGAATTTCCACACGAATCTGGCCGGATTTTATAGGGTGGAGATGTCCCTCGTCGCTGCCTTGGTCAGGAGTGAAATCGAAAGCCCACAAAGCATAGCCTCCTGCGTAATCCTCGTACGTAATACCGTGACTGGTATTGGTTCCTAACTGTCCGGTGGCTTCGTACAGTTACAAGTACGATCTCAAGTAATTCTTCTTCTCAAAGTCAGGTTCGAAAGGTCGGGTACACAAGGTCTTGCCATCGCGACTGACTTCGATCTTGGACACGCCAAAGTGTTGAAAGTAGAAAGGATTTTTATCCAAATCTCCGTTGAAGGCTGTATTTTCGACGATACCAACGATCAAACGTTTGGGTAGCTGTCCTTGGAACAGATGATCTTCGATCATGGATCGCTGTCCCTTGGGAATGGTGAAGGTTTTCACTTCCACGCGTCGGATCGGATACTTAGCGGTCGTTCTGCTCAACGTCTGACTGATGTCGTTTCCCACTTTAGGTAACACTTCTACGCGTCGTACGTAGAGCCTGGCTTCCTCGATGACAGTTTTGCAAGCAGTTTTACCTATCAAATGGAAAGCGGCACTGCTACGATTCAGTCTCAGGCGGACATTCACCCCGTTTAGCAAATATTTCTCTTGTAACCACATGTCCAAATGCAAACGATCCATTAGTTCTAAACTTGGTCCGTTTTTGATTTTGTCTCTTCGTTCTACAAATCCGTCATTGTTTGGTGTTTTGGTTGCATCAGTTTGGAATTCTTCAAACTGGCCTGCTTCGTCAGCTTCCCATACCACACAGGAATTGAGATGAGTGTTCTTGGCGTCTATTCCGTACGTCAAGAGATTTTCCAGGTACGCTCGATAAGGGTAAGTATCCATGCTGCTGCTGACCAGTTTGTTGTTCAAGTACAAGTCCACTCCGCTAAACAAGGAATGCATGAAATTGTTGATGGGAGCTATTACCTCATCGCCATCTAGGGGTGAATTGTCCTCATCGACAACTTTGACTTTCAAGTACAAGTAACTGCTATTCAGATCGATGTAATCTTCGGGCTGTCCTTTGATTTCAAACTCGATGGGAGCTGAGGCTGTCAATGAGGAGACGGGGTGAAATTCCACCCATTGGGATTCTTGCATCGTCATCATGGTGGGGGGCATGGCAAACAGATCCAGTTCCGTCTTGGAACAAGCGCAAGACTCTCGGTGCATCACTTTTTTGTCTCTTTTCTCAATAATCGAAAACGTCTAAGTCTCGAACGGTTCTTCTTTTCTTGGCCTTTCTCGCTTGAAGTCTGGTGAAAGGGTGTTTTCTTCGTCGTCTCTTTCTGCCTTGTCCTTGCTGAATGCCTGACTCGGTAGCGTGCAGGGCATTTATAGGTGTGTCTCGGCGACCCAAAATGTCTTTGCCCGTTTGCAGCAAGACATTTTTGCCTGCCCTCATGAAGGCTTCTTTAGGGTTTTATTTGTCGATGATGACATTTTGGAGAAATTCTTTGCCTTGCGTCAGTGCCGCATCTTTCAAGGCGTGCAATCCGCGTGTCACCATCGGTTTCAACACTGGGGCCACCGAACTAAAGGCTGATTTTAACATATCTCCTAAACCGTGTCCTCGCTGTCGTGCAACCCCTCGGTACACTGGATACATGACTTACTTACGAATCGTGAGAGAACCGTTTTCGAAAATGGAGTTTCACCGTGACTTTTCCTTTGGTGAATGGAATATTTTGTCCCAAATCTCCTTTTATAGCAATGTTGACCGTGTCCAAATAAGACTTGCTGACCGGCAAATAATGAGGATGCACAAATTCCCGGTGGACGTGATAGGTGTTTCCACCTTCCTGGTCACTGGTCGTGGTACTATCCACTTTGAAAGGAATGACACGCAGTAACGGTACAGAGGTGTGTCCCACCACGTTATACTCCACCACATCGGAGTACACGAACATTAAATTCAGTCCTTGGTTCAGTTCTACAGGGAATCGAAAAAACTTGTAAAATTCCGTATTGCTGTTGATCTTCGGATTAAAATTTGGAGCCATGTTTGTGTCTCCACCTAAAATATCAAACAAGTCACGATTAAAACTGATGGACAACGTTTGGGTATCTTGAAATTTCATCAGTATGCGACGAGACACTTTATGGTACTCCAGGGTGACACTTTTTTTGATTCTGTTCAGGGCTTTGCCAAAGGTGAACTCGAACCTGTCCGCAATAGTGTCCACCAAATGTTGGCCACTAAAATAAAACCCTGCTGGAATTTTGAAGGTGTAGATTTTGAAGGCTGGATTGCTGGTGGATGGTCTTGTGATCCCTGAAAACCCGATGTCATTCATGGCTTCTTGTAATTGTTGGTTCATGATTTCGACCTCAAAAGTGTTTTGCTTTTCGGTGATGTTTTGGATCTGTGTAGGGTGAATCATTTCTACTAAAGCCACTTCCCAATGGGCTTCGTGATCTAAGGGGATGGCTTGAGGTAATTTAGCCGTGTAACAGCACAACGTGTTGTTGGGAAACACCTCCATGGAACTGTCACTGGGTAAGGTTAAGTAAAATTGGTTTTGGTGACTCATAATTCCAGAGTTCTGTGGCTGTCCGAGGGGTTAGTGGATGTCAGAGGCGTGTCTCCGCCCAAAATGGGGTTCTGGTTGTGGTTGTTGTTGGAGTGGTGACTGGCACTGGCACTAGACACAACGTTCCCGTTCGAGGAGAATTTCAGGGAGGGACTGGGAAGCAGGTAACCGATGCAACTGCTCAATAAAATGGTCCACAATTGTTTGTCTCCTTGTTGCAAACTCAAATTGGCAATGGCTGCCCCGATGACACAATACACCACGAAGATTTGGCAGAAAAAGACGATTTGCGTTTTAGGCACACGTTCTCCACACCACACCCACAAGGGTTGTTTTTGTAAATCTTGCACAGAAGAACTAGGTGAAGAAGGAGTGGTCGACGTAGCTGCGTCTGATGTGTGAAAGGGCATGATGGTCACTTCTTCTTTTTATAGTCGATGACTTGCGAAGCGTCGATCCAAGAATCGAAACTGGGCGGATATCCTTTCCAACGTACTTTGACTTCTTTGACACGTCGTTTGCCCACTTTACGGGTTCTGCGTTCGAGAATGCTTTCGATGTCGTACACGTCGTCTTCTTTTTTGGTGACACGTTGTAACTCGGGTAAATAAAACGTTCCTTTGAGTACTTCTCCGTTCATGTCTTCCAATTTATAGACGGCAGGATGACGGCCATGCACTCGTCCAGTGACGCGAAACAATTCGGTCGTCCAGTTAGGTAAGTAACCTTTGTCGAAAGTGCGTTTGGTTTTGCCAATGCGCACCCAATCTCCTACGGCCAACTCTCCACTTTTCTTGGGGACAGCCCTCGTCGGGGACGTACCGAACAGGCGCTCAAACACCAGCACTTCGTTGTCGGGAGTCACGTCTTGCGGGGCACGTCCGATGCTTCGATGGTAAGATTGGTTGTACGCTTGTACCAGGTGCGGTAAGATGTCGATGTACTTCAGAGCGTGGTGATGCGTAAAATATTTCCACATGCGTTCTTTCAAAGTGCGTTGAAAACGTTCCACGATGCTGGCTTTGGTTTCGGGATTCTCGGTGGTAAAAAAATGAATGTCACGTTTCTTTAATTCTTTTTGGAAAGCTTGGTTCAAAAATTCGGTGCCTTTGTCCGTTTGCCATCGAAGAGGGTGACGACCGCTTTGTTTCAACACCCGTTGCAGGGCTCGCACTAACTCGCTGCTGGATTTGGAAGTCAAGGGCACGACCCAAGCAAATTTGGAAAAGACGTCGATGACACAGAACAAATATTTGTAGCCACGATTGTAGCTGGCCAAATGAGAGACATCGGCTAAATCGGCTTGCCATTGATGATCGATGCCTTCCACTCGGGTGCGCCTTCTGGCAAACTTGCGTCGAATGGGTTTGTGCAAAGTGTAGGTAGCTTTTTCTTGTAACCATCGTTGCACTTGAGGTAAACGGAGACTTTTCAGTCGCGTTTTGGCAGCACGATACAATATTTGAACTCCTGCGTAACCTGCAGGATGGGAGGGATCGTAGTAAATGCTAGCTAAGACTTTTTCCATTTTTTTGTGTTGATTGGTGTCTTAATAAGGCACCCACTCTTGGAAGAGGCTACTCTTTTCCTCTTGGGGTATTTTCTTGGATTGCAATGCTTTGCGTGTGCGGCCAGCAATAGGTGTCGAAGAGGAGGAGGAGGATGTCTGAGCAGGGGATATCGGTTCTTGTTTCACTTCTGTCTTCACTTCTGTCTTCACTTTCTTTTTCTCTTGTGATGAAGAAGGGGTGGCCATCATCTTTTTAATCCATCCAATTCTGGAGGTAGGTGGTGTTGTTAACTTGCGTACTTTTTCTGGTGGAGTTTGAAACCCTTCTTCTTCTTCTTCTTTTCCTTTTTCTGTCTTGGTCACGGGTACTGGTGGTATTGGTACTGGTACTGGTACTGGTGATGGTGCTGGACTTTTCATCAAGGTCTTAAAATCTTTCAAAGTGGGTAGAGCTGTTTCGTCTAAAGCTTTCTGGTGAAAGAGTTGTAGTCGTTGCAAAAGTTGACCGTACTTTTGCGATTTTTCTGTTTCGGACAAATCTTGGCGATCCATCAAGGACTGAAATTCGTGTTACAACTGGGACATCTCGCTCAAATTGGGATTGGGAGGTAAATGCGGGGTGCGTTGTTCTTGCCACCGATGGTGTTCCATCCATCGTTTGTAAGGCACTAAAGCTAGTTTTCGTCCTTCCATGGGGTTGTCAGCGGTCGATTCTGAGATCTTGGGACTTCCGAAGTCCTTTTTATCTTGCTCCCACTAGCCCCCCCCAACATGGTTCCCAAGACTCCTTTCAGTCTGGGGCCTAACAAGAGAGGTAAAATGCCTCCACGTTGCACTAACATCTTCTTTTTTTGACGAATGGGAATTTTCTTTCGAACCATTTGGCGAAGAACGTGACGATATTTGCTTAAGCATTGTTTCTGGTGTTTGGACAAAGGGATCGTGCCTTTCAAAACGTTCAAACAACATTCGCACACGGTATCGATGACCTCTTTGGAGGCCGTTTGAATGAGTTTTTTTCGTAGAGGTGGAGAAGCTTTGGACAGGACAGATAACAGGTCCCCATGTTTGGCTAAACGTGGTGGCAGTCCTTTCCTTTTCTTTCCTTGGGGTTTTCTGGAGGGTGACATCTTTGAGTCTTTAGGAGCACCTTAAAACACTGATACCCTACTCGGTCACAGGCCTTTTTTATACTGGAACGCGTCGCCACTGATTGTCTTTACGGCGTATTAGTTTGAGGACAGGCATGACACGTCGTGCAGGGGTACGTAACGGACTAAATCGAGCCAGTTCTTGCTTGGAGAAATCCAGTAAACTTTGTAACATGCCAGATCTTTCATGGACTTTGATTTTGGGAGAAGGTACTTTGTGAGCAGCAGCCACTGCCGCTAAATTGGAGGGTCCTGCCACTGGGGAAGTTCTTTTGGGGGTCATCAACGGAGAAGTTCTTGGTGAGATCAACGTCTCCAAGTACTCTTCAGTTCCTGGTGTCATCAACGGAGAAGTGGACAAACGTGAGGATGCCGGAGACGCAGTCACTGCCGTGGCAGGTCGTGGTTTGCGAGTGTAAGGTTGCGTCCTGGCCGAAGTGCCTCTCTTGCGACTAGTTTTCTTCTGTGGACTTTTCTTTTTCTGAGGACTTTTTTCTGTTTCTTTTTCTGGGGGCTTCTTTTCTTTTTCCGGGGTGGTGTCTGGTAAGAGGAGGGTCCTGCCACTGGAGAAGTTATTCTTCTTGGGGACCTGGTTTTTTTCTTTTTCTTCTTGGGGCTTCGTTGGACTTTTGTCTTGGGGATAACTTTGGGGGCATTAGGATCCCATCTTAAGAGTGAGCGAATGATGACCCCTCCTAGAGTACCGCTCCCTCCAAGTTTCAAACTGATTTGTTTTTTGGTTTGAGTGTCGATGCGGGGATCCGCCAGTTGGACCAAAGCGACTTTGTTTCGATCGAAAAAGCGTTGGGTTTGATGAGGAATCTGAATGATTCCTTGGAGTAATTGACGTGCTGTCACCGTGAACCATCGTAAGACTTCTTTGAGACTAGCTTCTAAGACACGAGCTCGTGTTTGTGGATCTTTTTCTCGACTGATGCCATACAAGGCACGAATCAATTTGACGGGAAGATGCGACTGAAGGGACGTCATGTTCACACTGTGTGAGACAGACGAAAAAGGGTCTGAGGTTTTTATAGATTTTTTGATGGGGAGTGAAATGAAGTCGAGGACGGAGACGTGTACAGGACAGGTCCTCCGTCTTGGCACCAGTGGTGAAACAAGTGGGTACGAAATCGCAAATCCTCGGGAGTCGTAGGTTTCAAATCGACGAGTAAATAGGCGTGTGGCGTTTGAGTGGCATCGTCGTACGCCTGAGTTAGCCAAGGCGTTCCTAACTGTTTGGCTAAGACTTGCACTTGCGATTTATCTCGAGGGCTTTTAAACAAGACCACGTAATGCGCATTGAGACTGATGGTGCGATGGGCTTTACTTTGTTGAAACAAATTTTGGGTGATGTAAACGACACTGGCATTACGGTGATGCCCTTTGCGCGTGAACCACAATTTAATTTCTTCTTCGTCTTCTCCTAACATGTCGTCGAAAATGACCAAATGGGTTTGACGGGAGTGAGAGACGATGCCGTCGTCTTCTTTAGGAATGCCTTCCACAAACACGATGGAATCGCCTTGACTTTCTTGCAAAAGGCTGCACGCCGATTGCCACTCTTTGTAACACCACACGATCCGTTGAGGGGGTCGATCGATCAAATGATGTTTATGTTCGATCAAACGTTTGACGAATTCGGTTTTGCCTGAACCGCTAGGTCCAGCAATGAGCATGTTAAAGGGATGGCGAAGATACAAAGCCTCCCAACTGGCACGATCTAAGTGTTCGTCGATGACTTTGACAGTAGAGGAAGAGGGAGCAGAGACAGTAGAGGTAGCCATGGTGTGAGAAATGTCACTTGTGACACCAGAACAAACAAGACAAGAGTTTATATACTTTTTCAGAACACGTTTAATGAATGTTTTTTTTTTCAAACATGAATACGAAAGACAAAAATACATAAAAGCCAAAGGCTTAAGTACAAGGATAAAAGGCATATGATAACGATGAACGTGGAATAAACACAAGTGTCTGTACAACAACCACATGTTTTGGGTAATGTTCTAACCAGTTCTATAGTAGGGGGTAAGGTCACACAAGTGTCCTCCCGAAAGGGTCTTTCAGGTCTGTCCACGACAGTCCTGTCCTGGGTGACGGGTTCTTCTGGCACCGTCACTAACACGGGTTGAAAAGTAACTTTTTTCCTTGAACAACTCTCGTGCATACTGGGCCACTTCTTGGGTCCAAGCCTCAAAACCCCATTCTTTCCAGGCACGGACATCTGTCCAATGGGGATGTAAGTCACAAGCTACACACACATCGTCATACACGTCTTGGGTAGCTAAAAGTTGACGAATCTTTTTTTCCTGTTGAGGTCGAGAAGTATCCAGATGAAAACGCAAGGCTTTGAGCAAAAGGAGTTTTTCGTGACCATTTAAGGCCATGGAGGTGGTAAGTACTGATCGTAAAGAGTCCACAAGGAATCGGCTGGTAAACGAAATCCCAGAAAACAAGTCACTAAGACACACACCACTTGTCGTCCCAAATTGAATGCATAAAATTCTTGTAATAATTGATGGTAATGATCCACGGTTTGAATATGGTCATTGAGTTCCTTCCATGGAATCTGTTGGATGACATGTGACATAAACCGTGGCATGGCAGCCTGTTTTTATAATCTCTTTTTTTTGGATGCAATACACGTACTTTCTAGCCAGAGATCTTCGTTCTCCAGTTGGGAATGTAAATCTTGCATACTGTAACCGAAACGTCAGAGTTCGTTTAGAAGTTTCCTCTTCCGCTAAGTAGATTCCACGTAACAAATGTTGGTAATCCTTTACCTTGTCTTCCTCAATGTATTGCTGTAGGTGAATCTCGAAGTAACCAAAATGATCAACACGTGAATCATCGGGGGCCTGGAAGTATTGAACAGGGTCTGACCACTGAAACAATTTCTGACGAATCAGTTCTCTTATACCATTCAGGTACCAGTGGTTAAAGATCTGGTGACGTAACGGATGCAGTTGTTCTTTACGTTTCACTTGTATTTTCACCAGCTCTCGGTAAATGCGTTCTCTCAACTCCACAGGCAAAGCACGAATGTTCTCTAGCAAAGTATCCATGAATAGGTCATACTAAATCCTCTTTGGTCTGACACAAGAAATGTACTCTTTGCACAAACATGGTTTCACTTCAGTGTCGAATTTAAATCGTTGAGTCACTAATCTACACATTACAATTCGTTCAGAAGTTTCCTCTTTCACCAAGTTGACATTGTGTTCAAGATGTTGGTAATTCGTTAGCTCTTCCTCTGGAATTCGATGCAGTACGTTTACAATGATGTAACTACAATCGTCCATACCAAACCAATCCTTTTTAAAACTAGAGGATCGTTGATCAATGTCTGTCCGATGGAACACTTTCAATTGAATCAATCCTTGTATAGCCTTCAGGTACCAGTGGTTCAAACACCGGTGACGTAACGGATGCAATTGTTCTTTACGTTTCACTTGTATTTTGACCAGCTCTCGGTAAATGCGTTCTCTCAACTCCACAGGCAAAGCACGAATGTTCTCTTGTAAAGTATCCATGAACAGATTATTATGGTAAGAAGTTACTTCAATGTCTCGGTCCCACTAAGGGTAAGTAATGACAATTCGGTGACCATCGAGCATGTTCTACGTAGGCCGAATCTTGCGGTTCCCAGTGGTGAAGTGACACACCGCAACTGAAGCACTTGACTTTATCTCCTTCGCCCAAGTAGAAAAATCCGGCTCTGGCTAATTCTTCGGGGGTCGGTCCTCCCAGATACTTAGGCCATTTTCCTTTGAACGATTGAAGACGATTTTCAAAGTCGCAGTATTCCGACAAACGCACAGGAAACGAATATTCGTCTTTCACAGGTTCGTTTCGATGAGGGTTGAGTGACATGGGTAGGAGTTTGCTCAGGGCTGGATGACATCCGTAGGGGGGTACACGTGAAGGTGAACATTCCCCTTTAAAACGAAACCCAGTAAAATGTCCAAGAGGACGAGCGGCATCACTTTCGCATCCCACAGGTTTGACACGCACAGCATCACTTTCCATGACTGGGGCAGTGAGAACAAAGTTCCCATGATGCTTTACGGCATCGCTCAGGTCACAACGTACAGCATCGTATCCATCGCAAGGCTCACAATCGCACTCGTCTGCAAACTCCGTTACGCAATTACAATGGTAACCACATGGACAATCGCAGTTTCCTTCCGGACATTTTCCGTCGCAATGCCTGGGTCTTATCCATCCAGTATTAGTCACACTAGAGGAAGATACAACTTTTTTACAATCCCCAAACTGGAACGATGTCTTTTTCAAAGTATTCATCTTGTTCGCTCGGTCTTGGTAGTCACAATGAACTATCGATCTTGACCATAGCCCCCTTTTTATACTAGTCTCAATGCAGTCTCCAGCTTGTACATCTTTTATTTTTTACGTTTTTTATGTCCTGTTCTGGAAGGCACCATCTCTAAGGTACCGTCAACATTGTACCGTAGTGTGATGGGTGGAAAGGCCATAGAAAGGTAAGGACAGTGCGGAGACCATAGAGTATGTTCCAGAATAGCTGAATCTTTATAGATACATAGATCCATTCGTAACTTCAGCCCGCAAGCGAAACACTGTACCTCGTATCCCAATCCTGACTCAGGTCCCAAGTAGACAAATCCTGTTCTAGCTAAAACATGCGAAGAAGGTAATCCTTCCCTATCCGTAGGCCATTTCTGAAACGTGTCCAATCGACGGGCACAATCACAATAGTCAGGTAAGAAGACTGGAAAATGGTAGGGTTTGAACTTGGAGTTCTCATCGGGTTTCTCATTCGATTCTTGCTGTGGCGAAGTCATCTTTCTGGTGGGTAACTATCCTCTTACAACCAATGTTTTATACCAACGTGTCCATACGATAAGGTGAAATGATTGGGAAGTCGAACTCGCTTCTGGTACACGATTTGATAAACTTTTTCCAAAGGTCGACTGACGATGTGGTGAGTGGGTAAACGTACAATCTTGTTCGGTTGGTAAGTGGTCACTTTAAAGTTTCCATCCTCTCCCGATTGCAAGGCTTCTTTCAATACCCCAAAGTTGACCACTCGACTAGTACGATAATTCAGAGTCAGTCCTTTCACTTTGCACGTCGTGTGCACTTCTCCTTGTTTGTCCCGGTATTCGTAGCCGTAATTTTTGGGACCACCACTGACGAAACTTAGAATCTTGTCGTCGGGATGCTCGTCTGTCCAGGCTCCTAAACGGTCTCCTTCGATGTCAGGGTGCTGTTGAATCGGGTGATGGATGTAAATGCAACTGTCCGTGTCAAAGCACAGGACGCGTTCTTCTAACAGTTCTAAAGCTTCGTACAATTTTAAGCGAGCATGAGCTGTCACGTAAGCCGCAATGATGACATTTCCAAAAGGGTCGTCTTGTACAAAGTCCAGATCTTCTTCGTAATTGACCAAGATAAAATCCTCGCGAACGACGTCCACGTGTTTCATGTTTTTGGTTTTGTCGTGAATCATCTGGAAGTAGCGGGAAGGTTCTGTCAAATATTCCGTCTTGGGTAAACACGGTCGTTGTGCCATTTTACCCCACAAGCAATTTAACATCACTTTGGCAAACGATCGCCTGCCTTCGTTTTTCTCGATGTGGTCTAAAGTGATGCCTTCTTGTTCGTAGTATTTCTCTTTGAATTGTATTTGGTCTTCGGGAGTGTGACACCAGGAAGGATAGCCGCTGGCTTCTTGCTTCAGTTTCAAAAAGGCATCCACGTAGTCTGCGAAAATGCCTTTCTGCGTGGGGTCACCCTTGTGGTATTGTTGTGTCTTGGGAAAGTGACAAATTTCGTACACTTCTAACAGTTGGTATCCCATGTCCAGAGCTTTGAACAATTCTACGCTGACCCAGGTTCCCGTCAAGGCCCGTTCTTCCTGGCTGTGCTGACAAGGTTGGTCTTGGTTGCACGTTTCGGCACAAGTACGGCACAAGGGAAACATCAGTTTGCCTTGACAATGGTGAGGTAAGACGGGATGGTATAGGTTCGTGGGAGGCAAAACTTTGCACTTGATCAAACCTTCGTATTGTCGAATGTTGACCAGGTCGATGTGTTCCGTCAGCAATTGCGGGTGCCCTACAGGAAAGCGACAATATTTGCACACGTAGGGATACAGCGAACACACGTCCAAGTATTTGATTTCTTCTCCTTTCTCTTCGTCGGCTTGGTACAGCAAACAGGTGGCATTGGTCCTTCCTCCGTACAAACTATCCCTCGGGTTCAGCGGGTCCATGAACTGGTAACTTTCCACGAGGCGTTTAAACTCGGGATCGGTTTTCATACGGTGATCGTACTCGTGTTCCCACATTTCCACCACTTGGTATCCTTGTTGTTCTAACTTTAGGCGTCGCTGACAAGTGTCCTGGTACAAGTCTTCCATGGTTCGTTGCAAAAACTGATTTTTAGTGCCACGGTCAGGGTAACAGACGGGACATCCGTGAAATAAGCAACCGTTAAACTCGTACACGATCTTGGGGTTTTCTAAGTCCCAGCCATCGACCGAATACGTTCCGATGGTCTTTTCGCCCCCTCCGTTGCGGGCATGCTGAATCCACTTGTCTTCCTTGTCGCACAAGTAATGTAACCAACGTAGGGCTTTGACCGAGTATTGACGTTTGACATAGTGGGTCGTTTGAGGGCTGATGACAGCCACGGTGTTTTCAGGCATGAATCGTTGTCGATACACTAAGGAACACGCTTTGGCAATGGTGCAAGCTTCTTTCAAAGGATCGACCCCTCCGTGTTCCATGAACAGTTCTCGAAATTTTCCACAGCAGCGTCGTAAAATGTCCACGTCGGAACGACAATACTTTAGCATTTCTTCCTGAAAGTCGAAAGGGTCCGAGGCGTGAATCTGGTACCAAGCGTAGAAAGCTTCTCGTTGTTCGGTACGCATGTTGTCGGGGTCGTAATAGTGAGCCTCAGGTAAATGGGGTAGAACGGCATGTTGATTGGCTTCCGTATTGAAAAAGTGTGGAAAGTACCCTTTAGCCATTTCTGTCATTCCAAACGTTTTAGGCATTCGACTCAAAGACATGGCCAAATAGCTCATCGAATCTTTAAACTGTACTTGTCCCACTTGCATGAAAATGATTTTGGCTCCGTTCATAGTCACTTTAGGACGCTCGGTGCCTTGTTCCGTATAGTATCTGAGAAGAAACTGTCCATCGTATCCGGAGAAATTGTGAGCCATCACCGTGGCATGACGATGACAATCTCCGTTACGTTCGATGTCCTCTTGGCTCCACGTCTTGTCGACGGGGTCTAAGACCCATTGGGCAAAGTCGGCTAACGTGTTTGGTCCCCGAAAGATTTTTTCACGCCCTCCGGGAATCTTGCTGCAGTGAGGGCAATGACTGAAGATAGGTTCTTGAATGCACTTTTCGCACGCTCGATGAGCCACGCAGAAATTAGGAATGTGAATGCCAGTCTCTTGCATGCATTCGAAATCGAAAAAGATGAAATTGGCTTTCTTCTTGTGGCCGTCCTCTTTCTCTGTTGGGGGTTGGTATTTTTGCACGTAACATTCGTGTTCCAAGTCCACGATGTGGTGACAAATGTGACATTTTTTCTTTCCTGAACATACGTGTGCCTTGGTATTATTGGTACGTATGACTTGTTCACACGTAGAGCACAATCTCAGGAGTTGACAAGCGCATTTTTTCTGTGAACCTTGGGTCTTCAAATGTTGTTGGTAACAGGTAGGGCTGACAAACGTGCGCAGACAAGTGGAACAAGGCACTGGTTCTTCGCTCAGACAGGGTGAAGAGGCCAAACATCCTGTGCATTTCGATCCACAATACTTGTGTTGCTCTCGATTGTTATAACCATGGTCACATTTCTCACAATAATAACCGTATCCCAGGAATCCTGTGATACTGGTAATGGTATCGAAATGGTCATCGTGATGATAGACATGAATGTATTTTCCGTCCTTAAAATCTTGGCCTCGAAACAATAGAGGCCCGCGCATTTCTTGAGGGTGCACTTTCAAGGTGTATCGTGGAGCTAGGACATCTTGCAATTCTTGCATCTCAGGAATGCCACAGGGTGTGTCTTTGGGCAGTCCGGCTTGTTGTAAGAGGAGTTCTGCTTCGTTTCGTTGTTTGGCTCGGTCGGAACGTTGAATAGTGTTCCAGGTTCTTTTCCATTCTACCGTATCGTTCTTGTTGGCATAGGTTCGTCCCACCACGATGGCACGGGCTAAACACATCTGGTCATGAGGGTTGTTAATTCGGACGAGACTCGTTTTGGTGTTGCGAAGGTCGTCCACCAATAACATCTTTTTGCGTCCTGTCCCTTGAGGAGGAGAGACGTGGGTCATGTCCAGTGTGGCTTTACCATCGGTGATGTCAAACAGATCATTAGATTGTTGTACGTGTTGAATCTTGTCCATGACTTTGGAAGCAGTCAATTCTGCAGGGGTGCTAAACTCGATCCAAACAGGGGATTTCAAACCGTCGTGTTGTATGGAAAGTCTCAAGCGATCGTCTTCTTTGGGTTGACATTGTCGCTTGAGTGCAGTGAGCAAAGAATCCCACACCTCAGTGATGAACACTTCTGCTTTCTCTAACGGCACTTCAGCCTTGAAATCTTTAAACTTCACCGTGTATTTGTAAGCCGTGGTTCTAAATTTTCTAGAGGAGCGCTTTTCCGTCTCTCGAATGGAATAGTACTTTTCAGGGTTGACTAAGGGTGGTGAACTTGGTTTAGAGGGTTCGGATTCTGGTTCACTCATGTCCTCTTCAAAATCACTGGCATGAATTTGTGCCAAGATTTCAGCCCTGGTACGAGGCGATAGATCACGTTTCTGCCTCTTACTTTCTTCTTCTTCTTCTTTCTTCTCGAATGAATGGGATCGTTTCATCTTGAAAGCAAAAAGTCAAGTGACTCAAGTTCAAACACCATGAGCTACTTTATAGTCATAGCAGACCAGCGTATATAAAAGGGTGTGTGTCTTGTCCTTTCACTATTCATTTCACTCTCAAGCCGAGCACAACGATGGAAGAGACTAACCAGATGGAACGTTTCGTCAGAGCTTTGCGAGGGGTCATTAGAAAATTCTCTTCAGACCAGCCTACGGACTACTCTCCTTCCTTTAGAGATAAAAGTCAAGATACTTGCTATATCTGTCAGAAGAAAGGGCATTGGTCTTCAGAGTGTCCAGACCGTCAAAAAAGAAAAAAAAACAGGGGATAAAAAAGACAAAAGTCAAGATACCTGTTATTATTGTAAAGAAAAAGGACATTGGTCTCCAGATTGCCCAGAAAAGAAACAAGAGGAGTCAGAAGAAAAGAGGAATTCTTCAGAAGAAGAGAGGGATTCTTCAGAGGAAGAGAGGGATTCTTCTGAGGAAGAAAGAAGACAGGTGAAGAAAAAGAAACAGGAGAAAAAAAGAAGAAGGGAAGAAAGCGAGGAGGAAGAAGAAGAGGAAAAGAGTGTGACGGTGAAGAAATTCAAAAAACAGAGAGACTAAACAAGGAGAAAAGAAGAAATCAATGAACTTTTCATTAAAGTGTTATGTTGTGAATTGTGAATTGGATTGTAACAATGGATAAAAGAATAAATGAATGATAAAAGGTAAGTGTCTTTGAGTTTTGATTTTAAAATAAGAACGTACACTCACGCACTCATACACAGACACGTACTATAAGGGTCAAATGGGTGAGTTTTTTATTGAGTTATTGGCAAATTGAAATTGCATTTCTTTTCGAGAAATGTGGGTGGCCCTGAAAAGGGCCTTTTTTATTTATGGTGTAGGGGTGAGTTTAAGCAATCAACTTTAACTGCCTTATGCCTTTGCCACGGCCAAGGCCTACTTCTGAACTGCGTAATGTTGATGATGATTGGGTTGAAATCACTAAGGGTGGTACGGTAGGCTTAGTCACAGGGTTGACGTGTTTAGCTCGGGAAGGTCGTATTCTCTTCGGTCGTGATAAAGAAGTCTGATACATTTGTTTCAGACTTCTTAACTCCGCTAAAATGTCCAACAGTACCGTGACCGTTTGATTTTCACCCTCTTGTTTCTTTGCTGTTACTTCTTCTTGCTGTTGCTGCTGTTGTTTTTTTCTTACCTCTTCTTCTTGCTGCTGTTGCTGTAGGAGAAAAACTTGTTCGGCTTCCTTTTGTCGTTGTATAAATTTCTCCAATTCTTCTTTCTGTCTCTGTCTAAAATTCTCCACTTGCGGTAATGAAGAAGGTAACGAAGGTTCCGGAACAAATTCTTGCGAGGAGAGAAAATCCACAAAATCCCAATTCACCTCTTCTGAAAGTAAGTCCGGGTTCCCTTGGGCAGTCTCCCCTGTTGGTGCAGCCCAATGGATCGTTTTCTGAGTTTCCGTCATGTTGAATCACTGTCGCATAGATTGACTGCACACAAGCGCTAGCGAATCTATATAGAGTACGTGACGTCACAGACTGCTGTCTTCGGATTGGATGCGGGCTGACTGAATTCTGCAACGCGTGTTCGGATTGGTGAATGAACTCAATCCGTTTCAATCCTTTCTGTCCCTATAAATAAGCGCAGTTCACTGCATTGATTCATCTATTCTCGGAGCCATAACATGTGGACAGACGTTGAATCTTCAACCCTTGTGTCAACAATGATGTTCAGGACGGACATGCTCATGTATGTCCGATCCAAGTGGACCGTTGTCCACAGGACCAACAGCAGCCTGTGGATAAGAAGAGTCTATATAGAGAGACAAGGTTGCCTCAAGAGGACTCTGATGTATGGCCCTGCTGTAAGACGAAGTTTGAGGAAAAGAAGATGTCGCAAATGCCCTTTATGTTAAGGGCATATTAACATAAACCAAAGGCCCTTTTCAGGGCCAGCCATATATCTCGAAAAGAGATAGCCTTTCCATTGCCTACCCCTTTTTTAAAAATTTAAAAAAAAAAAAAATCCCATGTTAAATTCCCCTTGTACGTAAAGTGACCCACGATTTATTCCCATGTTAAATTCCCCTTGTACGTAGATTGTCCCACGATTTATTCCCATGTTAATTCCCCTTGTACGTAGATTGTCCCACGATTTTTCGCCATGTTAAATTTCCATTGTACGTAGATTGTCCCAAGGGGTTCTGTAATGCTAATTCCCATTGTACGTAGGGTACTGATAGTGCAGGACTTTTCATCAAGGTCTTAAAATCTTTCAGAGTGGGTAGAGCTGTTTCGTCTAAAGCTTTCTGGTGAAAGAGTTGCAGTCGTTGCAAAAGTTGACCGTACTTTTGCGATTTTTCTGTTTCGGACAAATCTTGGCGATCCATGAAGGATTGCAATTCGTGTTGTAACTGGGACATCTCGCTCAAATTGGGATTGGAAGGTAAATGCGGGGTGCGTTGTTCTTGCCACCGATGGTATTCCATCCATCGTTTGTAAGGTACTAAAGCTAGTTTTCGTCCTTCCATGGGGTTGTCAGGGGTCGATTCTGAGATCTTGGGACTTCCGAAGGCCTTTTTATCTTGCTCCCACCAGTCCTCCCAACATGGTTCCCAAGACTCCTTTCGGTATGGGGCCTAACAAGAGAGGCAAAATGCCTCCACGTTGGACCAACATCTTCTTCTTTTGACGAATGGGAATTTTCTTTCGAACCATTTGGCGAAGAATGTGACGATGTTTGCTTAAGCATTGTTTCTGGTGTTTGGACAAAGGGATCGTGCCTTTCAAGACGTTCAAACAACATTCGCACACGGTATTGATGACCTCTTTGGAGGCTGATTGAATGAGTTTTTTTCGTAGAGGTGGAGAAGCTTTGGACAGGATAGATAACATGTCCCCATGTTTGACTAAACGTGGTGGTAGTCCTTTCCTTTTCTTTCCTTGGGGTTTTCTGGAGGGTGACATCTTTGAGTCTTCAGGAGCACAAAAAAAAAACCACTGATAACCCCGACTTGGTCACAGGTCTTTTTTATACTGGAACGCGTCGCCACTGATTGTCTTTACGTCGTATTAGTTTGAGGACAGGCATGACACGTCGTGCAGCGGTACGTAACGGACTAAATCGAGCCAGTTCTTGCTTGGACAAATCCAGTAAACTTTGTAACATGCCCGATCTTTCTTGGACTTTCATTTTGGGAGAAGGTACTTTGTGAGCAGCAGCCACTGCCGCTAAATTGGAGGGTCCTGCCACTGGGGAAGTTCTTTTTGGGGGTCATCAACGGAGAAGTTCTTGATGTGATCAACGTCTCCAAGTACTCTTCAGTTCTTGGTGTCATCAACGGAGAAGTGGATGAACGTGAGGATGCCGGAGACGCAGTCACCGCCGTGGCAGGTCGTGGTTTGCGAGTGTAAAGTTGCGTCCTGGCCGAAGTGCCTCTCTTGCGACTAGTTTTCTTCTGTGGACTTTTCTTTTTCTGGGGACTTTTTCTCTGTTTCTTTTTCTGGGGGCTTCTTTTCTTTTTCCGGGGTGGTGTCTGGTAAGAGGAGGGTCCTGCCACTGGAGAAGTTCTCCTTGGGGACCTGATCTTTTTCTTTTTCTTCTTGGGGCTTCGTTGGACTTTTTTCTTGGGTATAACTTTGTGGGCATTAGGATCCCATCTTAAGAGAGAGCGAATGATGACCCCTCCTAGAGTACCGCTCCCTCCAGGTTTCAAAATGATTTGTTTTTTGGTTTGAGTGTCGATGCGACGATCGGCCAGTTGGACCAAAGCGACTTTGTTTCGATCGAAAAAGCGTTTGGTTTGATGAGGAATCTGGATGATTCCTTGGAGTATTTGACGTGCCGTCACCGTGAACCATCGTAAGACTTCTTTGAGACTAGCTTCTAAGACACGAGCTCGTATTTGTGGATTTTTTTCTCGACTGATGCCATACAAGGCACGAATCAGTTTGACGGGAAGATGCCACTGATGGGACGTCATGTTCACACTGTGTGAGACAGACGAAAAGGGTCTGAGGTTTTTATAGATTTTTTATGTGGAGTGAAATTAAGTCGAGGACGGAGACGTGTACAGTACAGGCCCTCCGTCTTGGCACCAGTGGTGAAACAAGTGGGTACGAAATCGCAAATCCTCGGGGGTCGTCGGTTTCAAATCGACGAGTAAATAGGCGTGTGGAGTTTGAGTGGCATCGTCGTACGCCTGAGTTAGCCAAGGCGTTCCTAACTGTTTGGCTAAGACTTGCGATTTATCTCGAGGGCCTTTAAACAAGGTCACGCAATGCGCATTGAGACTGATGGTGCGATGGGCTTTACTTTGTTGAAACAAATTTTGGGTGATGTAAACGACACTGGCATTACAGTGATGCCCTTTACGCGTGAACCACAGTTTAATTTCTTCTTCGTCTTCTCCTAACATGTCGTCGAAAATGACCAAATGGGTTTGACGGGAGTGAGAGACGATGCCGTCGTCTTCTTTAGGAATGCCTTCCACAAACACGATGGAATCGCCTTGACTTTCTCGCAAGAGGCTGTACACCGATTGCCACTCTTTGTAACTACACACGATCCGCTGAGGTGGCCGATCGATCAAATGATGTTTATGTTCGATCAAACGTTTGACGAATTCGGTTTTGCCTGAACCGCTAGGTCCAGCAATGAGCATGTTAAAGGGATGGCGAAGATACAAAGCCTCCCAACTGGCACGATCTAAGTGTTCGTCGATGACTTTGACAGTAGAGGAAGAGGGAGCAGAGACAGCAGAGGTAGCCATAGTGTGAGAAATGTCACTTGTGACACGAAAACAAAGAAGACAAGAGTTTATATACTTTTTTCAGAACACGTTTATTGAATGTTTCAAACATGAATACGAAAGACAAAAATACATAAAAGCCAAAGGCTTAAGTACAAGGATAAAAGGCACATGATAACCATTAACGTGGAATAAAAACAAGTGTCTGTACAACATGTTTTGGGTAATGTTCTAACCAGTTCTATAGTAGGGGGTAAGGTCACACAAGTGTCCTCCCGAAAGGGTCTTTCAGGCCTGTCCACGACAGTCCCGTCCTGGGTGACGGGTTCTTCTGGTACCGTCACTAACACGGGTTGAAAAGTATCTTTTTTCCTTGAACAACTCTCGTGCATACTGGGCCACTTCTTGGGTCCAAGTCTCAAAATCCCATTCTTTCCAGGCACGGACATCTGTCCAATGGGGATGTAAGTCACAAGCTACACACACATCGTCATACACGTCTTGGGTAGCTAAAAGTTGACGAATCTTTTTTTCCTGTTGAGGTCGAGAAGTATCCTGATGAAAACGCAAGGCTTTGAGCAAAAGGAGTTTTTCGTGACCATTTAAGGCCATGGAGGTGGTAAGTACTGATCGTAAAGAGTCCACAAGGAATCGGCTGGTAAACGAAATCCCAGAAAACAAGTCACTAAGACACACACCACTTGTCGACCCAAATTGAATGGATACAGTTCTTGTAATAATCGATGGTAATGATCCACGGTTTGAATATGGTCATTGAGTTCCTTCCACGGAATCTGTTCAATGACATGTGACCTAAGTCGTGGCATGGCAGCCTGTTTTTAT
This sequence comes from Sinohyriopsis cumingii, assembly GCA_028554795.2. Classification (NCBI taxonomy): domain Eukaryota; kingdom Metazoa; phylum Mollusca; class Bivalvia; order Unionida; family Unionidae; genus Sinohyriopsis; species Sinohyriopsis cumingii. The sequence goes on along the minus strand of CM068828.1, from coordinate 154,140,198 downwards.
ATTCTCTTTTTTTCGGATGCAATACACGTACTTTCTAGCCAGACATCTTCGTTCTCCAGTAGGGAATTTAAATGTTACATACTGTAACCGAAACGTCAGAGTTCGTTTAGAAGTTTCGTCTTCCGCTAAGCAGATTCCACGTAACAAATGTTGGTAATCCTTTAACTCGTCTTCCTCAATGCGTTGCAGTAAGTGAATCTCGAAGTAACCAAAATTATGAACATGCACATCATTGGCGACCTCAAAGTTTTGAACAATGTCTGACCATTGAAACAATTTCTGACGAATCAGTTTTCTTATACCATTCAGGTACCAGTGGTTAAAGATCTGCTGACGTAACGGATGCAATTGTTCTTTACGTTTGACTTGTATTTTGACCAGTTCTCGGTAAATCCTTTCTCTCAACTCCACAGGCAAGCCCAGAATGTTCTCTTGTAAAGTATCCATAAGTATATACACTGTTTTTGGAATCCTTGGGTGGTGGCCAATAGCCTTGTTTACCTTTGTGCCTGATGTAATATCCACTCATAATCAGTCTTCTTATACTTTGGAACAGAGCATAATTTAAAAACGGTTGAATAACTTTGCGTTTGCGTTTCACTTGTATTTTGATCAGTTCTCGGTAAATGCGTTCTCTCAACTCCACAGGCAAAGCACGAATGTTCTCTAGCAAAGTATCCATGAATAGGTCATACTAAATCCTCTTTGGTCCGACACAAGACATATACTGTTTGCACAGACATGGTTTTAATTCATTGTCGAATCTAAATCGTTTAGTTACCAATTTACACGTTACAATTCGTTCAGAAGTTTCCTCTTTCACTAAGTTGACATTGTGTACAAGATGTTGGTAATTCGTTAACTCTTCCTCTGGAATTCGATGCAGTACGTTTACAATGTAGTAGATAGAATCGTCAATACCAAACGATTCCTTTTTAAAACCAGGGGGTCGTTGATCAATGTCTGTCCAATGGAACACTTTCAACTCAATCAGTCCTTGTATAGCATTCAGGTACCAGTGGTTCAAACACCGGTGACGTAACGGATGCAATTGTTCTTTACGTTTCACTTGTATTTTGACCAGCTCTCGGTAAATGCGTTCTCTCAACTCCACAGGCAAAGCACGAATGTTCTCTTGTAAAGTATTCATGAACAGATTATGGTAAGTTACTTCAATGTCTCGGTCCCACTAAGGGTAAGTAATGACAATTCGGTGACCATCGAGCATGTTCTACGTAGGCCGAATCTTGCGGTTCCCAGTGGTGAAGTGACACACCGCAACTGAAGCACTTGACTTTATCTCCTTCGCCCAAGTAGAAAAATCCGGCTCTGGCTAATTCTTCGGGGGTCGGGCCTCCAAGATACTTAGGCTATTTTCCTTTGAACGATTGAAGACGATTTTCAAAGTCGCAGTATTCCGACAAACGCACAGGGAACGAATATTCGTCTTTCACAGGTTCGTTTCGATGAGGGTTGGGTGACATGAACAGGAGTTTGCTCAGGGCTGGATGACATCCGTAGGGGGGTACACGTGAAGGTGAACATTCCCCTTTAAAACGAAACCCAGTAAAATGTCCAAGAGGACGAGCGGCATCACTTTCGCATCCCTCAGGTTTGACACGCACAGCATCCCTTTCCATGATAGGGGTAGTGACACTAAAGTTCCCATGATGCTTTACGGCATCGCTAAGGTCACAACGTACAGCATCGTACCCATCGCAAGGCTCACAATCGCATTCCACTTCCGAAGCCTCACACTTGAATTGTGCCTTTCTAAACAACTTGTTCTGTGTTTCTCTGAAAGTATTCATCTTGTTCGCTCGGTCTTGGTAGTCACAATGAACTATCGATCTTGACCATAGCCCCCTTTTTATACTAGTCGCAATGCAGTCTCCAGCTTGTACATCTTTCCTTTTTTATTTTTTTTCATGTCTTGTTCTGGAAGGTACCGTCTCTAAAGTACCGTCAACATTGTACCGTAGTGTGATGGGTGGAAAGGCCATATAAAGGTAAGGGCAGTGCGGAGACCATCGAGTATGTTCCAGAATAGCTGAATCTTTATAGATACATAGATCCATTCGTAACTTCAGTCCGCAAGCGAAACACTGTACCTCGTATCCCAATCCTGACTCAGGTCCCAAGTAGACAAATCCTGTTCTAGCTAAAACATGCGAAGAAGGTAATCCTTCCCTATCCGTAGGCCATTTCTGAAACGTGTCCAATCGACGGGCACAATCACAATAGTCAGGTAAGAAGACTGGAAAATGGTAGGGTTTGAACTTGGAGTTCTCATCGGGTTTCTCACTTGATTCCTGCTGTGGCGAAGTCATCCTTCTAGCAAGTGACTATCCTCTTACAACCAATGTTTTATACCAACGTGTCCATACGATAAGGTGAAATGATTGGGAAGTCGAACTCGCTTCTGGTACACGATTTGATAGACTTTTTCAAGGGCCGACTGACGATGTGGTGAGTGGGTAAACGTACAATCTTGTTCGGTTGGTGAGTGGTCACTTTAAAGTTTACATCCTCTCCCGATTGCAAGGCTTCTTTCATTACCCCAAAGTTGACCACACGACTGGTACGATAATTCAGAGTCAGTCCTTTCACTTTGCACGTCGTGTGCACTTCTCCCTGTTTGTCCCGGTATTCGTAGCCGTAATTTTTGCGACCGCCACTGACGAAACTTAGAATCTTGTCGTCGGGATGCTCGTCTGTCCAGGCTCCTAAACGGTCTCCTTCGATGTCAGGGTGCTGTTGACTCGGGTGATGGATGTAAATGCAACTGTCCGTGTCAAAGTACAGGACGCGTTCCCCTAACAGTTCTAAAGCTTCGTACAATTTTAAGCGAGCATGAGCTGTCACGTAAGCCGCAATGATGACATTTCCAAAGGGGTCGTCTTGTACAAAGTCCAGATCTTCTTCGTAATTGACCAAGATCAAATCCTCGCGAACGACGTCCACGTGTTTCATGTATTTGGTTTTGTCGTGAATCATCTGGAAGTAGCGGGAAGGTTCTGTCAAATATTCCGTCTTGGTCGTTGTGCCATTTTACCCCACAAGCAATTTAACATCACTTTGGCAAACGATCGTCTGCCTTCGTTTTTCTCGATGTGGTCTAAAGGGATGCCTTCTTGTGCGTAGTATTTCTCTTTGAATTGTATTTGGTCTTCGGGAGTGTGACACCAGGACGGATAGCCGCTGGCTTCTTGTTTCAGTTTCAAAAAGGCATCCACGTAGTCGGCGAAAATGCCTTTCTGACTGGGATCACCCTTGTGGTATTGTTGTGTCTTGGGAAAGTGGCAAATTTTGTACACTTCTAACAGTTGGTATCCCATGTCCAGAGCTTTGAACAATTTTATGCTGACCCAGGTTCCCGTCAAGGCACGTTCTTCCTGGGTGTGCTTACAAGGTTGGTTTTGGTTGCACGTTTCGGCACAAGTACGGCACAATGGAAACATCAGTTTGCCTTGACATTGGTGAGGTAAGACGGGATGGTATAGGTTCGTGGGAGGCAAAACTTTGCACTTGATCAAGCCTTCGTATTGTCGAATGTTTTTCAGGTCGATGTGTTCCGTTAACAATTGCGGGTGCCCTACATGAAAGCGACAATATTTGCACACGTAGGGATACAGCGAACACACGTCCAAGTATTTGATTTCTTCTCCTTTCTCTTCGTCGGCTTGGTACAGCAAACAGGTGGCATTGGTCCTTCCTCCGTACAAACTATCCCTCGGGTTCAGCGGGTCCATGAACTGGTAACTTTCCACGAGACGTTTAAACTCGGGATCGGTTTTCATACGGTGATCGTACTCGTGTTCCCACATTTCCACCACTTGGTAACCTTGCTGTTCTAACTTTAGGCGTCGCTGACAAGTGTCCTGGTACAAGTCTTCCATGGTTCGTTGCAAAAACTGATATTTAGTGCTACGGTCAGGGTAACAGACGGGACATCCGTGAAATAAGCAACCGTTAAACTCGTACACGATCTTGGGGTTTTCTAAGTCCCAGTCATCGACCGAATACGTTCCGATGGTCTTTTCGCCTCCTGCGTTCCGAGCATGCTGAATCCACTTGTCTTCCTTGTCGCACAAGTAATGTAACCAACGTAGGGCTTTGACCGAGTATTGACGTTTGACAAAGTGGGTCGTTTGAGGGCTGATGACAGCCACGGTGTTTTCAGGTATGAATCGTTGTCGATAAACTAAGGAACACGCTTTGGCAATGGTGCAAGCTTCTTTCAAAGGATCGACCCCTCCGTGTTCCATGAACAGTTCTCGAAATTTTCCACAGCAACGCCGTAAAATGTCCACGTCGGAACGACAATACTTTAGCATTTCTTCCTGAAAGTCGAAAGGGTCCGAGGCGTGAGCCTGGTACCAAGCGTAGAAAGCTTCTCGTTGTTCGGTACGCATGTTGTCGGGGTCGTAATAGTGAGCCTCAGGTAAATGGGGTAGAACGGCGTGTTGATTGGCTTCCGTATTGAAAAAGTGTGGAAAGTACCCTTTAGCCATTTCTGTCATTCCAAACGTTTTAGGCATTCGACTCAAAGGCATGGCCAAGTAACTCATCGAACCTTTAAACTGTACTTGTCCCACTTGCATGAAAATGATTTTGGCTCCGTTCAAAGTCACTTTAGGACGCTCGGTGCCTTGTTCCGTATAGTATCTCAAAAGAAACTGTCCATCGTATTCGGAGAAATTGTGAGCCATCACCGTGGCATGACGATGACAATCTCGTAACGTTCGATGTCCTCTTGGCTCCACGTCTTGTCGATGGGATCTAAAACCCATTGGGCAAAATCGGCTAACGTGTTCGGTCCCCGAAAGATTTTTTCACGCCCTCCGGGAATCTTGCTGCAGTGAGGGCAATGACTGAAAATAGGTTCTTGAATGCACTTCTCGCACGCTCGATGAGCCACGCAGAAATTAGGAATGTGAATGCCGGTCTCTTGCATGCATTCGAAATCGAAAAAGATGAAAATGCCTTTCTTCTTGTGACCGTCCTCTTTCTCTGGTGGAGGTTGGTATTTTTGCACGTAGCATTGGTGTTCCAAGTCCACGATGTGGTGACAAATGTGACATTTTTTCTTTCCTGAACATACGTGTGCTTTCGCAGCATTGGTACATATGCCTTGTCCACACGTAGGGCACAATCTCAGGAGTTGACAAGCACATTTCTGCTGTGAACCTTGCGTCTTCAGATGTTGTTGGTAACAGGTAGGGCTGACAAACGTACGCAGACAAGTTGAACAAGGCACTGGTTCTTCGCTCAGACAGGGTGAAGAGGCCAAACATCCTGAGCATTTCAATCCACAATGATTGTGTTGCTCTCGATTATTATAACCATGGTCACATTTCTCAGAGTAATAACTGTATCCTAGGAATCCGGTGATACTGGTAATGGTATCGAAATGTTCATCGTGATAATAGACATGAATGTATTTTCCGTCCTTAAAGTCTTGGCCTCGAAACAACAGAGGTCCGCGCACTTCTTGAGGGTGCACTTTCAAGGTGTATCGTGGAGCTAGGGCATCTTGCAATTTTTGCATCTCAGGAATGCCACAGGGTGTGTCTTTGGACAGTCCAGCTTGTTGTAACAGGAGTTCTGCTTCGTTTCGTTGTTTGGCTCGGTCCGATTCTCGAATAGTTTTCCAGGCTCTTTTCCATTCTACCGTATCGTTCTTGTTGACATAGGTTCGTCCCACCACGATGGCACGGGCTAAACACATCTGGTCATGAGGGTTGTTAATTCGGACGAGACTTGTTTTGGTGTTGCGAAGGTCGTCCACCAATAACATCTTTTTGCGTCCTGTCCCTTGAGGAGGAGAGACGTGGGTCATGTCCAGTGTGGCTTTTCCATCGGTGATGTCAAACTGGTCGTTAGATTGTTGCACGTGTTGAATCTTGTCCATGACTTTGGAAGCGGTCAATTCTGCAGGGGTGCTAAACTCGATCCAAACAGGGGATTTCAAGCTGTCGTGTTGTATGGAAAGTCTCAAGCGATCGTCTTCTTTGGGTTGACATTGTCGCTTGAGTGAGGTGAACAAAGAATCCCACACCCTAGTGATGAACACTTCTGCTTTCTCTAACGGCACTTCAGCCTTGAAATCTTTAAACTTCACCGTGTATTTGTAAGCCGTGGTTCTAAATTTTCTAGAGGAGCGCTTTTCCGTCTCTCGAATGGAATAGCATTTTTCAGGGTTGACTAAGGGTGGTGAACTTGGTTTAGAGGGTTCGGATTCTGGTTCACTCATGTCCTCTTCAAAATCACTGGCATGAATTTGTGCCAAGACTTCAGCCCTGGTACGAGGCGATAGATCACGTTTTTGCCTGTTACTTTCTTCTTCTTTCTTCTCAAATGAATAGGATCGTTTCATCTTGAGTTCAAAACGTCAAATGACTCAAGTGTAAACACCACAGACTAATTTATAGTCATGACAGACCAGCGTATATAAAAGGGTGTGTGTCTTGTCCTTTCACTATTCATTTCACTCTCAAGCCGAGCACAACGATGGAAGAGACTAGCCAAATCGAACGTTTCGTCAGAGCTTTGCGAGGGGTCATTAGAAAATTCTCTTCAGACCAGCCGACGGATTACTCCCCTTCCTTTCGAGATAAAAGTCAAGATACTTGCTATATCTGTCAGAAGAAAGGGCATTGGTCTTCAGAGTGTCCAGACCGTCAAAAAAGAAAAAAAGGGGCTAAAAAAGACAGAAGTCAAGATACCTGTTATTATTGTCAAGAAAAAGGACACTGGTCTCCAGATTGCCCAAAAAGAAACAAGAGGAGTCAGAAGAAAAGAGGGATTCTTCAGAAGAAGAGAGGGATTCTTCGGAAAAAGAGAGGGATTTTTCAGAGGAAGAAAGCAGACAGGTGAAGAAAAAGAAACAGGAGAAGAAAAGAAGACGGGAAGAAAGTGAGGAGGATGAAGAGGAAAAGCCTGTGACAGCGAAGAAATTTAAAAAACAGAGAGACTAAACAAGGAGAAAGAAGAAGTCAATGAACTTTTTTTAAAGTGTTATGATGTGAATTGTGAATTGGATTGTAAATATTCATAAAAGAATAAATTAATGATATAAGGTAAGTGTCTTTGAGTTTTGATTTTAAAATAAGAACGTACACTCACGCAGTCATACAAAGACACGCACTATAGGGGGTAAAATGGGTTGTTTTTTTTTGAGTTATTGGCAAATTGAAAGGCTATCTCTTTTCGAGAAATGTGGGTGGCCCTGAAAAGGGCCTTTTTTGGTGTAGGGGTGAGTTTAAGCAATCAACTTTAACTGCCTTAAGCCTTTGCCACGGCCAAGGCCTACTTCTGGACTGCGTAATGTTGATGATGATTGGGTTGAAATCACTAAGGGTGGTACGGTAGGCTTAGTCACAGGGTTGACGTGTTTAGCTCGGGAAGGTCGTATTCTCTTCGGTCGTAATAAAGAAGTCTGATACATTTGTTTCAGACTTCTTAACTCCGCTAAAATGTCCAACAGTACCGTGACCGTTTGATTTTCACCCTCTTGTTTCTTTGCTGCTACTTCTTCTTGCTGTTGTTGCTGTTGTTTTTTTCTTACCTCTTCTTCTTGCTGCTGTTGTTGTAGGAGAAAAGCTTGTTCCGCTTCCTTTTGTCGTTGTATTAATTTCTCCAATTCTTCTTTCTCTCTCTGTCTAAAATTCTCCACTTGCGGTAATGAAGAAGGTAACGAAGGTTCCGGAACAAATTCTTGCGAGGTAAGAAAATCCACAAAATCCCAATTCACCTCTTCTGAAAGTAAGTCCGGGTTCCCTTGGTTGGTCTCCCCTGCTAGTGCACCCCAATGGATCGTTTTCTGAGTTTCCGTCATGTTGAATCACTGTCGCATAGATTGACTGCACACAAGCGCTAGCAAATCTATAATAGACCACGTGACGTCACAGACTGCTCTCTTCGGATTGGATGCGAGCTGACTGAATTTTGTAACGCGTGTTTGGATTGGTCAACAAACTCAATCCGTTTCAATCCTTCCTCTACCTATAAATAAGCGCAGTTCACTGCATTGATTCACCTGTTCTCGTCGCTTCAAGATGTGGACCACAGTCGAATCATCCACCCTTGTGTCTTCCATGATGTTTAGGACGGACATACTCATGTATGTCCGGTCCAAGTGGACCGTTGTCGACAAGTCAGACACCAGTCTGTGGATACGAAGAGTGTATGTAGAAAGACAAGGTTGCCTCAAGAGGACACTGATTTATGGCCCTCGAGTAAGACGCAGCTTGAGGACAAGAAGATGCCGCAGATGCCCTTTATGTTAAGGGTATAGTAACATAAACCCAAAGGCCCTTTTCAGGGCCACCCATATTTCTCGAAAAGAGAATGACTTTCCATTGCCTACCCCTTTTTTTAAAAAATTTTTTTGAAAAAAAAAAATCCCATGTTCAATTCTCCCTTGTCCCTAGATAGACCCACACTTTATTCCCCATGTTCAATTCCACTTGAGGCTAGAGTGGCCCACGATTTTTCTCCATGTTCAATTCCCTTGAGGCTAGGTTTGCCCACGATTTTACTCCATGTTAAATTTCCATTGAGGCTAGGTTTGCCCAAGGGGGGTCTGTAATGCTAATTCCCATTGAGGCTAGGGTGCCCCTATTCACTACTCCTGTTGGATGAGAAATATCTAAAATTCAATGCAATATATTGTAAAGCTCGGTAACACACACACACACACACACACACATATTGAGCGCCTGAACCCCGAATCACTAACCTTGGTGGTATTTCTCAGCACCTGGGCTTATATTGGGATGCACTAATGAAATTTTACTAAATTCGACTTGAACTGCTAAAAGTCCCGGACATGCATAATTTCATCGAAATAGGAATCCGTGGGGGCATTAGTGTGATAATTAAAATATACACGCGGACTAATAACAAATACATGAAACAATATGATGCTGAAACAGTGATCAAATATTTATCTCCATATAAATAATATATATTTTTATGCAATGTCTCAACCAATGCCATATGGAATTCTTTAACAGGATTTCACCAGAACAGTTAGTTTAGGAAACTGATAATCTGAATTTGCCAATGAATACTAAATTTGGATATTTTGTTGAGGTTCATAATGATTACCCAAACTCTTCAAGTGAATTGCATAATGATTATCGTTATCTTGCGGACAGAATGTTGATAACTGATGATGTGATGTCGAAAGAGCAATTAACGCTTTCTTTCAACTTGCCCTTGCCGAGTAGCCAAATTAGTCACAAATCTTCTCAACAAACGAAATTATGTATGTCGTTATACAAATCTGAAATAGGTTGTTGATGATGGATTAATTACTGCATTGTTAAAAAAATGCATATAGACTGAGGTGAGCCAGAACCGGTATTATGTCATACTACTAGCTTTGTCGGGTTGTTCTCTCATCTTAATGGATTGTCCTTCTGTCGCTGCAGCAATGCGATAACGCGACATGGCAGAAATTGGCCATCATGCTAAAGCACATACAATGTACACTGAACTTTCCTGCTAACGCGTATGACAGACTAATCAAATGGATAAATGTACAATGAATACATTATAGTAGTAGAACTGTGCTTGTAATGGGCTAAGGCAATTAGGTTATATTCCAAAATCTTTGTCTGCGTACTGTGTATATGATAATTCAAACTCTCTCAAATGATATAAAGAATTTTTTTTACAGAATTTATTTCAGGTGCAGTAGTAGCTGTATCCTTCTGCACATCTGGAAAAAGATCTAATACACTACACTTTATGGATAGAGATCTAATACAGTAGTTAAGTGGGATACTATAGGGACAATGGGACTTAGCATTAAAAAGACCCCTGGGACACTTTAGGGACAATGGAAATTTAACATGGAGAAAAATCGTGGGTCACTTTAGGGACAATGGGAATTTAACATAGAGTTTGGGTCTGTCTAGGGACAAGGGAAATTAACATGGGAATAGAGTTTGGGTTTGTCTAGGGACAAGGGGAATTGAATATGGGATTTTTTTTTTTTTTTTTTAAAAGTTTTTTTAAATTTAAATTTAAATTTAAATTTAGAAAAGGGGTAAGCAATGGAAAGGCTATCTCTTTTCGAGAAATATGGCTGGCCCTGAAAAGGGCCTTTTGGTTTATGTTAATATTAATATTAACATAGATGGCATCTGTCACATCTTCTTCTTCTTCTTCTTCTTCTTCTTCTTAAACTCCTTCTAACTACCGGTCCATACACAAGTACCCTCTTGAGACATCCTTGTCTTTCTATGTAAACTCTCCTCATCCATTGACTAGTATCTGTCCTATCAACAATAGTCCACTTGGACCTGACATACATGAGCATGTCCGTCCTAAACATCATGGAAGACACAAGGGTGGATGACTCAATGAGCGGGTACAAACACAAACACACAAACACAAACACACAAACACATACGCTAAGAAACAATAAACAAATCCATAATCTACTATCCACACAATTGTATGTGAGCGGGTACAAACACAAACACACAAACACAAACACACAAACACAAATACACAAACACATACGCTAAGAAACAATAAACAAATCCATAATCTACTATCCACACAATCGTACGTGAGCGGGTACAAACACAAACACACAAACACAAGCACACAAACACATACGCTAAGAAACAATAAACAAATCCATAATCTACTATCCACACAATCGTACGTGAGCGGGTACAAACACAAACACAGAAACACAAGCACACAAACACATACGCTAAGAAACAATAAACAAATCCATAATCTACTATCCACACAATTGTACGTGAGCGGGTACAAACATAAACACACAAACACAAACACACAAACACATACGCTAAGAAACGATAAACAAATCCATAATCTACTATCCACACAATCGTACGTGAGCGTGTACAAACACAAACACACAAACACAAACACACAAACACAAACACACAAACACAAATACACAAACACATACGCTAAGAAACAATAAACAAATCCATAATCTACTATCCACACAATCGTACGTGAGCGGGTACAAACACAAACACAGAAACACAAGCACACAAACACATACGCTAAGAAACAATAAACAAATCCATAATCTACTATCCACACAATCGTACGTGAGCGGGTACAAACACAAACACACAAACACATACGCTAAGAAACAATAAACAAATCCATAATCTACTATCCACACAATTGTACGTGAGCGGGTACAAACACAAACACACAAACACAAACACACAAACACAAATACACAAACACATACGCTAAGAAACAATAAACAAATCCATAATCTACTATCCACACAATCTTACGTGAGCGGGTACAAACACAAACACACAAACACAAACACACAAACACATACGCTAAGAAACGATAAACAAATCCATAATCTACTATCCACACAATCTTACGTGAGCGGGTACAAACACAAACACACAAACACAAACACACAAACACATACGCTAAGAAACGATAAACAAATCCATAATCTACTATCCACACAATCGTACGTGAGCGGGTACAAACACAAACACACAAACACAAACACACACACAAACACATACCCTCACACTATCTTAAAAAAGAGTTAGTGTTTATATTCACACTACTCTACCTACACATTGGCAAATTGATGGTTATTTCTTTTCTAGAGTATTGGGTAGCCCTGAAAAGGGCTGTTGTTTTTGGAACTTCATGGACACCTGGTTAATGGTGGCACCTTCCAGGCCTGGCGCCACATACACATCTTATCCCCCAGTTACTTTTTACTTTTTTGGGGGAGAGAGCAGAGGCAGGATATGTCGCTTCAGAATCCCAATTTTCGCTCTCTGGGATTCTGAAATTTATTCTTCTTCTCTTCTTTTCCTTCTCCTCCTCCTCTTCTTTGTTTCTTCTCTCCTCCTCTTTGTATCTTCTTTCCTCTTCTTCTTCTTCTTTATATATTCTCTCCTCCTCTTCTCTTTTTCTTCTTTCCTCCTCCTCTCTTATCCTTCCCTCCTACACAATGGCTTCCGCGGCCAGTTCATTCAACAGGCGCCTGGCATATTCCAGATGCACATGAAGTTCCAACAGTTTAGACAGTCTCGTGTTCATTTTTGGTGTTGATCAATCAACAAGGGTAGCTAGACTGCCCAGCGAGTTTCAATTTATAGTGAAAGCGCGGACGTGAAGGAAAACATCCCCCTAAAAAAACATAAAATTGATGTTACCTACATCATGACCAAAAACAACAACGCGCGGACCTAAAAGAAACACTCACTCACTTTTTTATGCTACCCATCACTATTTTAAAATTTTTTATAAATCACTTCAATAGACTATCCACATACGCAAAGCAATCCAATCTAACTCCAACTATACACCTCAAACACCAAAAAAACATGATTTTAATCTACTATTCATACCAGCTTACTTAAGCACTTACTAACACACAAACACATACCCTCACATTTTTAAAAAAGAGTTAGTGTTTATTTTCACACTACTCTACCTACACACATTGGCAAATCGATCGTTATTTCTTTTCTAGAGTATTGGGGTAGCCCTGAAAAGGGCTGTTTTTTTTGTTTGCTATGGCATTCTTTTTTTAGTTTCTAAGAATGTGATGTCCTCTGAGGATAGACTTTCTGGCGATAGGTCTGCTTCTTCGGAAAGAAAAGAAGTACTCTTTGGTGTCGATACGGCAATCGACAAAGCCTCTGTCAGGTTCAGGTTGCTGCTGCTGCTGCTGTTGTTGCTGCTGTTGCTGCTGTCTCTGAAGTCTGTACTTCTCTGTCCATTCTTCTTTCTCCCTGTTCATTTCTTCTCTGAAGAGCTCTTCTATCAGGTCTTCAGTGATTTTTAACATTCTCACATTCTCTATTTCTTCTGGCTTCGGTATCAGACTGTGTCTGACCCTATGCAAATTCACGTAGGCTTCGTTGAGTTTAGCTAGTTTGGAGCACATCTTCTTAGGAGGATGAGTCGACAATGGATGGTTAGACTGGAAACAACCCGGTTCTTAAAGTCAAAGCGCGTACGTGAAGGAAAACATCCCCCACACGGTTTTTGAGTCGCAACGTTTAGTGAGTGTCATGAGAGGGATAGTAAGAAATGAAAGAGCATCAATCCAACATTCTTATAGCTAAACAAAAGACAAAGGCATTTTTTTCAAAACACAACATTTTTTATTCAAAAATCACTTAACACTAAACAACAACTCTAACATTTTTTAACAACAATGCAACACTAAAAGTTTCTCCACTAGGTAAAGAGGGATAACAGTCTTCCATGGTTTCTAGTAATCTAGGATGACTTCTCTCAAACTGTTGATTTCTATGGTATTATCGAATTCTGCATACAGGATGACGTTCACCGTTTCATCAGGGTCTCGGTCTTTAAACTGAATTTCCACACGAATCTGGCCGGATTTTATAGGGTGGAAATGTCCCTCGTCGCTGCCTTGGTCAGGAGTGAAATCGAAAACCCACAAAGCGTAGCCTCCTGCATAATCCTCGTACGTAATACCGTGAGTGGTATTGGTTCCTAACTGTCCGGTGGCTTCGTACAGGGACAAGTACGATCTCAAGTAATTCTTCTTGGTAAAGTCAGGTTCGAAAGGTCGGGTACACAAGGTCTTGCCATCGCGACTGACTTCGATTTTGGACACGCCAAAGTGTTGAAAGTAGAAAGGATTCTTTTTCGGCAGCTCCGTTGAAGGCTGTATTCTCGACGATACCGACGATCAAACGTTTGGGTAACTGTCCTTGGAACAGATGATCTTCGATCATGGATCGCTGTCCCTTGGGAATGGTGAAGGTTTTCACTTCCACCCGTCGTATGGGATACTTGGCAGTCGTTCTGCTCAACGTCTGACTGATGTCGTTTCCCACTTTAGGTAACACTTCCACACGGCGTACGTAGAGTCTGGCTTCTAGGATTTTGGTTTTGTAACCGTCACTATCAGCCATCAAATGGAAAGCGGCACTGCTACGATTCAGTCTCAGACGGACATCCACCCCGTTCAGCAAATACTTTTCTTGCAACCACATGTCCAAATGCAAACGATCCATCAGTTCTAAACTTGTGTCGGCTCCCGTGATTCTCTTTCTTCGTTCTAGAAATCCATCATTGTTGTCTTTCTTTTCATCAGTTTCCAATATTTCAAACTTGGTAGGTTCGTCAGCTTCCCATACCACACAGGCATTGAGATGAGTGTTCTTGGCATCTATTCCGTACGTCAAGAGATTTTCCAGGTAGGCACGATAAGGGTAAGTATCCATGCTGCTACTGACCAGTTTGTTATTCAAGTACAAGTCCACTCCACTGAACAAGGAATGCATGAAATTGTTGACCGGAGCTACTGCTTCATCGTCTATAGGACCTCCAGTCTTATCTAGAATTTTGACTTTCAGGTACAAGTAACTGCTACTCAGATCGATGTAATCTTCGGGCTGTCCTTTGATTTCAAACTCGATGGGAGCGGAATCGGTCAGTGAGGAGACGGGGTGAAATTCCACCCACTGGGATTCTTGCATCGTCATCATGGTGGGGGGCATGGCAAACAGATCCAGTTCCGTCTTGGAACAAGCACAAGATTCTCGGTGCATCATTTTTTTCTGGTCTCTTTTCTCAATAATCGAAAACGTCTAAGTCTCCAACGGTTCTTCTTTTCTTTGCCTTTCGCGCTTGAAGTCTGGTGAAAGGGTGTTTTCTTCGTCGTCTCTTTCTGCCTTGTCCTTGCTGAATGCCTGACTCGGTAGCGTGCAGGGCATTTATAGGTGTTTCTCGTTGGCCTAAAATGTCTTTGCCCGTTTGCAGCAAGACATTTTTGCCTGCCCTCATGAAGGCTTCTTTAGGGTTTTGTTTGTCGATGATGACATTTTGGAGAAATTCTTTGCCTTGCGTCAGTGCCGCATCTTTCAAGGCGTGCAATCCGCGTGTCACCATCGGTTTCAACACCGGGGCCACCGAACGAAAGGCCGATTTTAACATATCTCCTAAACCGTGTCCTCGCTGTCGAGCAACCCCTCGGTACACTGGATACATGACTTACGAATCGTGAGAAAACCGTTTTCGAAAATTTAGTTTCACCGTGACTTTTCCTTTGGTGAATGGAATATTTTGTCCCAAATCTCCTTCTATAGTAATGTTGACCGTGTCCAAATACGACTTACTGACAGGCAAATAGTGAGGATGTACAAATTCGCGGTGGACGTGGTAAGTGTTTCCACCTTCCTCGTCAGTGTTCGTGGCAGAATCCACTTTGAAAGGAATGACACGCAGTAACGGTACGGAGGTGTGTCCCACCACGTTATACTCCACCACATCGGAGTACACAAACATCAAATTCAGTCCTTGGTTCAGTCCTACCGGGGCACGAAATAACTTGCTAAAAGACTCGTTGTCGTAAACGATGGGTAATTCGCTTTTCTTCATCATGCTCATTCTCAGGTTCATGTCTCCGCCCAACATGTCATACAATTCAGGACAAAATAAAATGGACAGGATTTTACTCCGTTCAAATTTCATCAAGAAGCGACGAGCTGTTTTGTGGTACTCCATGGTGACACTTTTGTTAACATGCTCCAAAGCTTTCAGAAACACGGCATTAAACCTGGAGGCTATGGTGCTGACCAAATGTTGACCACTAAAATAATAGCCTGGGGAAATGAACAAGTGATAGGTGGTGTACTTTTGTGTACGGGTTTTCTTGTCATATTTGACATTGCTATCCATCCACTGTTGCAATTGTTCGTCATGAACTTCCACATCAAAAAAATTTTGATTGGGAAGGACATTGAGGACTTGGGTCGGGTGAATCATTTCTACTAAAGCCACTTCCCAATGGGCTTCGTGATCTAAGGGGATGGCTTGAGGTAATTTGGCCGTGTAACAGCACAACGTGTTCTTGGGAAACACCTCCATGGAACTGTCACTGGGTAAGGTTAAGTAAAATTGGTTTTGGTGACTCATAATTCCAGAGTTCTGTGGCTGTCCGAGGGGATATTACTGGACGTCAGAGGCGTGTCTCCGCCCAAAATGGGGTTCTGGTTGTGGTTGTTGGAGTGGTGACTGGCACTGGCACTGGACACAACGTTCCCGTTCGAGGAGAATTTCAGGGAGGGATTGGGAAGCAGGTAACCGATGCAACTGCTCAATAAAATGGTCCACAATTGTTTGTCTCCTTGTTGCAAACTCAAATTGGCGATGGCTGCCCCGATGACACAATACACCACGAAGATTTGGCAGAAAAAGACGATTTGCGTTTTAGGCACACGTTCTCCACACCACACCCACAAGGGTTGTTTTTGTAAATCTTGCACAGAAGAACTAGGTGAAGGAGGAGTGGTCGACGTAGCTGCGTCTGCTGTGTGAAAGGGCATGATGGTCACTTCTTTTTATAGTCGATGACTTGCGAAGCGTCGATCCAAGAATCGAAACTGGGTGGATATCCTTTCCAACGTACTTTGACGTCTTTGACACGTCGTTTGCCCACTTTACGGGTTCTGCGTTCGAGAATGCTTTCGATGTCGTACACGTCGTCTTCTTTTTTGGTCACACGTTGTAACTCAGGCAAATAAAACGTTCCTTTGAGTACTTCTCCGTTCATGTCTTCCAATTTATAGACGGTAGGATGACATCCATGCACTCGTCCAGTGACGCGAAACAATTCGGTCGTCCAGTTAGGTAAGTAACCTTTGTCGAAAGTGCGTTTGGTTTTGCCAATGCGCACCCAATCTCCTACGGCCAACATTCCACTTTTCTCGGGGACAGCCCTCGTCGGGGACGTACCAAACAGGCACTCAAACACCAACACTTCGTTGTCGGGAGTCACGTCTTGCGGGGCACATCCGATGCTTCGATGGTAAGATTGATTGTACGCTTGCACCAGGTGCGGTAAGATGTCGATGTACTTCAGAGTGTGGTGATGCGTAAAATATTTCCACATGCGTTCTTTCAAAGTGCGTTGAAAACGTTCCACGATGCTGGCTTTGGTTTCGGGATTCTCGGTGGTAAAAAAATGAATGTCACGTTTCTTTAATTCTTTTTGGAAAGCTTGGTTCAGAAATTCGGTGCCTTTGTCCGTTTGCCATCGAAGAGGGTGACGACCGCTTTGTTTCAACACCCGTTGCAGGGCTCGCACTAACTCGCTGCTCGATTTGGAAGTCAAGGGTACGACCCAGGCAAATTTGGAAAAGACGTCGATTGTAGCTGACCAAATGAGAGACATCGGCTAAATCGGCTTGCCATTGATGATCGATGCCTTCCACTCGGGTGCGACTTCTGGCAAACTTGCGTCGAATGGGTTTGTGTAAAGTGTAGGTAGCTTGTTCTTGTAACCATCGTTGCACTTGAGGTAAACGGAGACTTTTCAGTCGCGTTTTGGCAGCACGATACAATTTTTGAACTCCTGCGTAACCTGCAGGATGGGAGGGATCGTAGTAAATGCTGGCTAAGACTTTTTCCATTTTTTGTGTTGGTTGGTGTGTTAATAAGACACCCACTCTTGGAGGATGCTACTCTTTTTCTCTTGGGGTATTTTCTTGGATTGCAATGCTTTGCGTGTGCGGCCAGGAATAGGTGTCGAAGAGGAGAAGGATGTCTGAGCGGGGGATATCGGTTCTTGTTTCACTTCTGTCTTCACTTCTGTCTTCACTTTCTTTTTCTCTTGTGATGAAGAAGGGGTGGCCATCATCTTTTTAATCCATCCAATTCTGGAGGTAGGTGGTGTTGTTAACTTACGTACTTTTTCTGGTGGAGTTTGAAACCCTTCCTCTTCTTCTCCTTTTTCTGTCTTGGTCACGGGTACTGGTGGTACTGGTACTGGTACTGGTACTGGTGATGGTGCTGGACTTTTCATCAAGGTCTTAAAATCTTTCAGAGTGGGTAGAGCTGTTTCGTCTAAAGCTTTCTGGTGAAAGAGTTGCAGTCGTTGCAAGAGTTGACCGTACTTTTGCGATTTTTCTGTTTCGGACAAATCTTGGCGATCCATTAAGGACTGCAATTCGTGTTGTAACTGGGACATCTCGCTCAAATGGGGATTGGGAGGTAAATGCGGGGTGTGTTGTTCTTGCCACCGATGGTATTCCATCCATCGTTTGTAAGGTACTAAAGCTAGTTTTCGTCCTTCCATGGGGTTGTCAGGGGTCGATTCTGAGATCTTGGAACTTCCGAGGCCTTTTTATTTTGCTCCCACCAGTCCTCCCAACATGGTTCCCAAGACTCCTTTCAGTATGGGGCCTAACAAGAGAGGTAAAATACCTCCACGTTGCACTAACATCTTCTTTTTTTGACGAATGGGAATTTTCTTTTGAACCATTTGGCGAAGAACGTGACGATGTTTGCCTAAGCATTGTTTCTGGTGTTTGGACAAAGGGATCGTGCCTTTCAAGACGTTCAAACAACATTCGCACACGGTATCGATGACCTCTTTGGAGGCTGTTTGAATGAGTTTTTTTCGTAGGGGTGGAGAAGCTTTGGACAGGACAGATAACATGTCCCCATGTTTGGCTAAACGTGGTGGCAGTCCTTTCCTTTTCTTTCCTTGGGGTTTTCTGGAGGGTGACATCTTTGAGTCTTCAGGAGCACCAAAAAAACATTGATACCCGACTTGGTCACAGGCCTTTTTGATACTGGAACGCGTCGCCACTGATTGTCTTTACGTCGTATCAGTTTGAGGACAGGCATGACACGTCGTGCAGGGGTACGTAACGGACTAAATCGAGCCAGTTCTTGCTTGGACAAATCCAGTAAACTTTGTAACATGCCCGATCTTTCTTGAACTTTGATTTTGGGAGAAGGTACTTTGTGAGCAGCAGCCACTGCCACTAAATTGGAAGGTCCTGCCACTGGGGAAGTTCTTTTGGGGGTCATCAACGGAGAAGTTCTTGGTGTGATCAACGTCTCCAAGTACTCTTCAGTTCTGGGTGTCATTAACGGAGAAGTGGACAAACGTGAAGCTGCCGGAGACGCAGTCACCGCCGTGGCAGGTCGTGGTTTGCGAGTGTAAGGTTGCGTCCTGGCCGAAGTGCCTCTCTTGCGACTAGTTTTCTGTGGACTTTTCTTTTTCTGGGGGCTTATTTTCTTTTTCCGGGGTGGTGGTGGTGTCTGGTCAGAGGAGGGTCCTGCCACTGGAGAAGTTCTCCTTGGGGACCTGGTCTTTTTCTTCTTGGGGCTTCGTTGGACTTTTGTCTTGGGGATAACTTTGGGGGCATTAGGATCCCATCTTAAGAGTGAGCGAATGATGACCCCTCCTAGAGTACCGCTCCCTCCAGGTTTCAAAATGATTTGTTTTTTGGTTTGAGTGTCGATGCGGGGATCGGCCAGTTGGACCAAAGCGACTTTGTTTCGATCGAAAAAGCGTTTGGTTTGATGAGTAATCTGAATGATTCCTTGGAGTAATTGACGTGCCGTCACCGTGAACCATCGTAAGACTTCTTTGAGACTAGCTTCTAAGACACGAGCTCGTGTTTGTGGATCTTTTTCTCGACTGATGCCATACAAGGCACGAATCAATTTGACGGGAAGATGCGACTGAAGGGACGTCATGTTCGCACTGAGAGTGAGACAGACGAAAAACGGTCTGAGGTTTTTATAGATTTTTTTATGGGGAGTGAAATGAAGTCGAGGACGGAGACGTGTACAGGACAGGCCCTCCGTCTTGGCACCAGTGGTGAAACAAGTGGGTACGAAATCGCAAATCCTCGGGAGTCGTAGGTTTCAAATCGACGAGTAAATAGGCGTGTGGCGTTTGAGTGGCATCGTCGTACGCCTGAGCCAGCCAAGGCGTTCCTAACTGTTTGGCTAAGACTTGCACTTGCGATTTATCTCGAGGGCTTTTAAACAAGACCACGTAATGCGCATTGAGACTGATGGTGCGATGGGCTTTACTTTGTTGAAACAAATTTTGGGTGATGTAAACGACACTGGCATTACGGTGATGCCCTTTGCGCGTGAACCACAGTTTAATTTCTTCTTCGTCTTCTCCTAACATGTCGTCGAAAATGACCAAATGGGTTAGACGGGAGTCAGAGACGATGCCATCGTCTTCTTTAGGAATGCCTTCCACAAACACGATGGAATCGCCTTGACTTTCTCGCAAGAGGCTGTACGCCGATTGCCACTCTTTGTAACACCACACGATTCGTTGAGGGGGTCGATCGATCAAATGATGTTTATGTTCGATCAAACGTTTGACGAATTCTGTTTTGCCTGAACCGCTAGGTCCAGCAATGAGCATGTTAAAAAGATGGCGAAGATACAAAGCCTCCCAACTGGCACGATCTAAGTGTTCGTCGATGACTTTGACAGTAGAGGAAGAGGGAGCAGAGACAGCAGAGGTAGCCATGGTGTGAGAAATGTCACTTGTGACACGAAAAACAAACAAGACAAGAGTTTATATACTTTTTCAGAACACGTTTATTGAATGTTTCAAACATGAATACGAAAGACAAAGATGCATAAAAGGCAAAGGCTTAAGTACAAGAATAAAAGGCACATGATAACCGTGAACGTGGAATAAACACAAGTGTCTGTACAACATGTTTTGGGTAAAGTTCTAACCAGTTCTATAGTAGGGGTAAGGTCACACAAGTGTCCTCCCGAAAGGGTCTTTCAGGCCTGTCCACGACAGTCCTGTCCTGGGTGACGGGTTCTTCTGGCACCGTCACTAACACAGGTTGAAAAGTAACTTTTTTCCTTGAATAACTCTCGTGCATACTGGGCCACCTCTTGTGTCCAAGCCTCAAAACCCTGGTCTCGGTGATGTCCAACATTTGACTCCTAACCAATCTGGTTTCTTCTTCGTCAACGACATGGTAAGTTACTTCAATGAACAATGAACTATCGATCTTGCCTAGGGTTCCTTTTCATACACAGACCAATACCAACGTGACCGTACGGTAAGGTGAAGTGATTGGGAAGTCGCACTCGCTTCTGGTATACAATTTGATAGACTTTTTCCAAGGGTCGACTGACGATGTGGTGAGTGGGTAAACGTACAATCTTGTTCGGTTGATAGGTGGTCACTTTAAAGTTTCCATCCTCTCCCGATTGCAAGGCTTCTTTCAATACCCCAAAGTTGACCACTCGACTGGTACGATGATTCAGAGTCAGTCCTTTCACTTTGCACGTCGTGTGCACTTCTCCTTGTTTGTCCCGGTATTCGTAGCCGTAATTTTTGGGACCACCACTGACGAAACTTAGAATCTTGTCGTCGGGATGCTCGTCTGTCCAGGCTCCTAAACGGTCTCCTTCGATGTCAGGGTGATGTTGAATCGGGTGATGGATGTAAATGCAACTGTCCGTGTCAAAGTACAGGACGCGTTCTTCTAACAGTTCTAAAGCTTCGTACAATTTTAAGCGAGCATGAGCTGTCACGTAAGCCGCAATGATGACGTTTCCAAAAGGGTCGTCTTGTACAAAGTCCAGATCTTCTTCGTAATTGACCAAGATCAAATCCTCTCGAACGACGTCCACGTGTTTCATGTATTTGGTTTTGTCGTGAATCATCTGGAAGTAGCGGGAAGGTTCTGTCAAATATTCCGTCTTGGGTAAACACGGTCGTTGTGCCATTTTACCCCACAAGCAATTTAACATCACTTTGGCAAACGATCGCCTACCTTCGTTTTTTTCGATGTGGTCTAAGGAGATGCCTTCTTGTGCGTAGTATTTCTCTTTGAATTGTATTTGGTCTTCGGGAGTGTGACACCAGGAAGGATAGCCGCTGGCTTCTTGTTTCAGTTTCAAAACGGCATCCACGTAGTCAGCGAAAATGCCTTTCTGAGTAGGGTCACCCTTGTGGTACTGTTGTGTCTTGGGAAAGTGGCAAATTTCGTACACTTCTAACAGTTGGTATCCCATGTCCAGAGCTTTGAACAATTCCACGCTGACCCAGGTTCCCGTCAAGGCACGTTCTTCCTGGCTGTGATGGCAAGGTTGGTCCTGGTTGCACGTTTCGGCACAAGTACGGCACAAGGGAAACATCAGTTTGCCTTGACAATGGTGAGGTAAGACGGGATGGTATAGGTTCGTGGGAGGCAAAACTTTACACTTGATCAAGCCTTCGTATTGTCGAATGTTTTTCAGGTCGATGTGTTCCGTCAACAATTGCGGGTGCCCTACAGGAAAGCGACAATATTTGCACACGTAGGGATACAGCGAACACACGTCCAAGTATTTGATTTCTTCTCCTTTCTCTTCGTCGGCTTGGTACAGCAAACAGGTGGCATTGGTCCTTCCTCCGTACAAACTATCCCTCGGGTTCAGCGGGTCCATGAACTGGTAACTTTCCACGAGGCGTTTAAACTCGGGATCGGTTTTCAAACGGTGATCGTACTCGTGTTCCCACATTTCCACCACTTGGTATCCTTGCTGTTCTAACTTTAGGCGTCGCTGACAAGTGTCCTGGTACAAGTCTTCCATGGTTCGTTGCAAAAACTGATTTTTAGTGCCACGGTCAGGGTAACAGACGGGACATCCGTGAAATAAGCAACCGTTAAACTCGTACACGATCTTGGGGTTTTCTAAGTCCCAGCCATCGACCGAATACGTTCCGATGGTCTTTTCGCCTCCTGCGTTGCGGGCATGCTGAATCCATTTGTCTTCCTTGTCGCACAAGTAATGTAACCAACGTAGGGCTTTGACCGAGTATTGACGCTTGACATAGTGGGTCGTTTGAGGACTGATGACAGCCACGGTGTTTTCAGGCATGAATCGTTGGCGGTACACTAAGGAACACCCTTTGGCAATGGTGCAAGCTTCTTTCAAAGGATCGACCCCTCCGTGTTCCATGAACAGTTCTCGAAATTTTCCACAGCAACGCCGTAAAATGTCCACGTCGGAACGACAATACTTTAACATTTCTTCCTGAAAGTCGAAAGGGTCCGAGGCGTGAGCCTGGTACCAAGCGTAGAAAGCTTCTCGTTGTTCGGTACGCATGTTGTCGGGGTCGTAATAGTGAGCCTCAGGCAAATGGGGTAGAACAGCATGTTGATTGGCTTCCGTATTGAAAAAGTGTGGAAAGTACCCTTTAGCCATTTCTGTCATTCCAAACGTTTTAGGCATTCGGCTCAAAGGCATGGCCAAGTAACTCATCGAATCTTTAAACTGTACTTGTCCCACTTGCATGAAAATGATTTTGGCTCCGTTCAAAATCACTATGGGACGTTCGGTGCCATGTTCCGTATAGTACCTCAAAAGAAACTGTCCATCGTATCCGGAGAAATTGTGAGCCATCACCGTGGCATGACGATGACAATCTCCGTAACGTTCGATGTCCTCTTGGCTCCACGTCTTGTCGATGGGGTCTAAGACCCATTGGGCAAAATCGGCTAACGTGTTTGGTCCCCGAAAGATTTTTTCACGCCCTCCAGGAATCTTGCTGCAGTGAGGGCAATGACTGAAGATAGGTTCTTGAATGCACTTCTCGCACGCTCGATGAGCCACGCAGAAATTAGGGATGTGAATGCCAGTCTCTTGCATGCATTCGAAATCGAAAAAGATGAAATTGCCTTTCTTCTTGTGACCGTCCTCTTTCTCTGGTGGGGGTTGGTATTTTTGCACGTAACATTGGTGTTCCAAGTCCACGATGTGGTGACAAATGTGACATTTTTTCTTTCCTCGACATACGTGTGCCTTGGCATTGTTGGTAATTATGCCTTGTCCACAGGTAGGGCACAATCTCAAGAGTTGACAAGCACATTTCTGCTGTGAACCTTGCGTCTTCAGATGTTGCTGGTAACAGGCAGGGCTGACAAACGTACGCAGACAAGTTGAACAAGGCACTGGTTCTTCGCTCAGACAGGGTGGAGAGGCCAAACATCCTGGGCATTTCAATCCACAATGCTTGTGTTGCTCTCGATTGTTATAACCATAATCACATTTCTCACAATAATAACCGTATCCCAGGAATCCAGTGATACTGGTAATGGTATCGAAATGGTCATCGTGATGATAGACATGAATGTATTTTCCGTCCTTAAAGTCTTCTCTTCGAAACAACAGAGACCCGCGCATTTCTTGAGGGTGCACTTTCAAGGTGTAGCGTGGAGCTAGGGCATCTTGCAATTTTTGCATCTCAGGAATGCCACAGGGTGTGTCTTTGGACAGTCCAGCTTGTTGCAACATGAGTTCTGCTTCGCTTCGTTGTTTGGTTCGGTTCGATTTTCGAATGTTCTCCCAGGTTCTTTTCCATTCTACCGTGTCGTTCTTGTTGGCATAGGTTCGTCCCACCACGATGGCACGGGCTAAGCACATCTGGTCTTGAGGGTTGTTAATTCGGACAAGACTACGCTTAATGTTGCGAAGGTCGTCCACCAATAACATCTTTTTGCGTCCTGTCCCTTGAGGAAGAGAGACGTGAGCCATTTTCAGTGTGGCTTTACCATCGGTGATGTCAAACTGGTCATTAGATTGCTGTACGTGTTGAATCTTGTCCATGACTTTGGAAGGGGTTAGTTCTGCAGGTCTGCTAAACTCGATCCAAACAGGGGATTTCAAACCGTCGTGATCTATGGATAGTGTCAAGCGATCGTCTTCTTTGGGTTGACATTATCGCTTGAGTGAGGTGAGCAAAGAATCCCACATCTCGGTGATAAACCCTTCTGCTTTCTCCAAGGGTACGTCAGCCTTGAAATCTTTAAACTTCACCGTGTAGGTGTAAGCCGTGGTTCTAAATTTTCTAGAGGAGCGCTTTTCCGTCTCTCGAATGGAATAGTACTTTTCAGGGTTGACTAAGGGTGGTGAACTTGGTTTAGAGGGTTCGGATTCTGGTTCACTCATGTCCTCTTCAAAATCACTGGCATGAATTTGTGCCAAGATTTCAGCACTGGTACGAGGCGATTGATCACGTTTCTGCCTCTTACTTTCTTCTTCTTCTTTCTTCTCGAATGAATGGGATCGTTTCATCTTGAGTGCAAAACGTCAAATGACTCAAGTTTAAACACCACAGACTAATTTATAGTCTTGGCAAACCAGCGTATATAAAAAGGGTGTGTGTCTTGTCCTTTCACTATTCGTTTCACTCTCAAGCTGAGCACAACGATGGAAGAGACTACCCAGATGGAACGTTTCGTCAGAGCTTTGCGAGGGGTCATTAGAAAATTCTCTTCAGACCAGCCGACGGACTACTCTCCTTCCTTTCGAGATAAAGGTCAAGATACTTGCTATATCTGTCAGAAGAAAGGGCATTGGTCTTCAGAGTGTCCAGACCGTCAAAAAAGAACAAAAACAGGTTCTAAAAGAGACAAAAGTCAAGATACCTGTTATTATTGTAAAGAAAAAGGACATTGGTCTCCAGATTGCCCAAAAAAGAAACAAGAGGAGTCAGAAGAAAAGAAGGATTCTTTAAAAGAAGAGAGGGATTCTTCGGAAGAAGAGAGGGATTCTTCAGAGGAAGAAGAGGAAGAAAGAAGACAATTCTATTTAAAAGAAGCAAAGAAACAGGAGAAGAAAAGAAGAAGGGAAGAAAATGAGGTAAAAACGGAAAAAAAGAAATTCAAAAAACAGAGAGACTAAACAAGGAGAAAGAAGAAGTCAATGAACTTTTAATTAAAGTGTTCTGTGGTGAATTGTGAATTGGATTGTAAAAAAATGGATAAAAGAATACATGAATGATATAAGGTAAGTGTCTTTGAGTTTTGATTTTAAAATAAGAAGCTACACTCACGCACTCATACACAGACACGTACTATAAGGGTAAAATGGGTGGGGTTTATTTTTGAGTTATTGGCAAATTGAAATTGTATTTCTTTTCGAGAAATGTGGGTGGCCCTGAAAAGGGCCTTTTCATTTTGGTGTAGGGGTGAGTTTAACCAATCAACTTTAACTGCCTTATGCCTTTGCCACGGCCAAGGCCTACTTCTGATGATTGGGTTGAAATCACTAAGGGTGGTACGACAGGCTTAGTCACAGGGTTGGCGTGTTTAGCTCGGGAAGGTCGTATTCTCTTCGGTCGTGATAAAGAAGTCTGATACATTTGTTTCAGACTTCTTAACTCCGCTAAAATGTCCAACAGTACCGTAGCCGTTTGATTTTCACCCTCTTGTTTCTTTGCTGCTACTTCTTCTTGCTGTTGTTGCTGTTGTTTTTTTCTTACCTCTTCTTGTTGCTGTTGCTGTTGCTGTAGGAGAAAAGCTTGTTCCGCTTCCTTTTGTCGTTGCATAAATTTCTCCAATTGTTCTTTCTGTCTTTGTCTAAAATTCTCCACTTGCGGTAATGAAGAAGGTAACGAAGGTTCTGGAACAAATACTTGCGAGGTAAGAAAATCCACAAAATCCCAGTGTACCTCTTCTGAAAGTAAGTCCGGGTTCCCTTGGGCAGTCTCCCCTGCTGGTGCACCCCAATGGACCGTTTTCTGAGTTTCCGTCATGTTGAATCACTGTCGCATAGATTGACTGCACACAAGCGCTAACGAATCTATATAGACCACGTGACGTCACAGACTGCTCTCTTCGGATTCGATGCGAGCTGACTGAATTTTGTAACGCGTGTTCGGATTGGTGAATGAATTCAATCCGTTTCAATCCTTCCTGTACCTATAAATAAGCACAGTTCACTGCATTGATTCACCTATTCTCGTCGCTTCAAGATGTGGACCACAGTTGAGTCATCCACCCTTGTGTCTTCCATGATGTTTAGGACGGACATGCTCATGTATGTCAGGTCCAAGTGGACTATTGTTGATAGGACAGATACTAGTCAATGGATGAGGAGAGTTTACATAGAAAGACAAGGATGTCTCAAGAGGGTACTTGTGTATGGACCGGTAGTTAGAAGGAGTTTAAGAAGAAGAAGAAGAAGAAGATGTGACAGATGCCATCTATGTTAATATTAATATTAACATAAACCCAAAGGCCCTTTTCAGGGCCACCCATATTTCTCGAAAAGAGATAGCCTTTCCATTGCTTACCCTTTTTCTAAATTTAAATTTAAATTTAAATTTAAAAAATACTTTTTAAAAAAAAAATAAAAAAAAAATCCCATATTCAATTCCCCTTGTCCCTAGACAAACCCAAACTCTATTCCCATGTTAATTTCCCTTGTCCCTAGACAGACCCAAACTCTATGTTAAATTCCCATTGTCCCTAAAGTGACCCACGATTTTTCTCCATGTTAAATTTCCATTGTCCCTAAAGTGTCCCAGGGGTCTTTTTAATGCTAAGTCCCATTGTCCCTATAGTATCCCACTTAACTACTTAATACATTTCACGTTATGGATAGAGATCTAATACATTTCACGATAGAGATGTTATACATCACACGTTATGGATAGAGATATAATACATTACACGTTATGGATAGAGATATAATACATCACACGTTAAGGCTAGATGCTGAAAATCACATTTTGTAGGCAAGGACTGTGCCTTAAAAAAGTTTTCTGATGTAGACCTAAATTATTGGATGTTTAGTCTTGTCCTCAGTATTGTACGCATCAATGCCAACATTTGTCCTCCTTATATTTATCTGTCACGTCGACAGCTATTAAAACTATGACACCTCCTTCTATTTATTTGTCACTTCGACAGCTATTAAAACTATGACACCTCCTTCTATTTATTTGTCACTTCGACAGCTATTAAAGCTAAGACACCTCCTTGGATTTATTTGTGACTTCGATAGCTATTAAAACTATGACATCTCATTCTATTTATTTGTCACTTCAACAGTTATTAAAACTATGACACCTCCTATTTATTTGTCCCTTCGACAGCTATTAAAACTATGACACCTCCTTCTATTTATTTGTCACTTCGACAGCTATTACAACTATTACACCTCCTTCTATGTATTTGTCACTTCGACAGCTATTAAAATTATTACACCTCCTGAAAGTATTCGATTAAAGGCATATGTTCTGTCTCTATCTTCTTCGCATAAATCTTTTGCCAGTATAACTGCCTGTTATCGGATGTCTCGGAGCAAATACATGCTTTGACTTTAATTTATAAGTGTCTAGATTCATTTTCTTAAGTCGTAGAAATGACCATATTGCACACCATTTCCTGCTGTCGATGCCATAGTCTAACAAGTGTTAGGCTTCTGCATACAGAATAACAATTCTGAGATACGAACTAACTTTCTAGTAGTCATGTCACAAAATATAACCCCTAGATAAACGCCGCGGTGAAGTAGGGGAATATGTACCTACCACCATCTACGTCAGCTATATTAAAAGAAATAGCATGCATTTAGAGTAAAGCAGCATACTGTCGAATCATTAATCTGGTAGATATCCAGTTTCGTAATATTATACATGGTGAATCGTTTATCTAGCTTCGTAATATTGCACAAAACTGAACTGTTGTACTATTGAATTTAACATACTACCGGGGAATGGGTCTTTTCGTTATTGACATAATGATCTTTGAAAGTTTTAATTAACAGCAAAATCCGTTAAAATTAGTACCTAAGAAGTATAGTGAATTTAGTATATTACTGCAACATCATACAAGTCTTGTATAAGCTAAAAGTAATACCTACGAAGCATAGTGAATTTAATGTATTACTGCGACATCATACAAGTCTTGTAAAAGCTAAAAGTAGTACCTAAGAATTATAGTGAATTTAATGTATTACTGCGACATCATACAAGTCTTGTAAAAGCTAAAAGTGGTACCTAAGAAGTATAGTGAATTTAATGTATTACTGCGACATCATACAAGTCTTGTAAAAGCTAAAAGCTGTACATACGAAGTATAGTGAATTTAAGGTATTACTGTGACATCGTACAAGTCTTGTAAAAGCTAAAAGTTGTGCATACGAAGTATAGTGAATTTAATGTATTACTGCCACATCATATAAGTCTTGTAAAAGCTAAAAGTTGTACATACGAAGCATAGTGAATTTAATCTATTACTTTGACAGCATACACGTCCTGTAAAAGTGATTTCTTCGGAATGCTCTACCCTAAACATGATTAAGCAAATGTTTCAAAGTTCAATCAGACAAACGTTAAAAAAAATCAAACGACACAACCATTTCCTTTATAATTTTGATATCTGAAATTAAACACAGGTTTTGTTTTCCGATACTCAATCAGGTTGAAATGATACGTTCATTCCTTTACTAGACCGATTGATTTTAAAATTAAAATGAGACTCTAAGTCGATTGATTTTAAAATTAAAAGGAGACTATATGTCGATTGATTTTAAAATTTAAAACAGATTGATTTTTAAATTTAAAATGAGACTCTAAGTCATGTTTCCATTCCTACATACAGTAAGATCCTGACCAGCGTGTATTTGCTATTTAATGTTGTGCATACCCTTACACCAGCGTGTATTTGCTATTTAATATTGTGTATACCTTAGACCAGCGTGTATTTGCTATTTAATGTTGTGTATGCCCTTAGACCACCGTGTATTTGATATTTAATGTTGTGCATACCCTTACACCAGCGTGTATTTGCTATTTAATGTTATGTATACCCTTAGTCGTATTCTGAAAGAGCCGTTGATAAAGATCTTTCTGAGAACGGTATCCAATAAATTCCTTTAGAGTTTTCAACGTCGAGATAATTAGAAATATTTATGCAAGGAGCCAGTAATAAAAAAACTATTACAGATTTTTAAACAATTAACTTAATAGCAAATCAATGATAAATCTTGTTTAATATTTGATCAAAATGGTCACGGTACAATGGTTCCTATTCTGTCGAAATAATTTGCTTGTGACCTACAACCAATAGTTTTAAAAACAAATATCTTTACTTGTCCTTCATGTCTAGTCATGAACTCCTTTCAATATAAATAGTTTATGGATTTGATTAGGTACAGCATTTTTCTACATTACGAGACATGGTCAGCATTTAGTACCTTCGGTGACCTAAGCTTAAAATCTTAATAAAGAAAGCAAAATCCAATCGATGTTCGATTATCTTTAGTTTTCTTAGTGCTTGTAAATACGAGTCTCTGGTAATGTCTCAGTCATTTAAGTCATTCGCTAATTTCATCTTTATTCCCTTCCAGGATTCCTTCCTGCATGATAAAACAAATTCATCCATTCTTCACACGTCACCTCAGTCCATGCGATATATGAATTTGATTCACCCATTAATACTAGTGAAGGAATTCAATATTCGACCGACGGAGTGACAAGCACGAAGATATACTGGGAGAAAAGCGGACAAATGAAGGCATTCCATTTCCATCTAAGTTTGATCGGCATCGCGGTAAAGAAACTGTACTAATAAATTAATCAATCAATGATACAGAGAAAATAAATGTGTACAAGAAAACCAACCTTTTCAATGCAATTATCACAGTCACAAGAATGACGATATAACGGCTAAACTATAATAGCCTTATTATCTCTCTCTCTGTCTCTGTCTCTGTCTCTCTCTGTATGTCTCTCTGTCTGTCTGTCTGTCTGTATCTCTCTTTTGTCCAGCTGTTCGCATTAAAGTGTCCGGCCTTCACCCAAGTGTCACATTGTTTGTTGTCCTGATACTCCTGATACTTGCTTGTACAAACAGCTGTAAATCAACACAAGAGAGTGACCATTACTTTTGATGATAGTTGTCCATAAGGGCATTATTTTGATTCATATCAATGGGTCACTTCGATTGCTAAATTATTCATCCTTACTTTTATCTTTTGCGCCGTACTTAAATAAGTATCAAATAGGATATAGGTCCATGTTAATCTAACGTCTTGATGCTTCATACTTAGATAATTAATGACAAGTTTCTTCCATGTAATCATTGCAACGAATTTCAAATTACATTGAAAAAAAATGGAATGATTCATTTTGATATACGTTTATATGCATGTATTCCAACATTATTATAATGTCTATTGTCCAAAATGCCATAAATATTGTTTACACGTTCGCTAGGGAAATCACATATTTCTATTAGACTATGTCTAATTTGGAGGGAATAGGAAACCTCAGAGGTAACTGTTCAGCAGTTTTGAATAGGCAAATGGTTAACGTCTGCACGTTTTTGAACCAGCTATGGAACAAACAAGTTAAGTTTGTGCGTATCTGAAGCAGCTGTCGAGTGACAAGTTGTACAGTAGCAAATGTATTTCCATCAAACTGAAAAACAGCAACAAGTAAACAGAAGGAAACAAACGTGTGCTCGGCGTGTATAGTCTTCAAATTTGCTATAATAAATTATTAATTGTATGAAAATGTACCTCCTTATAAGACTTATTTTATTATCAAGGTCGAGTGGGACTTTACGATCTCGGAGATGGAGACTGCGAGGAAGACTAAATACTTGCCAGCAATTTAATTTATTCAAACGTTTTCTCATTAAACTTACTTTGTGTACTGTTCCTGGTTGTTGATGGCAATGCTGTTGTAGATACAGAACTTTTCGTTGTTGAAGTGTTAGTGGTATTGTTGTTACATTGCTCACAGCTCTTCCTGTAGTTCACCGGCATCCAACTGGGGTTTGTATCACATTCCCGACTTGCAGCCCGTATATCACATTGAAAGTCATTGTATAAATTGATGCAACCTATTTAAAAATTTAATATTTTCATAAGAAAATCGAGATGTTGGACAAACATGAGCAGCAGAGAGGACGAATCCCACAAAGAATTTCGCTTAACAGAGCCTTCTATCGAGAACATTTTAGATAGAGATATTATTTTCACAAAATAAACCCTCCATTCAGAAAACATGACAAATGGGCTTTCTCTGCTGACTTATAGGGTTATCTCATGAAAATATCTACCTATATAACTATTTCTGATAATACAAGGGTCTATCTTGCGAAAACACTCGGGTTTGTTTAGCCCTCTCTGCTGCTCTGAATTAAAATTTGTGTCGTCTCTGATCATTTTTGATATTTACATAAATGACGTCTGCCTCGTGAGAATATCCTGGCAGGGTTTGCCTGTCGTCGCCGTTTCTCTGCTGCTTTCTAGTTAAAAATTGTATCTAACCCGACTCGAGGATATAAATTAAAAATTACTTATACCAAATAATGGTACACTCAGAATCTTACACATCCAGGTTGTCTAGGGAGCGAGCAGAAGCACTTAAAAAATATATACCGGTGAAGGAAAAGTTTAAAAAGGATGTGCAATTACAACAACAAGCACAAGTTGAATACGCAACTGAAGCAAAGGAATTATTTAAGCCTGTTACTGCAATCACTGAAAAAGTTTTAACTGCTATTGGAGGACCAGAAGAAGGAAAAGTCTTATTCAACTATTGCGAGAAGAATCCGCGCTGCAACCTGCTAGACGAAAAATAATTGATCTCAAATCGAAATTTACTCCCGAGGGTATAAAGCGAATTGAGGAATTTAAATTGACAGATGCCCATAGTAGTTATGATTTTGGTAAGTTTGCTGCCGAAAATTTTCCTCGACGAAATCAATATTTAAAACCCGAGTATGTTAAAAGTGCAAAAACAGATACTTGGGGTGATTGGTTGTATAAAATAGCTACAAACGACTACACCACAGACAGAACAGATGTTGGTTATCCATTTTTTGCTAATGGAATAAGCGACTACAATAAAGAACAACAAGAACAGAAAAAAAAAACGCGTCAACAGCAACTGGCGGAAAAACGAGAACCGCAAAAAATAATACGAGAACAAAAACAACAAGAAAAAAATTAACACAAGCGCAAAAACAACAAGCAAAACGACGTCGACCTTCCCCTCTGCGACAGCCTGAAATAGACCTTTCACTTCTTGCGCCGTTGCAACAGACAGAGAAAAAAAACAAACGAGGAAGACCCAAGAAACCATCACGGTCGATAACAGTGCCACATGCTGATGTGCCCGATCCATCTCCGTCGCCAACATCTGATGTTTCGGGAGTAGCTTTTGCTAACCAATTACTTGAAGAGCTTGGTAAACAGGAGGAGGAGAGGCGTAAAAAATACAAGCGGCGTGTAACCGTGTTAGACACAATAGTATATTTGGTGTCAGGGGTAGTTGTTTCTACGGGAGTATTATTATCAGCGCTGACACCAGTGACAACTGCAATCGCGGTTACAATTACAGTTTCAACATCAGCGACAATTGCAGGAGTTGCTAATATTATCGCGAAAAAAATATCCTCATGCCCGTTAACAAAATTGCACGAATATGAAAAGTTAAACAGCGGGGCCACGAGCACCTACTCGAAATTGTCGTCGTTGATATCATCCAGTCTTGACGATACAACAATATCAGATTCCGAATTCGCGCAAATGGCAAAGATATACAACGACTACACCCAGAGTACAAAGTACTTCGATTTGAAACGACAGCAGATAAATAGCAATGTCAATGGAATTACTTCAGCAGATAGTCGCAAATACAAGCCCGGCGCGAACATCTTTGTTAACAGTAACCTCAACTAAGCCAGAATTCAATATTAATTTTTCAACTGCGATTCCAGCAAGCGAAATCACGTTAGCACAATTACGAG
Source organism: Sinohyriopsis cumingii (assembly GCA_028554795.2). NCBI lineage: Eukaryota > Metazoa > Mollusca > Bivalvia > Unionida > Unionidae > Sinohyriopsis > Sinohyriopsis cumingii. The sequence goes on along the minus strand of CM068828.1, from coordinate 154,106,836 downwards.
TATATCACAAGTAGTTAAGGGGGATCTTATAGGGTCTATGGGATTTATCATTACAAACACCCTTGGGAACATATAGGGTCTATGTAAATTTAACATGGAGAAAAATGGTGGGAACATGTAGGGTCTATGGGAATTAACATGGCCAAAAACCCTGGGACAATATAGGGTCTATGGGAATTAACATGGCCAAAAACCCTGGGACAATATAGGGTCTATGTAAATTTAACATGGTCAAAAAACCCTTGGGACTGTATAGGGTCTATGTAAAATTGAAACAGGGAGGGTCTCTATTTTTTTTTTAAAAAAAATAAAAAAAAAAATTAAAAAAAAAAATAAAAAAGGGGTAGGCAATGGAAAGACTTTCTCTTTTCGAGAAATATGGGGGCCCTGAAAAGGGCCTTTGGGTTTTCTTCTTCTGCTTCTACGTTCTTCTTTTCCTCCACCAACTTCTTATTTTATCTCCAACACTCTTTCTCTTCTTTTCTTTCTTTTTTTCTCCTGCTCTTCTTCTTTCTTCTCTTCCTCTTCTTCTTTCTTCCTCTTCTCATTTTCTTCTTCTTTTTCAATTTTTTCGTTCCATGTTCTTATTCTTATCTTTTCCTCTTCATCCTCCTTCTCCTCCTTTATTTCCTTCATCACACCACTGATCATGTCCTTTGCTTTTCTTAAGTTGTTAATTTCCATTTTTACTCTATGCGGACTATAAGAATAGTGGTCTTCAACGAGTCGTACGAGCATTTGTTCTATCATGCCCAAATTGTCAAGGACGTCTTGCAATGATTGAAATTTATCCAGGTGGTTTGAAGCCATCTTCTATGCAGAATGGTTTGAACGACGAATACTGTGGGTTCTTATACTTAAAGCGCGTACGTGAAGGAAAACATCCCCCTAAAAACATAAAATGGATCTTACCTAGATCATGACCGAACAACGCGCGGACGTGAAGGAAAACATCCCCCTACTTTTTCATTTCATATAATAAAACCCTAACTATACTCTTCACATACTCTAAGAAACAATAAAGAAACCCATAATCTACTATTCGCACAAACATACCTTTACTCTTACAAACACAAACACACAAACACATACTCTCACACTATCTTAAAAAAGAGTTAGTGTTTATATTCACACTACCCTACCTACACACATTGGCAAATGGATAGCTATTTCTTTTCTAGAGTATTGGGTAGCCCTTAAAAGGGCTGTTTTTTAACTCCAGATGCACCTATCTAATGGTTGCACCTTCCAGGCCTGGCGCCGCACACGCATCTTTGACTCCAGTCTCTTTTTACTTTTTGTCTTGAGAGTGCAGAGGCGGGATGATTCGCTTCAGCACCCCAATCCTCTGTCTCGGGAATATTGTATGACATCCTCTCTTCTAGTTTTTTTTCTTCCTCTTCCCTCTGTCTTCTCTCCTCTTCGTTCTTTGTTCTTGCTTCTTCTACGATAGCCTCCGCTGATAGTTCATTTACTATGCGCCTGACATATTCCAGGTGCATCTGGAGTTCTAGCAGCTTCACAATCCTTGTATTCATTGTCTTGCTGTTAACAGGTCGACGATGGGCCCAACTGACGAATAGTTTTTAATTTATACTGAAAGCGCGGACGTGAAGGAAAACATCCCCCTAATAACATAAAATTGATCTTACCTAGATCATGACCAAAAAACAACAACAACGCGCGGACCTAAAAGAAACACTCACTCACTTTTTATGCTACCCATCACTATTTTAAAATTTTTTATAAATCACTTCAATAGACTATCCACATACGCAAAGCAATCCAGTCTAACTCCAAATATACACCTCTAACACCAAAAAAACATGATTTTAATCTACTATCCACACCAACGTACGTGAGCACTTACAAACACACAAACACATACACTCTCACTATCAATAAAGAGTTAGTGTTTATTTTCACACTACTCTACCTACACACATTGGCAAATCGATTGTTATTTCTTTTCTAGAGTATTGGGTAGCCCTGAAAAGGGCTGTTTTTTTTGTTTGCTATGGCATTCTTTTTTAGTTTCTAAGAATGCGATGTCCTCTGAGGATAGACTTTCTGGCGATAGGTCTGCTTCTTCGGAAAGAGAAGAAGAACTCTTTGGTGTCGATACGACAATCGACAAAGCCTCTGTCAGCTTCAGGTTGTTGCTGCTGTTGCTGTTGTTGCTGCTGTTGCTGCTGTCTCTGAAGTCTGTACTTCTCCGTCCATTCTTCTTTTTCCCTGTTCACTTCTTCTCTGAAGAGCTCTTCTATCAGGTCTTCAGTAATTTTTAACATTCTCACATTCTCTATTTCTTCTGGCTTCGGTATCAGACTGTGTCTGACCCTATGCAAATTCACGTAGGCTTCGTTGAGCTTAGCTAGTTTGGAGCACATCCTCTTAGGAGGATGAGTCGACAATGGATGGCTAGACTGGAAACAACCCCGGTTATTATAGTGAAAGCGCGTACGTGAAGGAAAACATCCCCCACACGGTTTTTTGAGCCGCAACGTTCAATGAGTGTCATGAGAGGGATAGTAAGAAATCAAAGAGCATCAATCCAACAGTCTTCTAGCTAAACAAACCACAAAGGCATTTTTTTCAAAACACAACATTTTTTATTCAAAAAATCACTTAACACTAAACAACAACTCTAACATTTTTTAACAATAATCCAACAGTATAACATCAAACAATTTTTTTTCAAATCACAAACATTTTTTTCTCAATGGACAATCTACTTTAAACAGGGCTGACAACGTTGTGAATGAAATTGTGATTTCCACTGTTGGAAATCATTAGGCCATTGATGGACACTACGTTTCCTAGCTTGAGACAAAAGATAAGCATAATGGTCACAAAACCATCGATCTACTTTCACATCATTTCTAGCAGAAGAACGAGGATCGAAATGAGTCACTAAATGTTCTAAGGAATAGCCCAGGCTGCGATGATGCAGAAAATACACACAGTACTGTCCACACACCAAGGAATCTGTGCCTTGTAATTTCACATTATTGAATCGGGTGGTTTGAGCATTTCTTCTCATAAAGTCGATGATATCGTCTTCCAAAGGGGGCAATCCGTACGAATCGAAATATTCCACACATCCTTCTTGAGGAAAGTAGACGGCTACCCAGTGGGTTCCTGGGAGATGACTGTCGTCCGTGTTGATCACGTAAGCTTGATGGTCTTTAGGTTTGCGATGAGAGAGTTCATCTTTAGCACAGACGACAGGATTCCAAGAAGCCGTATACGAACTGTGGTTCAAAAGGTAATAAAGTTCCCAGGTATCCATTGATTTGTTTTCTTCTTCTTCACAGGTAATAATACGTTGTCAATTCGATCCTGACTTTTTGCTTGAAAATGACTGACGAATAAACGGTTATTCGTTCTGTTTCCTCACTCTGATTCAGGAGAGCTTCGATACGATGGATCTCTTGAGTGGTTAATGGTGGACAAGAATGTTCACGCAAGTCTTTATACCACTGGTGCAACACGTCTTTGTTCGAGATGAGACTCCAAGCTTCGTCCAGATACTCGTCCAATTTTTCTTCTTGACTCAACATCAGGCATTTATCGTGTTGAATTTGACTGGGATGATCGTTTTGACATCCATAACAATTTTTCTTGATCAATTCCGTCATTTTGTCGACCAAGTGTTTGGCAAAACAGGAGACTAAATGGGCTTCTTGTTCTGGCCATCTTGACTTCATCATGATCACTTCTTCTTCCACAGTCTCCTCACATTTCATGTCCAAAGTTTCTCCACTTTGTAAAGAGGGATAGCAGTCTTCCATGGCTTCTAATAATCTAGAATGACTTCTCTCAAACTGTTGATTTCTATGGTATTATCGAATTCTGCATACAGGATGACGTTCACCGTTTCATCAGGGATTCGGTTTGCAAATTGAATTTCCACACGAATCTGGCCAGATTTTATAGGGTGGAAATGTCCCTCGTCGCTGCCTTGGTCTGGAGTGAAATCGAAAGCCCACAAAGTGTAGCCTCCTGCATAATCCTCGTACGTAATACCGTGACTGGTATTGGTTCCTAACTGACCCGTGGCTTCGTACAGGGACAAGTACGATCTCAAGTAATTCTTCTTGGTAAAGTCAGGTTCGAAAGGTCTGGTACACAAGGTCTTGCCATCGCGACTCACTTCGATCTTGGACACGCCAAAGTGTTGAAAGTAGAAAGGATTTTTTTTGAAAGCTCCGTTGAAGGCTTCATTCTCGACGATACCAACGATCAAACGTTTGGGTAGCTGTCCTTGGAACAGATGATCTTCGATCATGGATCGTTGTCCCTTGGGAATGGTGAAGGTTTTCACTTCCACGCGTCGGATCGGATACTTAGCGGTCGTTCTGCTCAACGTCTGACTGATGTCGTTACCCACTTTAGGTAACACTTCCACGCGTCGTACGTAGAGCCTGGCTTCCTCGATGACAGTTTTGCAAGCAGTATTACCTATCAAATGGAAAGTGGCACTGCTCCGATTCAGTCTCAGGCGGACATTCACCCCGTTCAGCAAATACTTCTCTTGCAACCACATGTCCAAATGCAAACGATCCATCAGTTCTAAACTATCTCCACTTTTGATTCTGTTTCTTCGTTCTATAAATCCATCATTTGTTGATTTAGTTTTATCCTTTGTATCAATTTCGAATTCTTCAAACTGGCCTGCTTCGTCAGCTTCCCATAGCACACAGGCATTGAGATGAGTGTTCTTGGCGTCTATTCCGTACGTCAAGAGATTTTCCAGGTACGCTCGATAAGGGTAAGTATCCATGCTGCTGCTGACCAGTTTGTTGTTCAAGTACAAGTCCACTCCGCTAAACAAGGAATGCATGAAATTGTTGACGGGAGCTATTACCTCATCGCCATCTAGAGTCGAATTGTCCTCATCGACAACTTTAACTTTCAAGTACAAGTAACTGCTATTCAGATCGATGTAATCTTCGAGCTGTCCTTTGATTTCAAACTCGATGGGAGCTGAGGCTGTCAATGAGGAGACGGGATGAAATTCCACCCATTGGGATTCTTGCATCGTCATCATGGTGGGGGGCATGGCAAACAGATCCAGTTCCGTCTTGGAACAAGCGCAAGATTCTCGGTGCATCATTTTTTTTGTCTCTTTTCTCAATAATCGAAAACGTCTAAGTCTCGAACGGTTCTTCTTTTCTTGGCCTTTCTAGCTTGAAGTCTGGTGAAAGGGTGTTTTCTTCGTCGTCGTCTTTTTCTGCCTTGTCCTTGCTGAATGCCTGACTCGGTAGCGTGCAGGGCATTTATAGGTGTGTCTCGTCGGCCCAAAATGTCTTTGCCCGTTTGCAGCAAGACATTTTTGCCTGCCCTCATGAAGGCTTCTTTAGGGTTTTGTTTGTCGATGATGACATTTTGGAGAAATTCTTTGCCTTGCGTCAGTGCCGCATCTTTCAAGGCGTGCAATCCGCGTGTCACCATTGGTTTCAACACCGGGACCACCGAACCAAAGGCCGATTTTAACATGTCTCCTAAACCGTGTCCTCGCTGTCGAGCAACCCCTTGGTACACTGGATACATGACTTACTTACGAGTCGTGAGAGAACCGTTTTCGAAAATGGAGTTTCACCGTGACTTTTCCTTTGGTGAATGGAATATTTTGTCCCAAATCTCCTTTTATAGCAATGTTGACCGTGTCCAAATACGACTTGCTGACAGGCAAATAATGAGGATGGACAAATTCGCGGTGGACGTGGTAAGTGTTTCCACCTTCCTGGTCACTGGCCGTGGTATTATCCACTTTGAAAGGAATGACACGCAGTAACGGTACAGAGGTGTGTCCCACCACGTTATACTCCACCACATCGGAGTACACGAACATTAAATTCAGTCCTTGATTCAGTTCTACAGGGAATCGAAAATACTTGTAAAATTCCGTATTGCTGTTGATCTTCGGATTAAAATTTGGAGCCATGTTTGTGTCTCCACCTAAAATATCAAACAAGTCACGATTGAAACTGATGGACATCGTTTGGGTATCCTGAAATTTCATCAGTAAGCGACGAGCCACTTTATGGTACTCCAGGGTGACACTTTTTTGGTTCTGTTCAGGGCTTTGCCAAAGGCGAACTCGAACCTGTCCGCAATAGTGTCCACCAAATGCTGGCCGCTAAAATAAAACCCTGGTGGAATTTTCACGGTGTAGATTTTGAAGGCTGGATTGCTGGTGGATGTTGTTGTGATCCCTGAAAACCCGATGTCAGTCATGGCTTCTTGTAATTGTTGGTTCAGGATTTCGACCTCAAAAAAGTTTTGTTTTTCGGTGATGTTTTTGATTTGTGTAGGGTGAATCATTTCTACTAAAGCCACTTCCCAATGGGCTTCGTGATCTAAGGGGATGGCTTGAGGTAATTTGGCCGTGTAACAGCACAACGTGTTATTGGGAAACACCTCCATGGAACTGTCACTGGGTAAGGTTAAGTAAAATTGGTTTTGGTGACTCATAATTCCAGAGTTCTGTGGCTGTCCGAGGGGTTAGTGAACGTCAGAGGCCTGTCTCCGCCCAAAATGGGGTTCTGGTTGTGGTTGTTGTTGGAGTGGTGACTGACACTGGCACTGGACACAAGGTTCCCGTTCGAGGAGAATTTCAGGGAGGGATTGGGAAGCAGGTAGCCGATGCAACTGCTCAATAAAATGGTCCACAATTGTTTGTCTCCTTATTGCAAACTCAAATTGGCAATGGCTGCCCCGATGACACAATACACCACGAAGATTTGGCAGAAAAAGACGATTTGCGTTTTAGGCACACGTTCTCCACACCACACCCACAAGGGTTGTTTTTGTAAATCTTGCACAGAAGAACTAGGTGAAGAAGGAGGAGTGGTCGACGTAGCTGCGTCTGCTGTGTGAAAGGGCATGATGGTCACTTCTTCTTTTTATAGTCGATGACTTGCGAAGCGTCGATCCAAGAATCGAAACTGGGTGGATATCCTTTCCAACGTACTTTGACTTCTTTGACACGTCGTTTGCCCACTTTACGGGTTCTGCGTTCGAGAAAGCTTTCGATGTCGTACACGTCGTCTTCTTTTTTGGTGACACGTTGTAACTCGGGTAAATAAAACGTTCCTTTGAGTACTTCTCCGTTCATGTCTTCCAATTTATAGACGGCAGGATGACGGCCATGCACTCGTCCAGTGACGCGAAACAATTCGGTCGTCCAGTTAGGTAAGTAACCTTTGTCGAAAGTGCGTTTGGTTTTGCCAATGCGCACCCAATCTCCTACGGCCAACTCTCCACTTTTCTTGGGGGCAGCCCTCGTCGGGGACGTACCGAACAGACGCTCAAACACCAACACTTCGTTTTCGGGAGTCACGTCTTGTGGGGCACGTCCGATGCTTCGATGGTAAGATTGGATGTACGCTTGCACCAGGTGTGGTAAGATGTCGATGTACTTCAGAGTGTGGTGATGCGTAAAATATTTCCACATGCGTTCTTTCAAAGTGCGTTGAAAACGTTCCACGATGCTGGCTTTGGTTTCGGGATTCTCGGTGGTAAAAAAATGAATGTCACGTTTCTTTAATTCTTTTTGGAAAGCTTGGTTCAGAAATTCGGTGCCTTTGTCCGTTTGCCATCGAAGAGGGTGACGACCGCTTTGTTTCAACACCCGTTGCAGGGCTCGCACTAACTCGCTGCTGGATTTGGAAGTCAAGGGCACGACCCAGGCAAATTTGGAAAAGACGTCGATGACACAAAACAAATATTTGTAGCCACGATTGTAGCTGGCCAAATGAGAGACATCGGCTAAATCGGCTTGCCATTGATGATCGATGCCTTCCACTCGGGTGCGACTTCTGGCAAACTTGCGTCGAATGGGTTTGTGTAAAGTGTAGGTAGCTTGTTCTTGTAACCATCGTTGCACTTGAGGTAAACGGAGACTTTTCAGTCGAGTTTTGGCAGCACGATACAATTTTTGAACTCCTGCGTAACCTGCAGGATGGGAGGGATCGTAGTAAATGCTGGCTAAGACTTTTTCCATTTTTTTGTGTTGGTTGATGTGTTAATAAGGCACCCACTCTTGGAAGAGGCTACTCTTTTTCTCTTGGGGTATTTTCTTGGATTGCAAGGCTTTGCGTGTGCGGCCAGCAATAGGTGTTGAAGAGGAGAAGGATGTCTGAGCGGGGGATATCGGTTCTTGTTTCACTTCTGTCTTCACTTCTGTCTTCACTTTCTTTTTCTCTTGTGATGAAGAAGGGGTGGCCATCATCTTTTTAATCCATCCAATTCTGGAGGTAGGTGGTGTTGTTAACTTGCGTACTTTTTCTGGTGGAGTTTGAAACCCTTCCTCTTCTTCTCCTTTTTCTGTGTTAGTCACGGGTACTGGTGGTACTGGTACTGGTACTGGTAGTGGTGATGGTGTTGGACTTTTCATCAAGGTCTTAAAATCTTTTAGAGTTGGTAAAGCTGTTTCGTCTAAAGCTTTCTGGTGAAAGAGTTGCAGTCGTTGCAAGAGTTGACCGTACTTTTGCGATTTTTCTGTTTCGGACAAATCTTGGCGATCCATCAAGGACTGCAATTCGTGTTGTAACTGGGACATCTCGCTCAAATTGGGATTGGGAGGTAAATGCGGGGTGCGTTGTTCTTGCCACCGATGGTATTCCATCCATACCGATGGTATTCCATCCATCGGTTGTAAGGCACTAAAGCTAGTTTTCGTCCTTCCATGGGGTTGTCAGGGGTCGATTCTGAGATCTTGGAACTTCCGAGGCCTTTTTATCTTGCTCCCACCAGTCCTCCCAACATGGTTCCCAAGACTCCTTTCAGTATGGGGCCTAACAAGAGAGGTAAAATGCCTCCACGTTGGACCAACATCTTCTTTTTTTGACGAATGGGAATTTTCTTTCGAACCATTTGGCGAAGAACGTGACGATGTTTGCCTAAGCATTGTTTCTGGTGTTTGGACAAAGGGATCGTGCCTTTCAAAACGTTCAAACAACATTCGCACACGGTATCGATGACCTCTTTGGAGGCCGTTTGAATGAGTTTTTTTCGTAGGGGTGAAGAAGCTTTGGACAGGACAGATAACATGTCCCCATGTTTAGCTAAACGTGGTGGCAATCCTTTCCTTTTCTTTCCTTGGGGTTTTCTGGAGGGTGACATTTTTGCTTGTCGGTTCCGGGACATTCACCGAACAGACACTAACGTCGATGACTTAACGCACACCTTTTTATCTTTTTTTTGGGACTATCGCTTTGTCATAAAGGTGACAATGTTTTTCCCAAAATCGCCAAGGAATCCTCCCCTTTGTTGACGCCTCTTTTTCTTGGAACGACTGTGTCTTTTCTTAGGGTAATGTCGATGATTGACTAAGCGCTTTGTCGGATGACGCGTCTGCTTTTGTCTCTTTCTTTTGTGGCTTCTTGGAGGTGACATCTTTTTTACAAGTTCACTGATACCCCGACTTGGTCACAGGCTCTTTTTATACTGGAACGCGTCGCCACTGATTGTCTTTACGTTTTATCAGTTTGAGGACAGGCATGACACGTCGTGCAGGGGTACGCAACGGACTAAATCGAGCCAGTTCTTGCTTGGACAAATCCAGTAAACTTTGTAACATGCCCGATCTTTCTTGGACTTTGATTTTGGGAGAAGGTACTTTGTGAGCAGCAGCCACTGCCACTAAATGGGAGGGTGCTGCCACTGGGGAAGTTCTTTTGGGGGTCATCAACGGAGATGTTCTTGGTGTGATCAACGTCTCCAAGTACTCTTCAGTTCTGGGTGTCATCAACGGAGAAGTGGATGAACGTGAGGATGCCGGAGACGCAGTCACTGCCGTGGCAGGTCGTGGTTTGCGAGTGTAAGGTTGCGTCCTGGCCGAAGTGCCTCTCTTGCGACTAGTTTTCTTCTGTGGACTTTTCTTTTCCTGGGGACTTTTTCTCTGTTTCTTTTTCTGGGGGCTTCTTTTCTTTTTCCGGGGTGGTGGTGTCTGGTAAGAGGAGGGTCCTGCCACTGGAGAAGTTATTCTTCTTGGGGACCTGGTCTTTTTCTTTTTCTTCTTGGGGCTTCGTTGGACTTTTGTCTTGGGGATAACTTTGGGGGCATTAGGATCCCATCTTAAGAGTGAGCGAATGATGACCCCTCCTAGAGTACCGCTCCCTCCAGGTTTCAAAATGATTTGTTTTTTGGTTTGAGTGTCGATGCGGGGATCGGCCAGTTGGACCAAAGCGACTTTGTTTCGATCAAAAAAGCGTTGGGTTTGATGAGGAATCTGAATGATTCCTTGGAGTAATTGACGTGCCGTCACCGTGAACCATCGTAAGACTTCTTTGAGACTAGCTTCTAAGACACGGGCTCGTGTTTGTGGATCTTTTTCTCGACTGATGCCATACAAGGCACGAATCAATTTGACGGGAAGATGCGACTGAAGGGACGTCATGTTCACACTGTGTGAGACAGACGAAAAAGGGTCTGAGGTTTTTATAGATTTTTTGATGGGGAGTGAAATGAAGTCGAGGACGGAGACGTGTACAGGACAGGTCCTCCGTCTTGGCACCAGTGGTGAAACAAGTGGGTACGAAATCGCAAATCCTCGGGAGTCGTAGGTTTCAAATCGACGAGTAAATAGGCGTGTGGCGTTTGAGTGGCATCGTCGTACGCCTGAGTCAGCCAAGGCGTTCCTAACTGTTTGGCTAAGACTTGCACTTGCGATTTATCTCGAGGGCTTTTAAACAAGACCACGTAATGCGCATTGAGACTGATGGTGCGATGGGCTTTACTTTGTTGAAACAAATTTTGGGTGATGTAAATGACACTGGCATTACGGTGATGCCCTTTGCGCGTGAACCACAATTTAATTTCTTCTTCGTCTTCTCCTAACATGTCGTCGAAAATGACCAAATGGGTTTGACGGGAGTCAGAGACGATGCCGTCGTCTTCTTTAGGAATGCCTTCCACAAACACGATGGAATCGCCTTGACTTTCTCGCAAGAGGCTGTACGCCGATTGCCACTCTTTGTAACACCACACGATCCGTTGAGGGGGCCGATCGATCAAATGATGTTTATGTTCGATCAAACGTTTGACGAATTCGGTTTTGCCTGAACCGCTAGGTCCAGCAATGAGCATGTTAAAGGGATGGCGAAGATACAAAGCCTCCCAACTGGCACGATCTAAGTGTTCGTCGATGACTTTGACAGTAGAGGAAGAGGGAGCAGAGACAGCAGAGGTAGCCATGGTGTGAGAAATGTCACTTGTGACACGAAAACAAACAAGACAAGAGTTTATATACTTTTTCAGAACACGTTTATTGAATGTTTTTTTTCAAACATGAATACGAAAGACAAAAATACATAAAAGCCAAAGGCTTAAGTACAAGGATAAAAGGCACATGATAACGATGAACGTGGAATAAACACAAGTGTCTGTACAACAATCACATCTTTTGGGTAATGTTCTAACCAGTTCAACAGGGGGTAAGGTCACACAAGTGTCCTCCCGAAAGGGTCTTTCAGGTCTGTCCACGACAGTCCTGTCCTGGGTGACGGGTTCTTCTGGCACCGTCACTAACACGGGTTGAAAAGTAACTTTTTTCCTTGAACAACTCTCGTGCATACTGGGCCACTTCTTGGGTCCAAGCCTCAAAATCCCATTCTTTCCAGGCACGGACATCTGTCCAATGGGGATGTAAGTCACAAGCTACACACACATCGTCATACACGTCTTGGGTAGCTAAAAGTTGACGAATCTTTTTTTCCCGTAGAGGTCGAGAAGTATCCAGATGAAAACGCAAGGCTTTGAGCAAAAGGAGTTTTTCGTGACCATTTAAGGCCATGGAGGTGGTAAGTACTGATCGTAAAGAGTCCACAAAGAATCGGCTGGTAAACGAAATCCCAGAAAACAAGTCACTAAGACACACACCACTTGTCGTCCCAAATTGAATGGATACAGTTCTTGTAATAATCGATGGTAATGATCCACGGTTTGAATATGGTCATTGAGTTCCTTCCACGGAATCTGTTGGATGACATGTGACATAAGTCGTGGCATGGCACCCTGTTTTTATAGTCTCTTTGTTTCGGAAACAATACACGTACTTTCTAGCCAGAGATCTTCGTTCTCCAGTAGGGAATCTAAATCTTGCATACTGTAACCGAAACTTCAGAGTTCGTTTAGAAGTTTCCTCTTCCTCTAAGTAGATTCCACGTAAAATATGTTGATAATCCTTTAACTTGTCTTCCTCAATGTATTGCTGTAGGTGAATCTCGAAGTAACCAAAATAATGAACATTTCGATCATTCACTAACTCAAAGTGTTGAACAAGGTCTGACCACTGAAACAATTTCTGACGAATCAGTTCTCTTATACCATTCAGGTAACAGTGGTTAAAGATCTGGTGACGTAACGGATGCAATTGTTCTTTACGTTTGACTTGTATTTTCACCAGCTCTCGGTAAATGCGTTCTCTCAACTCCACAGGCAAAGCACGAATGTTCTCTAGCAAAGTATCCATGAATAGGTCATACTAAATCCTCTTTGGTCTGACACAAGAAATGTACTCTTTGCACAAACATGGTTTCACTTCAGTGTCAAATTTAAATCGTTGAGTCACTAATCTACACATTACAATTCGTTCAGAAGTTTCCTCTTTCACTAAGTTGACATTGTGTTCAAGATGTTGGTAATTCGTTAACTCTTCCTCTGGAATTCGATGCAGTACGTTTACAATGATGTAGGTAGAATCGTCCATACCAAACCAATCCTTTTTAAAACTAGAGGATCGTTGATCAATGTCTGTCCGATGGAACACTTTCAATTGAATCAATCCTTGTATAGCCTTCAGGTACCAGTGGTTCAAACACCGGTGACGTAACGGATGCAACTGTTCTTTACGTTTCACTTGTATTTTGACCAGCTCTCGGTAAATGCGTTCTCTCAACTCCACAGGCAAAGCACGAATGTTCTCTTGTAAAGTATCCATGAACAGATTATTATGGTAAGAAGTTACTTCAATGTCCCGGCTCTGGCTAATTCTTCGGGGGTCGGTCCTCCCAGATACTGTGGCCATTTTCCTTTGAACGATTGAAGACGATTTTCAAAGTCGCAGTATTCCGACAAACGCACAGGAAACGAATATTCGTTTTTCACAGGTTCGTTTCGATGAGGGTTGAGTGACATGGGTAGGAGTTTGCTCAGGGCTGGATGACATCCGTAGGGAGGTAAACGTGAAGGTCGACATTCCCCTTTAAAACGAAACCCAGTAAAATGTCCAAGAGGACGAGCAGCATCGCTTTCGCATCCCACAGGTTTGACACGCACAACATCACTTTCCATGATAGGGGTAGGGGCACTAAAGTTCCCATGATGCTTTACGGCATCGCTCAGGTCACAAGGTACAGCATCGTATCCATCGCAAGGCTCACAATCGCATTCGTCTGCAAACTCCGTTACGCAATTACAGTGGTAACCACATGGACAATCGCAGTTTCCTTCCGGACATTTTCCGTCGCAATGCCTGGGTCTTATCCATCCAGTATTAGTCACACTAGAGGAAGATACAACTTTTTTACAATCCCCAAACTGGAACGATGTCTCTTTCAAAGTATTCATCTTGTTCGCTCGGTCTTGGTAGTCACAATGAACTATCGATCTTGACCATAGACCCCTTTTTATACTAGTCGCAATGCAGTCTCCAGCTTGTACATCTTTCCTTTTTTACGTTTTTTATGTCTTGTTTCGGAAGGTACCGTCTCTAAGGTACCGTCAACATTGTACCGTAGTGTGATGGGTGGAAAGGCGATAGAAAGGTAAGGGCAGTGCGGAGACCATCGAGTATGTTCCAGAATAGCTGAATCTTTATAGATACATAGATCCATTCGTAACTTCAGTCCGCAAGCGAAACACTGTACCTCGTATCCCAATCCTGACTCAGGTCCCAAGTAGACAAATCCTGTTCTAGCTAAAACATGCGAAGAAGGTAATCCTTCCCTATCCGTAGGCCATTTCTGAAACGTGTCCAATCGACGGGCACAATCACAATAGTCAGGTAAGAAGACTGGAAAATGGTAGGGTTTGAACTTGGAGTTCTCATCGGGTTTCTCACTCGATTCTTGCTGTGGCGAAGTCATCTTTCTGGTGGGTGGCTATTCTCTTACAACCAATGTTTTATACCAACGTGTCCATACGGTAAGGTGAAATGATTGGGAAGTCGCACTCGCTTCTGGTACACGATTTGATAAACTTTTTCCAAAGGTCGACTGACGATGTGGTGAGTGGGTAAACGTACAATCTTGTTCGGTTGGTAAGTGGTCACTTTAAAGTTTCCATCCTCTTCCGATTGCAAGGCTTCTTTCAATACCCCAAAGTTGACCACTCGACTGGTACGATGATTCAGAGTCAGTCCTTTCACTTTGCACGTCGTGTGCACTTCTCCTTGTTTGTCCCGGTATTCGTAGCCGTAATTTTTGGGACCGCCACTGACGAAACTTAGAATCTTGTCGTCGGGATGTTCGTCTGTCCAGGCTCCTAAACGGTCTCCTTCGATGTCAGGGTGATGTTGAATCGGGTGATGGATGTAAATGCAACTGTCCGTGTCAAAGTACAGGACGCGTTCTTCTAACAGTTCTAAAGCTTCGTACAATTTTAAGCGAGCATGGGCTGTCACGTAAGCCGCAATGATGACATTTCCAAAGGGGTCGTCTTGTACAAAGTCCAGATCTTCTTCGTAATTGACCAAGATCAAATCCTCGCGAACGACGTCCACGTGTTTCATGAATTTGGTTTTGTCGTGAATCATCTGAAAGTAGCGGGAAGGTTCTGTCAAATATTCCGTCTTGGGTAAACACGGTCGTTGTGCCATTTTACCCCACAAGCAATTTAACATCACTTTGGCAAACGATCGCCTGCCTTCGTTTTTCTCGATGTGGTCTAAAGTGATGCCTTCTTGTTCGTAGTATTTCTCTTTGAATTGTATTTGGTCTTCGGGAGTGTGACACCAGGAAGGATAGCCGCTGGCTTCTTGCTTCAGTTTCAAAAAGGCATCCACGTAGTCTGCGAAAATGCCTTTCTGAGTAGGGTCACCCTTGCGGTATTGTTGTGTCTTGGGAAAGTGGCAAATTTCGTACACTTCTAACAGTTGGTATCCCATGTCCAGAGCTTTGAACAATTCCACGCTGACCCAGGTTCCCGTCAAGGCCCGTTCTTCCTGGCTGTGATGGCAAGGTTGGTCTTGGTTGCACGTTTCGGCACAAGTACGGCACAAGGGAAACATCAATTTGCCTTGACAATAGTGAGGTAAGACGGGATGGTATAGGTTCGTGGGAGGCAAAACTTTACACTTGATCAAGCCTTCGTATTGTCGAATGTTGACCAGGTCGATGTGTTCCGTCAGCAATTGCGGGTGCCCTACAGGAAAGCGACAATATTTGCACACGTAGGGATACAGCGAACACACGTCCAAGTATTTGATTTATTCTCCTTTCTCTTCGTCGGCTTGGTACAGCAAACAGGTGGCATTGGTCCTTCCTCCGTACAAACTATCCCTCGGGTTCAGCGGGTCCATGAACTGGTAACTTTCCACGAGGCGTTTAAACTCGGGATCGGTTTTCATACGGTGATCGTACTCGTGTTCCCACATTTCCACCACTTGGTATCCTTGCTGTTCTAACTTTAGGCGTCGCTGACAAGTGTCCTGGTACAAGTCTTCCATGGTTCGTTGTAAAAACTGATTTTTAGTGCCACGGTCAGGGTAACAGACGGGACATCCGTGAAATAAGCAACCGTTAAACTCGTACACGATCTTGGGGTTTTCTAAGTCCCAGCCATCGACCGAATACGTTCCGATGGTCTTTTCGCCCCCTCCGTTGCGGGCATGCTGAATCCACTTGTCTTCCTTGTCGCACAAGTAATGTAACCAACGTAGGGCTTTGACCGAGTATTGACGCTTGACATAGTGGGTCGTTTGAGGACTGATGACAGCCACGGTGTTTTCAGGCATGAATCGTTGTCGATACACTAAGGAACACGCTTTGGCAATGGTGCAAGCTTCTTTCAAAGGATCGACCCCTCCGTGTTCCATGAACAGTTCTCGAAATTTTCCACAGCAACGCCGTAAAATGTCCACGTCGGAACGACAATACTTTAACATTTCTTCCTGAAAGTCGAAAGGGTCCGAAGCGTGAGCCTGGTACCAAGCGTAGAAAGCTTCTCGTTGTTCGGTACGCATGTTGTCGGGGTCGTAATAGTGAGCCTCGGGCAAATGGGGTAGAACGGCGTGTTGATTGGCTTCCGTATTGAAAAAGTGTGGAAAGTACCCTTTAGCCATTTCTGTCATTCCAAACGTTTTAAGCATTCGACTCAAAGGCATGGCCAAATAGCTCATAGAATCTTTAAACTGCACTTGTCCCACTTGCATGAAAATGATTTTGGCTCCGTTCAAAGTGACTTTAGGACGCTCGGTGCCTTGTTCCGCATAGTACCTCAAAAGAAACTGTCCATCGTATCCGGAGAAATTGTGAGCCATCACCGTGGCATGACGATGACAATCTCCGTAAAGTTCGATGTCCTCTTGGCTCCACGTCTTGTCGATGGGGTCTAAGACCCATTGGGCAAAATCGTCTAGCGTCTTTGGTCCTCGAAAGATTTTTTCACGCCCTCCAGGAATTTTGCTGCAGTGAGGGCAATGACTGAAGATAGGTTCTTGAATGCACTTCTCGCACGCTCGATGAGCCACGCAGAAATTAGGAATGTGAATGCCAGTCTCTTGCATGCATTCGAAATCGAAAAAGATGAAATTGCCTTTCTTCTTGTGACCGTCCTCTTTCTCTGGTGGGGGTTGGTATTTTTGCACGTAACATTGGTGTTCCAAGTCCACGATGTGGTGACAAATGTGACATTTTTTCTTTCCTGAACATACGTGTGCCTTGGTATTATTGATACGTATGACTTGTTCACACGTAGGGCACAATCTCAGGAGTTGACAAG
The DNA here is from genome assembly GCA_028554795.2 of Sinohyriopsis cumingii. Classification (NCBI taxonomy): domain Eukaryota; kingdom Metazoa; phylum Mollusca; class Bivalvia; order Unionida; family Unionidae; genus Sinohyriopsis; species Sinohyriopsis cumingii. Next base: position 154,089,886 of record CM068828.1, on the reverse strand, counting down.
CACATTTCTTCTGTGAAGCTTGCGTTTTCAGATGTTGTTGGTAACAGGTAGGGCTGACAAACGTACGCAGACAAGTGGAACAAGGCACTGGTTCTTCGCTCAGACAGGGTGAAGAGGCCAAACATCCTGAGCATTTCGATCCACAATGCTTGTGTTGCTCTCGATTGTTATAACCATGGTCACATTTCTCACAGTAATAACCGTATCCCAGGAATCCGGTGATACTGGTAATGGTATCGAAATGGTCATCGTGATGATAAACGTGAATGTATTTTCCGTCCTTAAAATCTTGCCCTCGAAACAACAGAGACCCGCGCACTTCTTGAGAGTACACTTTCAAGGTGTATCGTGGAGCTAGGGCATCTTGCAATTTTTGCATCTCAGGAATGCCACAGGGTGTGTCTTTGGACATGCCAGCTTGTCGTAACAGGAGTTCTGCTTCACTTCGTTGTTTGGCTCGGTCCGATTGTCGAATGTTCTCCCAGTCTCTTTTCCATTCTACCGTGTCGTTCTTGTTGGCATAGGTTCGTCCCACAACGATGGCACGGGCTAAACACATCTGGTCATGAGGATTGTGAATTTGGACAAGGCTACGCTTAATGCTGCGAAGGTCGTTCACCAATAACATCTTTTTGCGTCCGGTCCCTTGAGGAGGAGAAACGTGGGTCATGTCCAATGTGGCTTTTCCATCGGTGATGTCAAACTGGTCATTAGATTGTTGCACGTGTTGAATCTTGTCCATGACTTTGGAAGCGGTCAATTCTGCAGGGGTGCTAAACTCGATCCAAACAGGGGATTTCAAACCGTCGTGTTGTATGGAAAGTCTCAAGCGATCGTCTTCTTTGGGTTGACATTGTCGCTTAAGTGCAGTGAGCAGAGAATCCCACACTCCGGTGATGAACCCTTCTGCTTTCTCTAACGGTACTTCGGACTTGAAATCTTTAAACTTCACCGTGTATTTGTAAGCCGTGGTTCTAAATTTTCTAGAGGAGCGCTTTTCCGTCTCTCGAATGGAATAGTATTTTTCAGGGTTGACTAAGGGTGGTAAACTTGGTTTAGAGGTTTCAAATTCTGGTTCACTCATGTCCTCTTCAAAATCACTGGCATGAATTTGTGCCAATATTTCAGCCCTGGTTCGAGGCGATAGATCACGTTTCTGCCTCTTACTTTCTTCTTCTTCTTTCTTCTCGAATGAATGGGATCGTTTCATCTTGAAAGCAAAAAGTCAAATGACTCAAGTTCAAACACCATGAACTACTTTATAGTCATAGCAGACCAGCGTATATAAAAGGGTGTGTGTCTTATCCTTTCACTATTCATTTCACTCTCAAGCCGAGCACAACGATGGAAGAGACTACCCAGATGGAACGTTTCGTCAGAGCTTTGCTAGGGGTCATTAGAAAATTCTCTTCAGACCAGCCTACGGACTACTCTCCTTCCTTTCGAGATAAAAGTCAAGATACTTGCTATATCTGTCAGAAGAAAGGGCATTGGTCTTCAGAGTGTCCAGACCGTCAAAAAACAGGAGCTAAAAGAGACAAAAGTAAAGATACCTGTTATTATTGTAAAGAAAAAGGACATTGGTCTCCAGATTGCCCAAAAAAGAAACAAGAGGAGTCAGAAGAAAAGAAGGATTCTTCAGAAGAAGAGAGGGATTCTTCAGAAGAAGAGAGGGATTCTTCAGAGAAAGAAAGCAGACAGGTGAAGAAAAAGAAACAGGAGAAGAAAAGAAGAAGGGAAGAAAGTGAGGAGGAAGGAGAGGAAAAGAGTGTGACAGTGAAGAAATTCAAAAAACAGAGAGACTAAACAAGGAGAAAGAAGAAGTCAATGAACTTTAAATTAAAGTGTTGTGTTGTGAATTGGATTGTAAAAAATGGATAAAAGAATAAATGAATGATATAAGGTAAGAGTCTTTGAGTTTTGATTTTAAAATAAGAAGCTACACTCACGCACTCATACAAAGACACGTACTAAAGGGTAAAATGGGTGGGTTATTTTTTTTTTGAGTTATTGGCAAATTGAAATTGTATTTCTTTTCGAGATATGTGGGTGGCCCTGAAAAGGGCCTTTTTTCTTTACGATGTAGGGGCGAGTTTAAGCAATCAACTTTAACTGCCTTATGCCTTTGCCACGGCCAAGGCCTACTTCTGGACTGCGTAATGTTGATGATGATGATAATGATTGGGTTGAAATCACTAAGGGTGGTACGGTAGGCTTAGTCACAAGGTTGACGTGTTTAGCTCGGGAAGGTCGTATTCTCTTCGGTCGTGATAAAGAAGTCTGATACATTTGTTTCAGACTTCTTAACTCCGCTAAAATGTCCAACAGTACCGTGACCGTTTGATTTTCACCCTCTTGTTTCTTTGCTGCTACTTCTTCTTGCTGTTGTTTTTTTCTTACCTCTTCTTCTTGTTGCTGTTGCTGTAAGAGAAAAGCCTGTTCCGCTTCCTTTTGTCGTTGCATAAATTTCTCCAATTCTTCTTTCTGTCTCTGTATAAAATTCTCCACTTGCGGTAATGAAGAAGGTAACGAAGGTTCCGGAACAAATTCTTGCGAGGAGAGAAAATCCACAAAATCCCAATTCACCTCTTCTGAAAGTAAGTCCGGGTTCCCTTGGGCGGTCTCCCCTGCTGGTGCACCCCATTGGATCGTTTTCTGAGTTTCCGTCATGTTGAATCACTGTCGCATAGATTGACTGCACACAAGCGCTAGCGAATCTATATAGACTACGTGACGTCACAGACTGCTCTCTTCGGATTGGATGCGGGCTGACTGAATTCTGTAACGCGTGTTAGGATTGGTGAATGAACTCAATCCGTTTCAATCCTTTCTGTCCCTATAAATAAGCGCAGTTCACTGCATTGATTCACCTATTGTCGGAGCCTCAACATGTGGACAGACGTTGAATCTTCAACCCTTGTGTCAACAATGATGTTCAGGACGGACATGCTCATGTATGTCCGATCCAAGTGGACCGTTGTCCACAGGACCAGCAGCAGCCTGTGGATAAGATGAGTCTATATAGAGAGACAAGGTTGCCTCAAGAGGACTCTGATGTATGGCCCTGCTGTAAGACGAAGTTTGAGGACAAGAAGATGTCGCAAATGCCCTTTATGTTAAGGGCATATTAACATAAACCAAAGGCCCTTTTCAGGGCCAGCCATATTTCTCGAAAAGAGATAGCCTTTGAATTGCCTACCCCTTTTTTTATTTTATTTTTTATTTTTTTTTTATTTTTAAAAAAAAAAAATAGAGACCCTCCCTGTTTCAATTTTACATAGACCCTATACAGTCCCAAGGGTTTTTTGACCATGTTAAATTTACATAGACCCTATATTGTCCCAGGGTTTTTGGCCATGTTAATTCCCATAGACCCTATATTGTCCCAGGGTTTTTGTCCATGTTAATTCCCATAGACCCTATATGTTCCCACCATTTTTCTCCATGTTAAATTTACATAGACCCTATATGTTCCCAAGGGGGTCTGTAATGATAAATCCCATAGACCCTATAAGATCCCCCTTAACTACTATCACAGTTGGCCCAATATCAGATCAAAATCGTTTGGTAAATTACCAGCAAATAATTCGTTTGTGTTTGCATACAAAAATAAACCCGATGGCACACCAGACTGGAATGTCATTGGGTTACCAGCCGGGTCGTATCAAATCGAAGAAATCAATGAGGAATTACAACGTCGAATAAAAAGCATCACCGGGAAGGAGTCCAAAATAGAAATAACTGTTCATGAGCCAACGCTGTCGTCCGCGATCGAAATAAGCACCCCAGACTACGCCGTGGATATCTATAATAGTTCGATCAGAACAGTGTTAGGATGGTCTGAGTTGCTCCACTGGCACAACCAATACCACCAGTACCTAAAAAGTCTGACTATCTCACTGACGCGCAGTCATATCATGAAATTACCCCGTTATATAAACAACATCTGGATGCTATAAAAAGTGCAACGTTGGCTAGCAGGATTGGCTCCTACGATGCGAACCGTATTTTGTGGAGGTTTACTTATGAACGAGGTCCCCAAGGAATTAACTCGTATGTTATTAGCATAGAAAATATTATTGAATATTTTAAAATCATTAATCAAGAACATAAAACACAACTAACGCAGCTACGGCGGCTCTTCCAAGATCATCTTTTTTATATAGCAAGTTCACGCAGCAAAATTATTACGCGGATTGAAATATTAAATCAGCTTGCAGCCGACATGGAATATATTAACCAGCGAGTAATTCAGGCAACAATTGATCTTACTGACGTCATCTATGACACAAATCGTAGTAAGCAACAATTTCTAGCTGCATATTCACTGACAGAAGCCACATTGCCGTATTTTAAATTTCCTGGGTATAATGTTCCCGAGTTAAGAAAATCCGTCACCGACCTCATCAATGAGTCCTTCGACAACATACTTGAACAACACAGGCGATTACTACCGGAGCCAACTGTCCTCAGACATAACAATAGCCCAACCGGGCAAGGCCGGCATGTATCCCCGGGCATCGTAAACATAACTGAAGTGGTCGCGGTCAATCTTGTGTGTGATGTCATTGATGGCAGTTACAGCACAGACACGACAATATCAAATCAAACCAAGCAGGGATTTATTCTTTATTCATTTACTCCGAAAGAACCACCTGGATTTCTGATTGTGCAACAGCCGATCAATCCGGTCTATCTACGATGTCATAATCGGTGGCTGACCAGAATAAATTTCGCGCTGACAGACCAGAGTGGGAATCCTCTTGATTTACGGAATGAAACACTACATATTTGTCTCCTGGTGAAATCCTAAAACGATTTTCAATCCTAGAAGTCTTCGATTTTCGGACTTTCCAGTAAAAATATTTTATTTTATTCATATTTTCTGCAACACTGACAAATTCACTGAAATTTATAGAGTGTTTACTAGCAAAAATCACAGAAATAGTCCGATTTGCTAGTTTCATAGGGGTATTTACTAGTAAAAATCACAGAAATCGACCGATTTGCTAATTCATAGGGGTATTTACTAGTAAAAATCACAGAAATCGTCTGAAATTCACAAGCAAGTATTTTTTCTGCAAGCAACAGTAAAAATATTTTATTTTATATATATTTTCTGCAACATTGACAGATTCACTAAAATTTATAGGGTATTTAGTAGTAAAAATCACAGAAATCGTCCGATTTGCTAATTTCATAAGGGTATTTACTAGTAAAAATCATGCGAATTTAGGAAACGGTAAAAAAAAGTATTGAAAAATCGCAGAAAAATATATTTCACAATTAATCAAGCAAGTATTATATAATGTATCACCGCGTGAAATATTTCATACATGATAAAGAACTTCTTGATAAAGCTGTCAACGGAGGAAAAGTTACCCCGGAAAAAATAATTGTTGATATATACGGTCATGACGATTTTATACTGACTGATGCGCAACTACAAGTATTGATAAAAAATCATGTTGTGATCGCGCATTGCAGTATACATCAAATCCTCGAACATATACGCGTATTTAGATCTTAGATTTTATATAAATCTCAAATATGTACCACCACACCGATGTATTTAGATCGTAGATTAGAGTGATAAATCTATAGATTTATAAATATGTATCACCATACAGATATTTTCGTGTATGACAAACAAGCACTCGAGCAAGCAGTTAGGGCTGCATTTGCACAAAAAGAAATTAACGTTAAATTCATTATTGATGAATACGGAGATGAAGATTTCTTACTAACACAGCAACAGTTGGATAATCTCAGACGCGAGCATATTATTTCAATTGTATGTGACAGAGATCAAATTCTCAATTATGCACATTCCTGCATTAAACCGAACCGACTAAGGAAACTACTATCTCGTTGACTTTGTCAAGGTGATTTCATCCTTGACTTTGTCAAGGGGAAGTAAAAAAAAAGTGATATATTTTTTTACTTTCGATTTGACTTCCAAGTAAATCAAGGTGAGATATTTACTTCCTCGTCAGTCTTGATTTCATCCTTGACTTCGTCGTTGATTTCATCAGCGGACATACAATTTTTCAATTTTCTAACCCAAGTATTTATTATTTTTTCATTTCATACTCGGCCGCCAATGCCAACCTAATTTTTTCAATTGCACGAGACAGTGAAACAAATTCATTTATTTGTGCTTCTTCTACTGTAGCCAGCGATTTATACAAATTATTATGAATTTTTTATGAATCGATACTGAGCAGGAAGAATATAACGCCCTGCGCATTTAGCTTCATGAATTGATTCAAAATCAGACATAATTGTTTCAGAATTTAGTGATATATTAAATGCGCGTTCTTCTAAATGTTTAATAGCAACAATCACATTATTGATATTTTCTTAATTCATATATATATATATATATATATATATATATATATATATATATATATATATATATATATATATATATATATATATATATATATATATATATATATATATATAAAAGAAAAAATATGTGGGTCGTTTGACCCTGAAGCATTGTATTTACACTATTTACAATTGCATATATAACTTAATTCTAACTTATCCTAGGACGGTACAGAGACATAGTATTTACAATCCCATATATAACTTAATTCTAACTTAACTTAGGACGGTACAGACACATAGTATTTACAGTAGGACGGATATAGAAGCATATTTACAGCATTGCATTTACACTATACAACTTAATTCTAACTTATCCTAGGACGGTACAGACATATAGTATTTACAGTAGTAACTAAGGAGAGCACTGACAGATACGGGGTTATATTCTACGCCCAACAAAGCTGCAATCCCTCCCCGAATCGATCCCGCAGAGTGGCAAAAGATAACCCCGTCAGGTGCGATAACGGGGAAAGTTGTGCAACTTTGTTGGGTTTCGAAACCCCGTACATACTTCGGACGCTATAGTATATAAACCGACTAATACTTGAAAGTTCAAAAATAGCTCGGGCGTGACTTGTTTAAAAAGTTTTATTTGTTTTTTTCTTAAATATGATTGTGTGGAAAATATAGATGAACCATAACCCCGAACAAGTGTAATAAAATAAATATTTTATCTGTGAAAAAAAATATTATACACCCGCGGGTGTTGACAAAGTCACTTTGACGAAGTCACTTTGATAAAGTCACCTTGACTTCGTCAAGAGGAAGTAATTGGAGATCGTGTTACCTGTACACGGAGAACCTTTTACCCGTCTATGGTCGTTAATTTAAATTCTGATTTGAAAAATACATGTAAACGCGGAAGTGTTATAGACCAGCTGTAAATAATAATTGCATACCGCTAAGTCGCGCAGGATAAATTTACCTACAATGACATCTCAAGGAGTATTGCACATTGACAAAGGGAGGGAACTAATTGCATGATATATACTTAACGGAGTTATCTCCGTTTGGAAATTCGAGGATTTTAGTGATAATGAAAAACAATTTTCTGCTTATTATATTTTTTGACAGCGGATTTGTATATTTTTTTCTGCGACTTTTCGTACCGAGGGTACGCAAATATCAAAATACTTGCGAGCTGAGTTCATAGATGGGAATATTATTTTTTCATTCGTATCTACATTTATGGATACAACTCTCTTGGCGCTCTTATCACTAGGGCCAATATTACCAGCCCTATAATTTTGGCTTAGCGTCACAATTCTCAGATTGGATAAATTATTATTAAGTCTTTGTCCATCAGTGTGATCAATTACAAGACCGTCTTTGATCTTTCCAAAGAAACACACGAACGCGAACCTATGATTATAATAATGTTTCTTTCCAACAGTAAACATTAAATAACCAGAATTATTAACAGCACCAGCTGGCTTTTTCAACCTGCTATTTCTGACAATTCCCTCGCGAGATGCTTCGTAATTTTTAATGGTTGGATGTCGGACAAATTCTTGGCTCATTTATATAATAATATATTTGTCTAATTTATAATTTGTCTGAAAACTTAGTTATATAATCACGCTCGGATTTCAACGCGGCATCGTTATTTTTTTTTGTTGTAATATCGTTTGAGTTCACGGTGTCGTTTTCCTCCGCAGCTTGCACATAACTGTGTTTTACTCCTGACCCCACCACCACATCGCAGGCATGGTATTGGCCCTAAACTCCCCCTTCGAACGCTTTGGGAATGTCCCCCGCAGAATTCACCTCTGCAGGACTTATTACAAGGAGTCGATGATTTTGTACCAAGCCACTTACAATGATTCATATATATAATATTTTCTTATTTAAATATTTGTCTTAAATATAATATGGAGGAGTTTGAAAGATTATCTACCATTGGCACTGGAAGATTCGATCTTGACAGACTAACCCCTGACTCGCGACGACGTTCCTTGACTGATGTGTTTGATATTATCAGGAATGCCAAAAAAGAATTCCGCGACTACGGTGCATCTCACGTATGGTCGTCATTTAAAATTATACGCGACACCGAAGGTGTTATCGATGCTACAATGAATGATGCACGAGCGAAAACAATTATCGATTATCTCTTTGATGGATATCAAGGCAGTCGGAAATATTTTTTCAGAATAAAATTTATTGTGCAGGCGGATTCCGATACTTGGATTATCCGTGACAAACTCGACCCTGTCCTTGCTAGCGGAAAGACTGTTCTGTTAACTAAAGATTCCAAACCAGGAGCGCTGACTGGGATTGATAAACCATATTACGCTCGAGCATATCCTGTGACCGCGGTCATTTATGGAATCTATCCGATAAAAAAACCAAAAATTGATAAACTCAACCCGATGAGGACGTCATTGACGCTGAATTGTGTAGCCGAGCGAGTAATGGAATATTTTAAAAATGCTATGCGCGGAAACGGCCTGGCTGCGTTAAGACAGTCCAAGATAACAGAGTGGGCGGAGCGAGTCAAACACACAGGAGCATCAATAAACCATGTCGCCAAGCTAGAAAGCGCATTAAGATTTCCCATAACCGTAACAACGGTAACAGAGGAAGTGTTATACAAATCGAAATATAATCGATACGGGGCTCCAATAAATATCATTGATCATAACGCTCACGCTTGGACTAACGCAGTTACGATATTTCCGCGGGATCGTGTTGTGAAATATTATCGCGGGAACATATTCGATGCTATCAAACAGATAAGCAAAACCGACCCTGTGTCGATATGGTTGTTTAAAAGTTCCGAAGATGGCGAATATGATCAATTTGTAAAACCTAACGGTGAATTATACCGAACGGAATCTCTGCAACAACAAATGAAAAAACTCGCAGAGAAATATGCTAAAATCGAAGAAAACACCGCGCAGTTATTAACTAATTGTTTTACAATTCCGAGTGTTGTCGCCCACGCTGCAAGAGAAAGAAATTCGTGGAGACCAACCCGAAGTGAGTTTCTTTCGGATATGCAATTGAGTTGTGTCGAGTATGGACATGGCGGACTGTAAAATACCCGGTATGACCACCGGGATATGATTTCCGTGGATATGACTGCATGCTATCCGGGAAGCTTTCTCGGGATGGGCGAGTGCCGCGAATATTTTAAGCGATTTGGACATCCCACAAACTCGATGACACGAGTTGCTATAAACGGTCCTTTACCCGACTTTGACTTGACAGGATTAATTTGCTGAAAAACTTCATCCGTGCTGTTATGTTTGGTTTAGCAGACACTTTAGTGAAAAGCGTTGGGCGCCAATAGTGTTATTGCGATATATGCTTGACAGCCGAATACTGGTCTCGTTGACTGTCAGTGAAGCATTCATATCATATCGACCGCAGACTTCAGTTTGGTTACCAACACCGGAGCGTATCAGTCTCGATGAGGTTATTGGCGAGTATGCACGAGAGAGTCCAAATACTCCCATGGATGTCATTGTCGGTGAAGCTCCTAAAGTTCTCAAGATCAAACTCAGCAATAGTGAAAAAACAGCAAAAGATCTCGGACGAAGAATAATCGGTAAATTTACTCAAGGTAGTGCATATGATCATAAACTACATCATTCACGATTGATTATCGATGATGCTGAATTGGATTTTATAATTGCTGACGCCGTTGCGAGAAATATATTTTGTAATCGGGAGGACGCGCTCTTGTCCGACGGGGAAAAGATGGGCACAATTGTAAGTTATATCGACGGAGAATCGCCTCAATACACACATTTAAGATCTTCGATGCTGGCTTATGTTTCTATAAATTTGCTATCAATGATAAATCGATTTCCTGACACCGCAGTTAGAATTGCAACGGATTCATTTTATATCAGTAATAGTTACTCAGAATCACTGGCTCGTTTTACAAGCAGCGATGAATCATGGAGTTCGTGGAGAATAAAAGCGGAGATGTTACATGGATATTGTGAATCCACTGATCTTGCTATCAGAGATAATTATTGTAAATCAAAATTATCAGAAATGTCGAACGCACCATCTGTGTATGATCCAATCACTAAACACAAAACCGTTTATTTGAACGGACGGGGTGGGTCTGGTAAGACAACTCGAGCTATTGAATTATTTCGTGGAAAATCAAAGATTTTCGATTCGGATATGATTGTGCTAACACCTACACATAAACTCGCCAGGGAGATGAAACAACGAGGAGTTAATTCTTGCACTTGGCACGGCTTTTTCAAATACAGCGGTGGTGTATGGACTCCAGATCGAATGGGAACAAAATATATTCCCGGGAAAATAATTTGGGATGAGATATGTACGGTGCCGTTGGAAACGTTAAAAACGTTTCTTGATTGGCTGCTAACAGCGAATACTGCAGTGATAGCGTGTGGTGATCACGGTCAGCCACCTCCGTTTGTCGGCGTATCTCCACATGATTGGTTAAAAGATTTTGTTGATTATTATGAAGAAGTGTCTGATGATCATAGAGCACTTGATGCAACGTTGAAGGAATTTAAAACATTAATCAGATTACAACCGAATAAAATTCAATGTGAACTCATGCGCGAAATGATTCCTGAAACTTCAATGAGCGACTTTTGGAAAACATGGAAACCAGACGATTTGATAGTGGCAAGTAGAAAGATAATCAGAGACACACTTCAACAGCAGATATTTCAATTACAACAAGAAAAGTTTCCAATGTTGCCAACGCCGTTATGTTATAGACCAGCTGATACACGACTACAGAATATAGATGTTGATATTCCTGGAAACTTGACAGAGTCAAGGAAACATAATTTAGTATTGAATGATATTGTGCTAGTTGACATTGATGCTGTCAAATACGCACTAAAAATGATTAAATCCCCGTGGACGCTAGGATACGCAATGACGATTCATTCATCTCAGGGACTGACTATCAATGATACAACTGTCTGGATCGTTGATGATCGAATCGAATGGTCAAATTTAGTTTACTTAGCTGTGTCCAGAGTTAGAAGAATATCTCAACTGCGAAGAATTTTCTTGGAACAGTCAAACGCGGACGATGAAAACAACAGCGACATAATAAAAAGAAAACTAGACGGTTACAAACAGAGTGACAAAAAAAATAATCGCGATTTCGACCTAGATGTTGAATTTATCATGATACTGAAACACCAGCAGTATAATAACTGTGCGAGATGTAATTGTGTGATGCTATGGCAGTATTCGAGTAAAAATTCAAGACAATTTACCGTAGATAGAAAAGATAATAGTCGCGGTCATACACGCGATAATGTGATGCTGACCTGTCTTGAGTGTAATCGACGTCGAGGCGCCAGCACTAGTTAAGTGATCGGGGTGGTAATTGTGTGTCCTCGGGAATTACTTGTAATTGCTCACGTGTGAATCCACGTTGAGGAGCAGTCGAATCCAGCCTGTAGATTGCTGGTCTACCAGTGGATCTTGTTATGTTAGATATCTTATGTGTAGTAACACTCCAGATAGGATCGGTCGCTCTTCGTTTACCACCCTCAAGTTCACCGGGTTCATATAAATATCTCACAATGACATCACCTAATGTTGGTTGTGTTGAAATACCACGTCGTTGTACTGGTATATATTTTTTTGTGATCGCGATGGCAGGTTTCATGTTGGTTGTTCGAGTTATTTCATTATTTAGCGCAGCTATCACGCTTGGTAATCTTGCAACCCATTCGCACGATCTCGTATCCTGAATGAATTCCTTCGCGTATTGATATCCAAATAACCGCTCAGCAAGAGTTCGATTAAATCGCTCAACAATTGCCTGATCACCATGAATTTCAGTATGCCCTCGTCTGATGGTAACATTATGTTGCTTCATCAGCGACGATACCGCACCCTGAAATTCTTTGCCAGGATCAACCTGTAACAACTGTAGCTTTCGCAGACCACTTTGTGGTCCACCACCTCGTTGATAAATTCGTTCAAACGCAGAAGCATCCTCAGATGCTGTTTTAGTCGCTAACGGTTCCGCATCTTTGTATCTACTTGCAACATCAACTACAGTTAACGCGTACTTGTATATTCGGCGACGAATAGGATCGTGTGGCAGAAATAATATATCAGCTTGATGAACTTCATTTGGTACACTAACATCAAAATGTGCAAAGTGAATTTGCTTGGGACGCGGTAGATAAATTTGCCATATTGCCTGTCGGGATAACCAATTTTTAGCAGTAACTCGCGTAACTTTTGCTGCTTCAGCGAGTTTACTAATTGCTGCGCTACCTCTCCAATATCTTTTTGGGGAATAATAAATCGACTCCATTATATGCCAGCACCTAGCGCTAATTTACCTTTCATTGCAGATTTTATTAACTAGCTAGCTAACTTTTCTTTGAAAGATTTATCAGTGATGGCATTTAACGGGTGAATTAGTTTCACATCCGCGAGATGGCGCTGTTGCAAATCCTTACTTCAGTAAGCTACATCATGCGCATGACACGCCTTATCAATAGCGTTTATCTGATACTCACCTGGATTGGGCTGATCTAAGGCATCAAGTCTGATATCAAGTCGGTTTCCAGGACCACAGTAATTATATCCTGGAAGATGTTTTTCTCCTGGGTATTTAGCCCACGGAGCTCCTGGTAACTTTGTTAACTTAGCTGCGATATCACCGCCTCGCTTTTTTTTTACTCGACGGAATAAATCTAAACTTGCTTGTGCCGCAACGTTCACACTTACCTGTAAGCGCTTGTCGATTATTTTTTGTTGTAGTGGTTGTTATGTTCGCAGTTGGGGTACGTGTTCTACATTTCACACAATATAAATCCATATTCTTTTTATAACATATCTAATGGAGATCACTGACTTTTCCGCTACAAAACGACGAGAGCCAATCAAACATAACTCGGTGCTACCAAACTCTGTTCGAATGATTATTATAGGTCCATCTGGAAGTGGCAAGACGCAGTTGTTACTTAATTTAATAATGAAATTGATGAAGTGGGATAAATTGTATTTGGTAGCTCCATCTGCGGACGATCAGCGATGCTACAGCGTGTTAAAAGATTTTAATGAAAGTGTAAAGTCGCTAAACGACGGTGATGATGTTGTTGAATTTATCACTGACATCGATGAATCAACAAGTATCGATGATATTGACGGGAGAATTAACAATTTAGTCGTGTACGATGATGTGATGTTGAATAAGCAATCAAATCCTGCCAGGATATTTTCACGCGGCAGACATAAAAACACTGATGTGATTTATGTAACTCAACGATATACACAAATCCCGAAAGTGATCAGGGACAACTGTAACATTCTTGCGCTGTTCAGCGGCGTTGACACACACGTTACGAAATATACATCAAACCTGGTGCAGCGGCGACATGGATATAAATAAATTTAAACATTTCTTTAGTCGTGCTCAGGCAAAATCGCACGGATTTTTTACAATAAATTTACATGATCCTCGAACACGGTGTCGAGTCGGGTTAGATACAATTTTTAACTAGAAAGCAGCAGAGAAACGGCGACGACAGGCAAACCCTGCCAGGATATTCTCACGAGGCAGACGTGATTTATGTAAATATCAAAAACGATCAGAGACGGCACAAATTTTAATTCAGAGCAGCAGAGAGGGCTAAACAAACCCGAGTGTTTTCGCAAGATAGACCCTTGTATTATCAGAAATAGTTATATAGGTAGATATTTTCATGAGATAACCCTTCAAGTCAGCAGAGAAAGCCCATTTTGTCATGTTTTCTGAATGGAGGGTTTATTTTGTGAAAATAATATCTCTATCTAAAGTGTTCTCGATAGAAGGCTCTGTTAAGCGAAATTCTTTGTGGGATTCGCCCTCTCTGCTGCTACATGTGTGGATTTTGGTGGAATGTTAATCAAGTTTTAGTATGCAAGATTCCACCATAGGAAGACCACACAATTAAAGGAATCAACCCCCAAAAGCAGACCACAAAGGGACCCTTGCTTGATCATAAATGAAATCTAATATCACCAAGATTGAGTATTGCAGGTTAATATTTTAAAATAAGTGACGGATACGCATTGACAGTGGCAGCCGAAGGAACCATTTCGAATAATAATAATAATAATAATAATAATAATAATATAAATAATAATAATAAAGTATGGAAATAAATAATAATTGAAATAATTAAATTTTATTATATTATAATAACAATGATAATAAAATTGTAGATTATTATAATATAATAACTATAAAATAATTAAAAATTACTTTTTATTTATTAAAATTTAAAATTTTAATTATTTAATTAGTAATAAATTAAAATTAACATCGAGATACAATAATTATCATGTAGTAAAATATTGTACAACATAAATTAAATTTAAAAAAGCAATAACTTTAAGAAGATGGCCGCTATCGCTTAACCGACTTGAAGCAGCTGTTCCGTATTTAGTGCCGTTTTCACGGTATTTTGGCTGTTAAATTCGTATGTGTCTCTTCATCTCCTTGTCTTGGAAACGAGAATAATGAGACTTTTCTCAGCTCTCTTGCTCCATTTGTTTTTGAACAAACCGCATTCACGTGATACTCGCCTGTCAACCCGTTTGTGCTACGATGGACCCTCATTAATTGCTTTAAATGTTCACTCCTTGGCTCTTCAAACTACATTGTGCTCTAGACTAAACGAACGGGGACTACATTCATCATTACCTAAATGTAAACAGAAGCGAAAAAAGAAACGTTGTTTCAAAGCCGGCTGGCGTAGAACAGGAAGACGAATTCAAGTTATCTCCCTTATTTCGACACAACCATTTAAAAAAAATTGACCGTTAATTTAGATAACCTAATTCAAATCCCAATTAATTCGTCAATCTTTATGTCAACTATCCAAGAAATACCTCTGCGCATTGTATTATTCAATGCCCAGTCAGTAAGACCACCGGAAAAACGCACAGATATAGTTAATGTTATCACCGACGAAAATGTTGACATATTATTCTTGACAGAAACATGGCTAGAAACATCAGGCGATGAGCCCAAGTGTGCGGATCTAACACCCACTGGCTACTCCATCAAGTGGTTCCCCCGTAATTCTCGTTGATGTGGAATTGCTCACTTCACAAAGAACTCCATGATAAAACGTCTGAACTACACCACAACATTCAATTTCGACCATACATCGTTTGAACTAGTCCAAACCACACTCACACTGGAGCAAAGGTCAGTACATTTTTCCTGCCTATATCGCCTGCCTCCTAGTAGAAAAAACCAGCTGGCTAACTCTCTCTTTTTGGAACAGTTTCTGAATCTCCTTGACTATGGAAATTTGATAGGTGGCAACCTAATTGTTCTTGGAGATTTCAACTTTCACATTGACTGTTCCGGAAACTCAAATACATCAAAACTCCTAGATTCCATTAATGTTTTCAACCTCAAACAGTCAGTTAACCAACCCACCCATAAACATGGTCACATTTTAGACTGGATTCTTCATAGACCTGATGATAACATTCTACGTACGTACAATCGTGATGAAGAGTGCACCAAAGTCATGTGAACTTGATCCAATTCCAACATCACTGCTGCTTGAGTGCTTAGATCCAGTATTGCCTTCACTAACTGATGTTATTAATACCTTTCTCTCATCTGGGAAAATCCCATCATTTTTCAAAAATCTTAGAAAAGTTTGTTCTATCCCAGCTTGTATCTCATCTAAATTCAAACAGTATTTTTAGCAATGTACAATCTGCATATCGCCCTTGCCACAGTACTGAAGCTACTCTTTTAAAAGTAGTTAATGACATTCTCTCTGCATTGGATAGCGGAAAGGTTACAGTCCTTACCCTACTTGATTTGTCTGCAGCATTTGACACAATAGACCATGATATATTACTTCACCGTCTCCAGCATGTATTTGGCATTCATGATACAGCCTTAATGTGGTTCAAGTCCTACTTGGTTAACAGTATCTGCAAATGGAATACACTCCAACCCAGTTCATCTATGTTGTGGTGTTCCACATGGATCTGTCCTTAGACCTGTTCTCTTCATTATGTACACTCTGTCGCTCTCAAGTGTCATACATCATCATCCAGTGTCTCATCAAATGTACGCTGATGACACGCAAATATACAAAACTAGTCACACAACTGAAGTTGATGCTACCATCCAAGGAGTAGAGAGGTGCATTTCTGATGTGAAATCATGGATGACTTGTAACAAGCTGCAGATGAATGATGATAAAACTGAGGCCATTCTGATCACACCACAAAGACTGTATCATTCACATCCTTTACCTAAAACAATAAATAGCAGCAACGCCAATGTTAAATTCACACAATCAGTACGAAACCTAGGTGTTACTCTAGACAGTACTCTCACATTGCACCAACATGTCATAAACATATGCAAGGCTGCATATCTTGAGCTGAGACGCATCAGTTCAATTCGCAAATATCTTTCAGTTTATGCCACTAAAACACTTGTGTGTTCATTAGTACTTTCAAGACTGGACTATTGTAACTCAATTCTGTCTGGTTCATCTCAATATCTACTCCAGAAACTTCAGAAAGTTCAAAACACAGCCGCTCGGATCATACTTAGAGTACCACGATCAGAGCATACCTCCCCACTGCTCTGTACCCTACACTGGCTACCCATTCAATCCAGAATCAACACAAAATTTGTTCTCTGTGCTACGTTTCACTGTCGGACTCTAGTCCAACATACCTATCTGACCTCACTAATGTGTACACACCGGCAAGATACTTACGCTCCTCTTCTGACAATCGTATACTAATTATTCCCACTATGAAAACGAAGTCATATGGACAGCGTTCTTTTGCATACCAGGGCCCAGCAACGTTGAATAAATTGCCCACTGAACGTAGACACAAAGACACAGTGATCACATTCAAGAGGGCTGTCAAAACTCACTTATTTCGACTGCAAGAACAAACTGAAAGACCTAATAATATGTCCTACTTTAAATATTCTCAGCATGTTTGTTTAAAAAATGTTTTTTTAATTTTATGGCGTATGTTTTTGTGATCATATCATTATATATTTTTTAATTTTATAGTTCTTGTCTAATGTTGTAAAGCGCTTAGAGCTTCTAAAGATTAGGCGCTATACAAAGTCCTCATTATTATTATTATTATTACTGAATATAATCACTTAGGATAATGGAAGAATTCTGCCAGTCATTAAATATTTATTTATGCAAATATGCAAATGAATTTGGTTGAAACTTTTGTTTTCATTAGACATTGTGGTTTTTTAAACATAACGTTGACATTGAGACTTCTGCTTCTAGAAATTTAGTATTATGTTAATCAGACTGGTAGTGTATATATTTTAACTGGTGCTAATAATTCCATTGTAGGTATCATTTCAGCGCTGGTTGTTACATTTTATTTTGTTTACTGTTGCAATTTTTAAAGTACTATTTGAAATTAAACAGCCATTGGTGGCGTTATCAATTTTCTTGGATTGGTTGAATTGAAAGGTTTTTTCGCTAGTAGTTTTATTATACTTATTATATGTTATTATAACCGTATCTATGAATTCTTTGTATGTTTATAGTTTTAATGGACACATTTTTAAAATAGAATTGAAATTAAATGATACATTATACGCCTCATACCCATTTATGACCGTTATCAGTTTTCGTGGTTTAGTAATAAGATCGCATTATTTTATCTGCACGGCAGTACTCGTAATAGTATGTATACTGACACCGTTACTAAGATATAAGTTACATTTTGTTTGGGTACTAGCAATTACATTTCTTTCCGATTAATCCACTTTAAGTTTATTACCGTTATTAGTTTTCGAGGACTGATATTTAAAAAAGTCATTGAAGAATCCGCAGGGGCTCGTATCATTGCTTACAATTGACCTGTCATACATATGCCATATAGTAGTCATTATATAGTACATTAGCCCGAATTTTCTCTAACCATTGCCCCCCCCCCCATTTTTGATATTTGGACAGTTATATTGGGGTGTAGGGTCCCTACACCACAACATAAATATCCAAATATCAAAAATGGGGTGACAAGGGTCAGAGGAAATTCTGACTAATAGTACATGTATAACAGGTCAGTTGTAAGCAGCGATACGAGCCCCTGTGGAAAAACCAATATGGTGTGGCATAGTTCCCGACGATATTGGTTCTATGGTATCTCGATATTTGAACTTTTCGGTAGGTATTTATTTCATCTATTGCACCACATATCGTGCACTTATATATACTACGTGACCATAGCCTATGTTACTATTTCTGCATCACCAGTTTATTTTGGGAAAATGTCAGGATTGCTGACGAGTACATATTTTATAAATAAATCCATGAATATGATTGTTTCTAAATAATAGCCTTAACCTATGTTTTTAGATAGAATCAAAATTTTCTTAAAATTGCTATCACTGTAAAAAGTTGTTTAGCCAGTTTGTTGTCTGATATTGTCCAATGATGTTATACAAGAGTTAGATCACTTGATTACTGTGATGGTCAAGGACTAGGAGATCGAATCTATGGTAGCATATAAGAGTCAAAATGTGAAGCATGTTAATGTCCTATTTTGGTGACTTTCGCAGTTAACGTGTGTTGTCTTGAAAGCTGCATTGTACACGATTTATTACTTTTCATTGGAACACCGGTTGTTGTTCAAACAGTCTTCGGCTGATATGTACTTTCATGCTCATATTGATTGTTCGTTCTCAGCAACAATCCCAGAGCAATTCCAATCATCATGGGTGGTTATTTGCATATGCATTTATTTAATTCTTTCTTCTAAGTTTATGTTGCTGTATGGCACAGGTGGCATAATGAGTGCCATATAATTAACATCCATATATATGCGATATTTAAGTAACTCCCCTTTCATAACTAGGACTGTACATAACATATGTTCATTGTTTGTTTCCCACAGTCATCTGATTTATAGTGGAAAATACATTCATTTCAATACAAACAACAGCAGCCAGACTTAAATTCTATCTTGAGGGTCATTGTTTTTATTACGTTATTTGCTGATTGCAGACTTCATGACCTGAAATATCACAGAACTCATGATAGTAGTGAACAGAAAATCAAAACAAAATAAAAGAAATAATTCAAATCTTGAATCATTTTAAATCAAAAACAATTGACTGATTCTCATAAATTCTGTGACATAACTACACAAGTTTTAAGAGACTTTTTGGTCGGCTTAAATGGTAAATGATAAAAAATATACAGTATACATCTACATCACTCAACTGTGTGTTACGGTAGTAGTTGTAAAGACTTTGCAGGGTCTATATACTGGTCCAAATCTGCCCATATCCTATATGTACCGAGATCCATCAAACAATATCCTGAACCATAAATTTTACAACCTTGACGGTAATCTTATTGATATTTTACGGTCAGCTGATCATTCTCATCAGAAGTCTATTCAGCGGATGCATTAAGCTAAATGATAACTTTGTCAGTGCTCATCCATATATGGTGACAGTAACAATCAGTACTGTTTGAGTTTTACGAATAACAAGTCCATATAAATGTACAGTTGCCTGTATATTATAGTATATGTTTTAGATTTTTAACATAGCTTTAACAATTTTAAGTCATATCGCAAAGATGCCTGCAGTGGCAGTTTATAGTGATGTCAAGCACTGGTGCATCATTCCCCAGACATATAGCATCATCTCCCACCAAGTCACATTATCCTGACACCAGGCTGACCAGTCCTAACACTAACCTCTTGATGTTGAGCGCCAGGCGAGGCTGCTGTTAGTACCATTTCTTGAAGTCTTTGGTATGACTCAGTCGGGATTTGAACCCACGACCTTCCACATCCGAGGCGGACGCTTTAATCACTAGGTCACCAGAGCGGTCACCTGTATAAAATATAATAATGTATGTACTGGTAAATCTTGTGATAATGACATGATTAGTTCATTCTGTCGCTTTATTCTTTCTGGGACACTAATAGGTCGTGCATAAAGTATGTATTCATTGAGTGGAGGTGGGGGATGTTAAAAAAATTCAAAAAGCATTAGCCTGTGCATGTGGCAGTGTGACTGCTAAGTATGCTATGCAACGGTAGGGGTCAATATTCCTTGATAACTGTGATGTTTATGAAGAGTAGTCAAGTCAGAAACATAACTAGCAGATGAGTTAGATGCAAAGTGGCCGGTATGCCATGTCAGGCAGAGCCAATATCTGCTTAAAAGTATGAAGTGTAATATGTTGCAGTTTTATTGCCCATGGTGCACTTTGTGGAAGACGTATTTTCCTCTTCATTTTCTGACATGACCAGTTATTTTACCTCATGATTCCTACACATTATGCATTCCGGACCCTGGTGCCTCATGCGAATTTGTGAAGCCATACCTTGCCAGACTGAGACAATATTGTGTTTGGATAGACACATGGATTGCCTTTTCGACACCTATTTTCCTTTACTCTTATAAGAATGAGATTCAGAAGGGTGTCTTAAATTTATTACCCATCCTAAGCCAATATGAAATGTCACATGATCGCACACACCTTACAAAAATTGTCACCCGAGAAAAGAACTGTTATTTTTCCTGATTTGGATGATATTGAAGCTGATGATAAAAATTTGAGGTCCAGTCATTCCAAATGATGATAAGCTTGATAATATTCCAATTTGCCACTGTTGATATCAAAATTTTAGTCACTTGCTGATACTTGACTATTAAAGTTAAGGTCTACTAAATATTAGCTGCTGTCACTTGTTTAAAACTATTATTAGAGATACATATTTACATTTTCCTTAGAAAAGCATTGGTTATAATTTCTGTAAAATTATGTATCCCTATTATAGTTGATGTTAATACTTTCCTACTTTCATTTTCAAAGTTTATTTTACATGGTATTAATTTAAACCTCTGCTTATTTTTAATGACTATACTAATAACTTCATATTTAATTGTCTCAGCTATTCTTGGAAAGGGGTGGTGACTCAGCAATGTACTTAAACAAGGGTTGATACAAAATGTACATACACAAGGGTGGGATACAAAAGTTGATGCTTTGCAATGAGTAATGGGAAAGGGGGTAAAAAATCACCAGTTGTTTGCATATGTGCTTTATGGACAGCCCCTAACATCATTATCAGAATATTATTATTGCCAGTGTAACTGTTCTTGGGTAAAGTTATCGGATCGATTAAATGTTTTAACAGCTGACCATAATGTCATTATAGTTCATTTGTGCATGAAATATCATTCTACATTATAACTACTTTCTCTTCTTTTTGTTAACTTTGTTTACAGATTAGTGTAGATTTCGGATGATTTGGGTAATTATGTGGACTGTTACAAATGGGCCTTGTTACCTGATATTCAAAAAGATCTTAAAATGACCATTCTAATAAAGGTGTGTAAATGAGTCAGCGGCTAAGGACAAGCTGAAAAATGTGATCCTGCAAAGGTATATTTTCCATTTGATATATCATAGATGACTCATATCAGCATCCATACTAGAAGTATGGGTGTGACTGACTATCCCATATTCTGCATGAGACAGAAAAAACTATCTAACGTTGTCTGCCACATCTCATAACATATATGCTATACATTAATGTGTATAAGGAGAAATATTATCTATTTTATAATAGAGTGGGAACATTTTAATTTGTCATACAAAAATGGTACATTTTCCTTCCTTAAGCTATGGGTCGGCATTTTGAATTATGTATTATTTTTAACATTAACATGAAAAAATTACAATATTTATGTGATTACTCCAATACACAAAATTGTTTAACCTTCTATGAGCAACATTTATTAATTGTTCCTACAAACACTAAATACATCACATGCTGCATTTCTGCATTAAACACATTAATTCCATTATGTATTAGATATTTCACTTTGAATTGTTTGCATGTAAATATAAGTTATTGCACACATATTGTATTATTATGTGCAGTGTTCATGTTAATCTTTAAGGGGGGGGGGGGCTATTCGTAGTAATGATTAAGTATCATTTAATATTGAGCTTTACATGCTGGATATGCAGATGAGTTTGAATGTTTATAAGCCGCTGTTGCTTTTAATTACTGCTTTTCTAGTATGTTGATAGCCTCTGTATCACAATTAGATCAAACTTTTACCTAAAGTTTGGAGCGAAAGCAATTTTTCATTGTAGGTAGTAAGTACAGAGAGAGAGAGAGAGAGAGAGAGAGAGAGAGAGAAAGAGAGTTAGTTCACAGGCACTTTACTGAGAAAAAAAAAACTTAGTATGATGTATCCCTAAAGATTACAGTCTACTAAAGAATCTTACAATTGCCAGTCACGAAAATATATCATGTGTTAATTCTACCAGAGACAAAGAACTCTTTCTTCCTGTGTCCAAAAAGCATAGAAATAGACAGTATTGTAGTAAGTCCCTAATGAAATCAAAGCACAAAGTACTGTGATAAAACTTCATGTAGCAACACAGTTTTGATTCAAAAAGATGATTTGTCACTGACTGTACACAGCTTCTAACTTACAGACAACTGTACCAAAGTGACACTGTTACAAAGAGTAACTAAAATACCTTCCAATCAATAAACAAACAATATGAGTACACTATAGGGCCAGCAGGAGGGGGTATTTGTTAAGAAAGGTAGGGACTAAATTCTGAGTACTGACTTAATGTTAACTCAGATGTAAATATTAATCACCTAGATTTTCTGATAGTTACAAATAGACTTGGTACCTCTTTATGCAATTAAATGTCACCTCTGCTTTATGTTGGTGAAATAAATTATGTAAGATGGGTATGTTTTGATTTCTTTCTGTTTCCACCAATGGTATGCAAGGTGTTCAGATATCTAATGCAAAATGTTTCTTTTTCTTTCATTTGTTCAGTGATCCAATAAAGGCAGTGGGAAATTTCGAAAGGATTACATCATCAAAGGTAAAGTGAAATGCTGTGTTACCAGATTACATTCCAGTTTTTTGTTAAGTTAATCAGAATGACGAATGTTGATTTGGATGTTAAGATTTTTGTTTCTTGAACACACTGGATACTGCACTTTGACTGCAATCATTCAGGATAACGAGTATGGATAACACTCCAATTTCATGTATTTGAATGCAGTTAAAGCAAGTTTGGTCTGAATTTATATTATGCAAGTTAGAGGCATCATTTGTCTCAATAGCAATGTAAGGAGCATTGTTGACAGCACTTTGATTTTAGTTTACTTTTATAACATCAATTTTTATAGTTTATAGTGCTGAAAAAAATTAGTTCAGTTTATCAGTGCTCAATGTTGCTTCATTACAAGGTATATATTTATGGGATACTTTTTGTCTTTGTATTATACAATCGAAAAATTAAACTAACGTTTGAAAAATCTACTTCATTTCACAGCATTTTAGAGAGATAATTGGGGTGGTTCTAATAAATGGATGATCTATTTTGAACATATACATTATTATTATTGCAGAGGCTTCATTGTTTATCAATATTGCTATAAATTAGTGCTACTTGACTTTTAATAAAAAACTGTATATATTGGACCCATTAAAATAATTATTATTAGAACTTATGATGTAACTGTTTTACACCTAGGTCATATGTTCCAAGACTTAAAAAGTTAAATAAATTTGTGTTTAATTTGTACCCCCATGTTGCATTAAAATTGATAAATAAAATGCTTATTTGATAACAAAATGAAAGAAGTTAACATTGTATTCTTATCACGTATTCCTCTCGTTTTTCTATTATAAGCATTAATGAAAATGTATCCACAAAGTCCATGAATAGTCCTACAATATAAGACACTGCACAAGTAGGTTTTGTTTTTACATGTCAGAAAAGGCACTCCAACTTACATTTTTATTTAAAAAAATATAAAATTGTGTACTTTCATTCAGTGCATGAATATCTTTTGAGTTTAATTAAGCAAAGCTGATAACCAAGGCTGATCGCCGTTTTCTGAATGCTATTATACCTGATGTCCCATCATATAATCAGTCTCCCATAAACATGGTATTGATAAATTGAGAATAAAATAAAAAAGAAATAATGATGGCGATCGTCTGTCCGCCATTTTCCTTCCATTCTTTATACATCGATAAAACATGCTGGCCCCATATGTCTACAACCATATTCCTTTCAAACGGACAGTCATCAGTGGTGTTATCTTGGTGTGAAGAAGCAAGGGTGAAGAATGATCAGCAAAAAATTATGTTCATAGCTGGATTACCGACAATAGATGAACCCAAGAAACAGGCAGATGGATACATTATTTAGAACTAGAAATGTATGTATTCCGTTTTTTAACGCTAACTGGAATAATGAGACATCTCAGCGACAAACATGTAACATGTGTATATGTATGGAACTCTGATGTGTCTATAATCATCGTAAGACGTAGAATAGAGGTCATATATTAATTTTCTATACACTAGACCAGACAAAACGAAGTCTTATACAAATTTGGTTACCTTTCTGTCAATGTTCCAATGAATTTGCTTCCTTTAATTATGTTTAATGTTGGGTGGTGTGTGTGCGTGTGTGTGTGTGTGTGTGCTTGTGTATTTGTATGCATGTTCCTGTACCTATTTCCAGACATAAGTATATTATGCAAAGAATAAAAGATCAAGGAGAGTCGGTTGAGATTTGTATCCAAATAACCACTTACGGTGACACCGTAATGCATTACAGAAGAGTAATCGTAGGGGACATTCATCTGGTCAACGGCCTGTGATATGTACTTGGTGAACTGGTCAAACAGACGGGGCTGCACGTACTCCGTAAGCATCTCATCATAATCGTCCCTGTTCTGCAGCTGGTGTTTGTACACAAGACCAATCGCATGCTCAGTCTCGTGTAAGTACAATCCTGTCTGTATATTAAAGATATATACTAAATATTATTTTGAGTCTCTCTTCCTTTAAGCTAATAATCACTCTCCAGTATGCATAGACTTACACTTTGTTTCATAACGAGTTTTAGACGCTACGTTAGAATTCATTTCAAGCTGTTTTATATAATAATAGACTCCTGCATTTCTCACCTTTCATGTATGTCTGTTGATATTGAAATTACAGGATGGTGTATCAAATATAGCATACTCAAAACTCTTATTTTGGAAGCGTTTAGCTCAATGCAAATTTCGCTACTTATAAATAATTACAAAACAGTCAGCAAGGACGACAAGGCAGAATATATATGATAATGAATAAGTTCCAATCTTTACATCTTTCTTGCATTCGCAGTACAAGAATAAATAATCAGTGTTTATATTATTTTCATAGTCTCCATGACTATTAATAAGATGACTGAAAATAAATGTTGTAATTTTAAATATAAAAATAAGTATCATAAAACACACATTTGTGTCTTAGCGGAGCAAGTTGTAATTGTCGAGCTGTGTCATGTAGAAGATGCACCTAACGTCCAATTTATTGACAACAAACTTCATGTACACCGGATTGCCAAAGTACCAGATATATACTCCGGAATGCTCTATCAACTCTTTGATGATTTCTTCTATTAGATTGTCAAAGCATAAGCTAATTACTATTACATTTAAGTAGTGAAGTGGGTCACCCTAGCGTCAATGGAAATTAGCATTACAGAGACCCCTGGGCCACTCTAGCGTCAATGGAAAATTAACGTGGAGAAAAATCGTGTGCCACTCTAGCGTCAAGGTGAATTTAACATGGGAATAAATCGTGGGCCACTCTAGCGTCAAGGGGAATTGAATATGGAGAAAAATCGTGGGACTGTCTAGCGTCAAGGGAAATTGAATATGGGAATTTTTTTTTAAAAAAAAAAAAGAAAAAAAAATTTTAAAAAAGGGGTAGGCAATTGAAAGTCATTCTCTTTTCGAGAAATATGGGTGGCCCTGAAAAGGGCCTTTGGGTTTATGTTAATGTATCAATTAGCATAAAGGGCATCTGCGGCATCTTCTTGTCCTCAAGCTGCGTCTTACTCGAGGGCCATAAATCAGTGTCCTCTTGAGGCAACCTTGTCTTTCTACGTACACTCTTCGTATCCACAGACTGGTGTCTGACTTGTCGACAACGGTCCACTTGGACCGGACATACATGAGCATGTCCGTCCTAAACATCATTGAAGACACAAGGGTGGATGATTCGACTGTGGTCCACATCTTGAAGCGACGAGAACAGGTGAATCAATGCAGTGAACTGCGCTTATTTATAGGTAGAGGAAGGATTGAAACGGATTGAGTTCATTCACCAATCCTAACACGCGTTACAAAATTCAGTCAGCCCGCATCCAATCCGAAGAGAGCAGTCTGTGACGTCACGTGGTCTATATAGATTCGTTAGCGCTTGTGTACAGTCAATCTATGCGACAGTGATTCAACATGACGGAAACTCAGAAAACGATCCATTGGGGTGCACCAGCAGGGGAGACTGCCCAAGGGAACCCGGACTTACTTTCAGAAGAGGTGAATTGGGATTTTGTGGATTTTCTTACCTCGCAAGAATTTGTTCCGGAACCTTCGTTACCTTCTTCATTACCGCAAGTGGAGAATTTTAGACAGAGAGAGAAAGAAGAATTGGAGAAATTTATACAACGACAAAAGGAAGCGGAACAAGCTTTTCTCCTACAGCAGCAGCAGCAGCAAGAAGAAGAGGTAAGAAAAAAACAACAGCAACAACAGCAAGAAGAAGTAGCAGCAAAGAATCAAGAGGGTGAAAATCAAACGGTTACGGTACTGTTGGACATTTTAGCGGAGTTAAGAAGTCTGAAACAAATGTATCAGACTTCTTTATTACGACCGAAGAGAATACGACCTTCCCGAGCTAAACACGTTAACCCTGTGACTAAGCCTACCGTAAAAAATGGCGTTAAACCCTACAACAACAACAACGTTCTTTTCTCACTCCGATACTACAGGCAATCTCAGCTGAAAGAACAACCACAACAACAATAACAGCGACAGACACCATAGCAGCGGATTTGAAACTATCTACCTCAACTAAAGAATTAGTATCAGAACCAGAAGAGGAAATTGAGGCGGTTGAGGAGGAAGAGGGGGATGCTGACCATCGTTGAGAAGTACACCGAAATGGGACTAGATCAAGCATTGTATGACGTCAACAAAGCAGGGCAGTTTTTTAGAGTCATACAATACGTTGCCTACAAATCTCTAGACACCTTTAAACCAAGACCTTCTCAGTGCGGGAAAGAACGTGAAAGCAAAAGAGAGACGTGTTACCTTCTAATAGAAAAAACAACCTTTTTAGGGCTCCAAAAGATTGCTTTTTATTAAATAGGGAACCATATTTGGCTTGGTATCCCTCCTTGACTAAACTATTCTCGAAAGAAACTTGACCCATTGGAACACAGCAACAAATTTAACTTTTTAAACCTAACAGTGACCAAACTGGTATATGTCTCTTAGACATAATAATTTAAATAAGATCACTATGGCTATTTTTATGTACACTAAGTACTAATATTAGATAGATATGTTAGGAAGTAGGAAATTTACCAGACTCGTTATATTTGAACTAATTGCACAAGTGGTTAACACATTATTGGTACTTTTTACTGTCCATTAGCAAAAACGGGACTTGATTTGAAATAAGTACGAGCTAGCGTTTTGTTGAGTACTTAACACCCATGGCTGTCTTTTTGAGCACCTTTTCCTTCCTTTACCACGCTCGGACAGAAAAATGAGTGTGTGGTGAGACTATTCCCACTCACGTTTAAAGCCTTTCAGTCAGGTTGTTAAGGACTAGTTAGTCCTACAACTGAGTGGCTAAATTTAAAAGTAGTCTGTGAGTACATAAAAGCCTGGGAGATGAGGTTCTCTTTCCTTCCCTAGGAGTAATTAAAAATCACGCGGTGCGTTATTAAACCAGTGATATATGCTCCATTAGAGCGAAAATTACTTTAATTCAAGTAAGCAAGCAAGCAAGTTCGGGTACCGTCTCTAGCACTCTTGATGACACCAACTGTCTGGGTTATTTTCTTTCTTGCAAGCCCCTATGTTCCACTTCTGTTTGTAATAATAACTTGTGATACTTCACATTTTCTAAAGTGGAAATCTTTACGAAAACTTATACAAAACTTATATGACTTTGGCTTTTGACACTTGCACAGACTATTCACTTTATAAGTATCACGAGAAAATTGTATATCCCATTTTTACCATTTTCAAAAACACGCACACACTTGCAGCTTGACCAGAAATATGTACATCTTGTTTTGTGGATAAGTCACAGACAAGTCCAAGTCCATAGGTGGTTATGAACGTTAGGAATATCCCCTCATTTTTTCAGAAATATCAAAGCTAGTATGTGCATTTTCCATTTTCCACTCTATATTAGTGCTTAGATTTGTTCCAAAAAAAGAAAAAAGAAACGAAACACTTTTGAAGAAAAAAACAACTGAATTTTGAATTCAGGTTTCTCTCTGTTTATAATTTTTTTTCAAGTTGATGGTGCATGACAGAGTACATTCGCCTACCTTTCCAAAGTGAGAGACATTTCTTCACATGTCACTGCCTTTGTTAAATTCGGTTTCATTGGTTAGTTATCGTTAATCTTTAATTTTTTTATGCATTTCTTTTTGATAGAAGATTTAAGGCTTTCTAGTGTTGTAACGGTATTTATGTTGTTTAGTCTGTTGATGAAATTATCTATAGCAAAGTGCTTAAGATTTTTTCAGGTTTTTTATTATTTCAAGCCCTACAAAAGGAGACCAAGTTTGTCTTCAAAGAGGATTGAAACTCTAAATTACACGGGCGTGAAGGAAAACATCGTTATGTTCATTCTAATCATGCTTGCCGTATCTCTTTGTGTTTTAGAGGTCATATTTCTTCTTAAGTAAATACACGCATCAATAGACAGACAGATTGGGTCATCATCCTTGAGTTTCACTGTACTTTCGGTTCTTTACTTCATACAAACCCCAAATTTATTAGTTTGAAAAAAAAAAAGATAACATGCCCCTCAATACTGTAACACGTCTGTTCTGACTCTATCGATGTGAGAGTGAGTGTTTATGTTAAAATGTTTAAGTGAGATATAAAAAAAAATGGTCAGCTTGAAAACGCGAACCAATACTGTGACGCTCAGTATTTTGATGTGGTAAGAAGAAATGGTACAACACACACAAAGAGGGCTTGTAAGTTCACATTTCAGTCTGTCTGCACTGTAATGGTAACAACGCAAGAACATAGGGATTATTATGCCACACATTCCTAGAACAAAACAATGCATCACCCGTTGTAAGCCATTTCATTGGCTATACTTATTTTCTTACCGCGTTCACTTCGAATTGACTTGAGTAGCTATTCACACAGTGACGAGAATGGCCATGCTTTACTGGGTCTATCCTATAGGCGATTTATATAAAAAAATATTTTAAAAAATTAAACTAATGCACGAACAATGGTTCCATGGGCGATCCCATGGAAATTGTGTCCGTCTTATTGCAAAATACATCAACATTTAATTTAACCGTGCAGATCGCTAGAACAAACCTCTGATAATATACATTTTGAAAAGTGTTGTGTGACACGGATCGCCATTGTCGCTTGGTGTCTGCTTTCTTCTTCGAAAAGAGATCGTTTCGTCTTGACTATAAAAATTTAATTTGACTAAGTTTTACGCACCACTTGAACTCATACATTTCACTTTGTAGGTGTAAGCCGTCGTTCTCAGTTTCTGGAAGTTCGTTTTTGCGTTTCTCAGATGTGATACTATTTTTTATGGACCGAACGAAATTTCTTTTGGCGTGAATCAGGACTCGTGGTTTTGTGGTATAAATGGAGAGCATTGATGAAAGCTCAGTTATGTCGTCTTCGAAATCGCTGACACGGATCTGAGCTAACACTTCAGGTTTTGTGTGAGGCGATACGATACATCATTGCCTTTTACTTCCTCAATGAAATCGTTTCATCTTGTTGCAAAATTACATTTGACTAGGTTTCATACGCAGCAGGTCCCTGTATATAAGGAGAGTGTCTTAGCGTCAGAGTATTCATTCCACTCTCAAACGATCAAGAAGATGGAAGAGTCAGCACAGATCGACCTGCTGGTCAAATATTTGCTAAAAGTCATACGAAAGCATAATTCACAGGCGAAAGTGGCAACAAAACTTACTCTTTTGGTCGTTGATTTGATGAGAGTCATACGAAAGTGTGTGCTAATGAAGTTTGCTATATCTGCAAAGGTAAATGGGTATTTGTTTCCAGAATACCTGCTTCGTCTAAGAATGAGAGACAAAAGTCAAGATACCTAATATCGTTGTCAGGAGAAAGGACACTGGAATTCAGAGTGTCCTACGAGAAAAGAGAAGAAACAGAAACAAGACGAAACAGAGAAGAGGGATTCAGAAGAAGAAGAAGAAATTGAAGATGATGAAGAACTTGTGCCAGTAAAGACATGGAAATGGAAAAATTGACAATGTGAGCCGATGCGTTGGCCCTGATGTGAAATTTCATACTACCTTCTAAAAGAGAATAGACCAGAAAGAAAACGTAAGTGTCTCTTGGTCTTGACATTGTATAATAAGGATGGCGTGTTTTGTTTTTACTCACACTTTTTGAAATTGTGCTCTTTCGCCTCTCTCTATCCCTCTGGAACATGTTTTAGTTAGAATTGAAATGGAAGGATGTTTTCCTTCACGCACGCTCTTTAGGCATGCAAGTCCGTAAACAATAGTCAGTCTATTCATCCATCATTTTGTGTCTTGATGTTTCCTAAATCACACACTGATGCCATAAAATAACGGGTTGAATGGGTTTTGTAGTGTTGGGAGTGGGGGGTGGGGTGTAGGTGTTTGGCAGAGTTGGTCATTGCAGGTGAGGGCTTAGGTGCTTTCAAAAAACTTTTTCTTCTTCACTCTGTGTTGATAGTATATTTGGGGTTTGTATGCGTTCGCGTACGTTTGTGTCGATAGTTTATTTGGGGTTTGTTTTTTCCTCTTCCCTGTGTGTGTGTGTGTGTGTGTGTGTGTGTGTGTGTGTGTGTGTGTGTGTTCGCGTACGTTGTGTAGATCGTATATTTGGTTGTTTTTTTTCTTCTTCCTCCCGAGTGTGGATAGCATATTTGGGGTTTGTATGCGTTAGCGACGTTGTGTGGATAGTATATTTGGGGTTTGTATGCGTTCGCGTACGTTTGTGTGGATAGTTTATTTGGGGTTTGTATCATCTCCCTTCTGTGTTGATAGTATATTTGGGGTTTGTATGCGTTCGCGTACGTTTGTGTGGATAGTTTATTTGGGGTTTGTATTATCTCCCTTCTGTGTTGATAGTATATTTGGGGTTTGTTTTTTCCTCTTCCCTCTGTGTGTGTATGTGTGTATGTGTGTGTGTGTGTGCGTATGTCTGCGCGTGTACGTTGTGTGTGTGTGTGTGTGTGTGTGTGTGTGTGGGTGTGTGTATTGGTCTCTGTTTGTCCCTATAAAACTCACTTTATCCCTATCAGATACACTCTACCTACCTACCTGCAGTAGCGTGTATTCAGGTCAGCCACTTGCAACACTGTTGACACTTATCCCCTAGTGTTCAGTACAGTGACGTCACTGACGCTGGAAATTTCGAGACTATAAATATGGACTTGGGGATTTCCACAGGTTGTAGCTATACATATATACTAGAGTTCATAGACAGGAACATCACTCAAGATGAGGCTATAAAAAGATAGTGGGATTTTCCAAAGGAATAACCCACAAGTTGGAGCTATAAATAGATAGTGGAACTTCATAGGAATTTTAGCTGATTATAGCTATAAATAGACACATGGGTGTTTATCGACGATCGTCACACAAGTTGATTTTGTAAGTAGTTACTAATTTTATCCATTTTATAGTGTGTGTGTGTGTTTGTGTGTGTGTGAGTATGTCTGCGCGCGTACGTTGTGTGTTTGTGTGTGTGTGTGAGTATGTCTGCGCGCGTACGTTGTGTGTTTGTGTGTGTGTGTGTGAGTATGTCTGCGCGCGTACGTTGTGTGTGTATGTTTGTGTGTTTGTGTGTGTGTGTGTGAGTATGTCTGCGCGCGTACGTTGTGTGTGTGTGTTTGTGTGTGTGTGTGTGTCTATTGGTCTCTGTTTGTCCGTATAAAACTCCCTTTATCCCTATCAAATACATTCTACCTACCTACCTACAGTAGCGCGTATTCAGGTCAGCCACTTGCAACACTGTTGACACTTATCCTCTAGTGTTCAGTACAGTGACGTCACTGACGCTGGAAATTTTAAGACTATAAATATGGACTTGGGGATTTCCACAGGTTGTAGCTATACATATGTACTAGAGTTCATAAACAGAAACGCCACTCAAGCTGAGGCTATAAAAAGATAATGGGATTTTCCAAAGGAATAACCGACAAGTTGGAGCTATAAATAGATAGTGGAATTTCATAGGAATTTTAGCTGATTATAGCTATAAATAGATACATGGGTGTTTATCGACGATCGTCACACAAGCTGATTTTGTAAGTAGTTACTAATTTTATCCATTTTATTCTAAACCGTTGTAACTTAATTTTCGGGGATATGTTTATTTTCCTTTAAATTCTGGGACAATTTCGTCATTTTAGCGTTACTTTTAGTCACATCCATTTTGTCGTTGAGCATTTCCTTGATTATAGCTATCTATAGCATCATTACAATTATGCAAATTTTTGAACACCCCATCAAGATTTCACGTCTTGGTAATGCTTTATATATAAATCTCACGCTTGTACTAGTGTATGTATGTCTCTGTCTCTGTTGTGTTTGACCCTCTACCATCATTGTCTCTAGACAATCACACCATGTTCAATTCCCCTTGACGCTATACAGACCCACCATGTTCAATTTCCATATGTTCAATTCCCCTTGTCCCTAGAGTGACCCAGCAATTTTTCCCATGTTCAATTGCCCTTGACGCTATACAGTCCCACGATTTTTCTCCATATTCAATTCCCCTTGACGCTAGATTGTCCCACGATTTATTCCCATGTTAAATTCCCCTTGACGCTAGATTGACCCACGATTTATTCCCATGTTCAATTCCCCTTGACGCTAGACAGTCCCACGATTTATTCCCATGTTAAATTCCCCTTGACGCTAGATTGTCCCACGATTTTTCTCCATGTTAATTTTCCATTGACGCTAGAGTGTCCCAGGGGTCTCTGTAATGCTAATTCCCATTGACGCTAGGGTATCCCTATTCATTACTAACGTTTCGTCAGAGCTTTGCGAGGGGTCATTAGAAAATTCTCTTCAGACCAGCCCACGGACTACTCTCCTTCCTTTCGAGATAAAAGTCAAGATACTTACTATATCTGTCAGAAGAAAGGGCATTGGTCTTCAGAGTGTCCAGACCGTCAAAAAAAAAAAAAGGGCTAAAAAAGACAAAAGTCAAGATACCTGTTATTATTGTCAAGAAAAGGACATTGGTCTCCAGATTGCCCAAAAAAGAAACAAGAGGAGTCAGAAGAAAAGAGGGATTCTTCAGACGAAGAGAGGGATTCTTCAGAGGAAGAGAGGGATTCTTCAGAGGAAGAAGAGGAAGAAAGAAGACAATTCTATTTACAAGAGGCAAACAAAGAGGAGAATAAAAGAAGAAGGGAAGAAAATGACGAGAAAGAAGAGGAAAAGACGGTGAAGAAATTGAAAAAACAGAGATACTAAACAAGGAGAAAGAAGAGGTCAATGAACTTTATATTAAAGTGTTCTGATGTGAATTGTGAATTGGACTGTAACAATGGATAAAAGAATAAATTAATTATACAAGGTAAGTGTCTTTGTGTTTTGAGTATAAAATAAGAACGTACACTCACGCACTCATACAAAGACACGTACTATAGGGGGTAAAATGGGTTGGTTATTTTTGAGTTATTGGCAAATTGAAAGACTATCTCTTTTCGAGAAATGTGGGTGGCCCTGAAAAGGGGCTTTTTTTGGTGTAGGGGTGAGTTTAAGCAATCAACTTTAACTGCCTTAAGCCTTTGCAACGGCCAAGGCCTACTTCTGGACTGCGTAATGTTGATGATTGGGTTGAAATCACTAAGGGTGGTACGGTAGGCTTAGTCACAGGGTTAACGTGTTTAGCTCGGGAAGGTCGTATTCTCTTCGGTCGTAATAAAGAAGTCTGATACATTTGTTTCAGACTTCTTAACTCCGCTAAAATGTCCAACAGTACCGTAACCGTTTGATTTTCACCCTCTTGTTTCTTTGCTGCTACTTCTTCTTGCTGTTGTTGCTGTTGTTTTTTTCTTACCTCTTCTTCTTGCTGCTGCTGCTGCTGTAGGAGAAAAGCTTGTTCCGCTTCCTTTTGTCGTTGTATAAATTTCTCCAATTCTTCTTTCTCTCTCTGTCTAAAATTCTCCACTTGCGGTAATGAAGAAGGTAACGAAGGTTCCGGAACAAATTCTTGCGAGGTAAGAAAATCCACAAAATCCCAATTCACCTCTTCTGAAAGTAAGTCCGGGTTCCCTTGGGCAGTCTCCCCTGCTGGTGCACCCCAATGGATCGTTTTCTGAGTTTCCGTCATGTTGAATCACTGTCGCATAGATTGACTGTACACAAGCACTAACGAATCTATATAGACCACGTGACGTCACAGACTGCTCTCTTCGGATTGGATGCGGGCTGACTGAATTTTGTAACGCGTGTTAGGATTGGTGAATGAACTCAATCCGTTTCAATCCTTCCTCTACCTATAAATAAGCGCAGTTCACTGCATTGATTCACCTGTTCTCTTCGCTTCAAGATGTGGACCACAGTCGAATCATCCACCCTTGTGTCTTCAGTGATGTTTAGGACGGACATGCTCATGTATGTCCGGTCCAAGTGGACCGTTGTCGACAAGTCAGACACCAGTCTGTGGATACGAAGAGTGTACGTAGAAAGACAAGGTTGCCTCAAGAGGACACTGATTTATGGCCCTCGAGTAAGATGCAGCTTGAGGACAAAAAGATGCCGCAGATGCCCTTTATGCTAATGGATACATTAACATAAACCCAAAGGCCCTTTTCAGGGCCACCCATATTTCTCGAAAAGAGAATGACTTTCAATTGCCTACCCCTTTTTTAAAAAATTTTTTTCTTTTTTTTTTTTTAAAAAAAATTCCCATATTCAGTTTCGCTTCACGCTAGACAGTCCCACGATTTTTCTCCATATTCAATTCCCCTTAACGCTAGAGTGGCCCACGATTTATTCCCATGTTAAATTCCCCTTGACGCTAGATTGTCCCACGATTTATTCCCATGTTAAATTCCCCTTGACGCTAGATTGACCCACGATTTATTCCCATGTTAAATTCCCCTTGACACTAGATTGTCCCACGATTTTTCTCCATGTTAATTTTCCATTGACGCTAGAGTGTCCCAGGGGTCTCTCTAGTGCTAATTCCCATTGACGCTAGGGTATCCCTATTCACTACTAACGTTCGATTTGGCTAGTCTCTTCCATCGTTGTGCTCGGCTTGAAAGTGAAATGAATAGTGAAAGGACAAGACACACTCCCTTTTATATACGCTGGTCTGCCATGACTATAAATTAGTCTATGGTGTTTAAACTTGAGTCATTTGACGTTTTTCACTCAAGATGAAACGATCCTATTCATTTGAGAAGAAAGAAGAAGAAAGTAAGAGGCAGAAACGTGATCTATCGCGTCGTACCAGGGCTGAAATCTTGGCACAAATTCATGCCAGTGATTTTGAAGAGGACATGAGTGAACCAGAATCCGAACCCTCTAAACCAAGTTCACCACCCTTAGTCAACCCTGAAAAATACTATTCCATTCGAGAGACGGAAAAGCGCTCCTCTAGAAAATTTAGAACCACGGCTTACAAATACACAGTGAAGTTTAAAGATTTCAAGGCTGAAGTGCCGTTAGAGAAAGCAGTGTTTATCACTGGGTTGTGGGATTCTTTGCTCACCACACTCAAGCGACAATGTCAACCCAAAGAAGACGATCGCTTGAGACTTTCCATACAACACGACAGTTTGAAATCCCCTGTTTGGATCGAGTTTAGCACCCCTGCAGAATTGACCGCTTCCAAAGTCATGGACAAGGTTCAACACGTACAACAATCTAATGACCAGTTTGACATCACCGATGGAAAAGCCACACTGGACATGACCCACGTCTCTCCTCCTCAAGGGACTGGACGCAAAAAATTGTTATTGGTGGACGACCTTCGCAACACCAAAACAAGTCTCGTCCGAATTAACAACCCTCAAGACCAGATGTGTTTAGCCCGTGCCATCGTGGTGGGACGAACCTATGCCAACAAGAACAACACGGTAGAATGGAAAAGAACCTGGAGAACTATTCAACAATCCGAGCGAGCCAAACAACGAAACGAAGCAGAACTCCTGTTACAACAAGCCGGACTGTCCAAAAACATACCCTGTGGCATTCCTGAGATGCAAAAATTGCAAGATGCCCTAGCTCCACGATACACCTTGAAAGTGCACCCTCAAGAAATGCGTGGGTCTCTGTTGTTTCAAGGCCAAGATTTTAAGGACGGAAAATACATTCATGTCTATTATCACGATGACCATTTCGATACCATTACCAGTATCACTGCATTCCTGGGATACAGATATTACTGTGAGAAATGTGATTATGGTTTTAATAATCGAGAGCAACACAAGCATTGTGGATGGAAATGCTCAGGATGTTTGGCCTCTCCACCCTGTCTGAGCGAAGAACCAGTGCCTTGTTCAACTCGTCTGCGCACGTTTGTCAGCCCTGCCTGTTACCAACAACATTTGAAGACGCAAGTTTCACAGAAGAAATGTGCTTGTCAACTGCTGAGATTGTGCCCTACATGTGGACAAAGCATACTTACCAATAATGCCAAGGCACACGTATGTCGAGGAAAGAAAAAATGTCACATTTGTCACCACATCGTGGACTTGGAACACCAATGCTACGTGCAAAAATACCAACCCCCACCAGAGAAAGAGGACGGTCACAAGAAGAAAGGCAATTTCATCTTTTTCGATTTCGAATGCATGCAAGAGACCGGCATTCACATTCCTAATTTCTGCGTGGCTCAGCGAGCGTGCGAGAAGTGCATTCAAGAACCTATCTTCAGTCATTGCCCTCACTGCAGCAAAATTCCTGGAGGACGTGAAAAAATCTTTCGGGGACCGAACACGCTAGCCGATTTCGCTCGATGGGTCTTAGACCCCATCGACAAGACTTGGAGCCAAGAGGACATCGAACGTTACGGAGATTGTCATCGTCATGCCATGGTGATGGCTCACAATTTCTCCGGATACGATTGACAGTTTCTTTTCAGGTATTATATGGAACAAGGCATCGAACGTCCTAAAGTGACTTTGAACGGAGCCAAAATCATTTTCATGCAAGTGGGACAAGTACAGTTTAAAGATTCGATGAGCTATTTGGCCATGCGTTTGAGTCGAATGCCTAAAACGTTTGGAATGACAGAAATGGCTAAAGGGTACTTTCCACACTTTTTCAATACGGAAGCCAATCAACACGCCGTTCTACCCCATTTACCTGAGGCTCACTATTACGACCCCGACAACATGCGTACCGAACAACGAGAAGCTTTCTACGCTTGGTACCAGGCTCACGCCTCGGACCCTTTCGACTTTCAGGAAGAAATGCTAAAGTATTGTCGTTCCGACGTGGACATTTTACGGCGTTGCTGTGGAAAATTTCGAGAACTGTTCATGGAACACGGAGGGGTCGATCCTTTAAAAGAAGCTTGCACCATTGCCAAAGCGTGTTCCTTAGTGTATCGACAACGATTCATGCCTAAAAACACCGTAGCTGTCATCAGTCCCCAAACGACCCACTATGTCAAACGTCAATACTCGGTCAAAGCCCTACGCTGGTTACATTACTTGTGCGATAAGGAAGACAAATGGATTCAGCATGCCCGCAACGGAGGGGGTGAAAAGACCATGGGAACGTATTCGGTAGATGGCTGGGACTTAGAAAAATCAAAGATCGTGTACGAGTTTAACGGTTGCTTATTTCATGGATGTCCCGTCTGTTACCCTGATCGTAGCACTAAAAATCAGTTTTTACAACGGACCATGGAAGACTTGTACCAGGACACTTGTCAGCGGCGCCTAAAGTTGGAACAGGAAGGATACCAAGTGGTGGAAATGTGGGAACACGAGTACGATCACCGTATGAAAACCGATCCCGAGTTTAAACGCCTCGTGGAAAGTTACCAGTTCATGGACCCGCTGAACCCGAGGGATAGTTTGTACGGAGGAAGGACCAATGCCACCTGTTTGCTGTACCAAGCCGACGAAGAGAAAGGAGAAGAAATTAAATACTTGGACGTGTATTCGCTGTATCCCTACGTGTGCATGTATTGTCGCTTTCCTGTAGGGCACCCGCAATTGTTCACGGAACACATCGACCTGAAAAACATTCGACAATACGAAGGCTTGATCAAGTGTAAAGTTTTGCCTCCCACGAACCTATACCATCCCGTCTTACCTCACCATTGTCAAGGCAAACTGATGTTTCCATTGTGCCGTACTTGTGCCGAAACGTGCAACCAAGACC
The DNA here is from genome assembly GCA_028554795.2 of Sinohyriopsis cumingii. Lineage (NCBI taxonomy): Eukaryota > Metazoa > Mollusca > Bivalvia > Unionida > Unionidae > Sinohyriopsis > Sinohyriopsis cumingii. Next base: position 154,051,028 of record CM068828.1, on the reverse strand, counting down.
AACCTTGTCAGCACACCCAGGAAGAACGTGCTTTGACGGGAACCTGGGTCAGCGTAGAATTGTTCAAAGCTCTGGACATGGGATACCAACTGTTAGAAGTGTACGAAATTTGCCACTTTCCCAAGAAACAACAATACCAAAAGGGTGACCCCAGTCAGAAAGGCATTTTCGCCGAATACGTGGATGCCTTTTTGAAACTGAAGCAAGAAGCCAGCGGCTATCCTTCCTGGTGTCACACTCCCGAAGACCAAATACAATTCAAAGAGAAATACTATGAACAAGAAGGCATCACTTTAGACCACATCGAGAAAAACGAAGGCAGGCGATCGTTTGCCAAAGTGATGTTAAATTGCTTGTGGGGTAAAATGGCACAACGACCGTGTTTACCCAAGACGGAATATTTGACAGAACCTTCCCGCTACTTCCAGATGATTCACGACAATACCAAATACATGAAACACGTGGACGTCGTTGGAGAGGATTTGATCTTGGTCAATTACGAACAAGATCTGGACTTTGTACAAGACGACCCTTTTGGAAATGTCATCATTGCGGCTTACGTGACAGCTCATGCTCGCTTAAAATTGTACGAAGCTTTAGACAGTTGCATTTACATCCATCACCCGAGTCAACAGCACCCTTACATCGAAGGAGACCGTTTAGGAGCCTGGACAGACGAGCATCCCGACGACAAGATTCTAAGTTTCGTCAGTTTCGGTCCCAAAAATTACGGCTACGAATACCGGGACAAACAAGGAGAAGTGCACACGACGTGCAAAGTGAAAGGACTGACTCTGAATTATCGTACCAGTCGTGTGGTCAACTTTGGGGTATTGAAAGAAGCCTTGCAATCGGGAGAGGATGCAAACTTTAAAGTGACCACCTATCAACCGAACAAGATAGTACGTTTACCCACTCACCACATCGTCAGTCGGCCCTTGGAAAAAGTCTATCAAATCGTGTACCAGAAGCGAGTGCGACTACCCAACCACATTACATTGCCGTATGGACACGTCGCTATTGGTCTGTATATAAAAAGGAACCCTAGGCAAGATCGATAGTTCATTGTGACTACCAAGACCGAGCGAACAAGATGAGTACTTTCAGATAAATACAAAACAAGTTGTTTAGAAAGGCAGAATTCAAGTGTGAGGCTTCTGAAGTGGAATGCGATTGTGAGCCTTGCGATGGGTACGATGCTGTACGTTGTGACCTTAGCGATGCCGTAAAGCATCATGGGAACTTTAGTGTCACTACCCCTATCATGGAAAGGGATGCTGTGTGTGTCAAACCTGAGGAATGCGAAAGTGATGCCGCTCGTCCTCTTGGACATTTTACTGGGTTTCGTTTTAAAGGGGAATGTTCACCTTCACGTCTACCCCACTACGGATGTCATCCAGTCCTGAGCAAACTCCTGTTCATGTCACCCAACCCTCATCGAAACGAACCTGTGAAAGACGAATATTCGTTTCCTGTGCGTTTGTCGGAATACTGCGACTTTGAAAATCGTCTTCAATCGTTCAAAGGAAAATGGCCTAAGTATCTGGGAGGACCGACCCCCGAAGAATTAGCCAGAGCCGGATTTTTCTACTTGGGCGAAGGAGATAAAGTCAAGTGCTTCAGTTGCGGTGTGTCACTTCACCACTGGGAACCGCAAGATTCGGCCTACGTAGAACATGCTCGATGGTCACCGAATTGTCATTACTTACCCTTAGTGGGACCGAGACATTGAAGTAACTTACCATAATCTGTTCATGGATACTTTACACGAGAACATTCCTGCTTTGCCTGTGGAGTTGAGAGAACGCATTTACCGAAAGCTGGTCAAAATACAAGTGAAACGTAAAGAACAATTGCATCCGTTACGTCACCGGTGTTTGAACCACTGGTACCTGAAGGCTATACAAGGACTGATTGAGTTGAAACTGTTCCATTGGACAGACATTGATCAACGACCTCCTGGTTATAAAAAGAATTGGTTTGGTATGGATGATTCTATTTACTACATTGTAAACGTACTGGATCCAATTCCAGAGGAAGAGTTAACGAATTACCAACATCTTTTACGCAATGTCATCTTAGTGAAAGAGGAAACTTCTGAACGAATTTTATTGTGTAGATTAGTGATGAAACGATTTAGATTCGACAATGAATTAAAACCATGTCTGTGCAAACAGTACATTTCTTGTGTCAGACAAAAGAGGATTTAGTATGACCTATTCATTTATACTTTGCAAGAGAACATTCGTGCCTTGCCTGTGGAGTTGAGAGAACGCATTTACCGAGAACTGATCAAAATACAAGTGAAACGCAAACTCAAAGTTATTGAACCGTTTTTAAATTATGCTCTGTTTCAAAGTATAAGAAGACTGATTATGAGTGGATATTACATCAGGCACAAAGGTAAACGAGGCTATTGGCCACCACCCAAGGATTCCAAAAACAGTATATATACTTATGGATACTTTACAATAGAACATTTTATGCTTGCCTGAGGAGTTGAGAGAAAGGATTTACCGAGAGCTGGTGAAAATACAAGTCAAACGTAAAGAACAATTGCATCCGTTACGTCACCAGATCTTTAACCACTGGTACCTGAATGGTATAAAAGAACTGATTCGTCAGAAATTGTTTCGGTGGTCAGACATTGTTCAAAATTTTGAGGTCGCCAATGATCGACATGTTCATAATTTTGGTTACTTCGAGATTCACCTAGTGCAACGCATTGAGGAAGACATGTTAAAGGATTACTAACATATTTTACGTGGAATCTACTTAACGGAAGAGGAAACTCCTAAACGAAGTTTGAAGTTTAGGTTACAGTTTGGAGCATTTAAATTTCCTACTGGAGAACGAAGATCTCTGGATAGAAAGTACGTGTATTTCATCCGAAAAAAAGAGAATATAAAGACAGGCTGTCATGCCGAGGTTTTTATCACATGTAATCCAACAGATTCCGTGGAAGGAACTCAATGACCATATTCAAACCGTGGATCATTACCATCGATTATTACGAGAACTGTATCCATTCAATTTGGGTCGACAAGTGGTGTGTGTCTTAGTGACTTGTTTTCTGGGATTTCGTTTACCAGCCGATTCCTTGTGGACTCTTTACGAACAGTATTTACCACCCCATTCAACATGAAAGTGGTGCCTTTAAATGTTCACGAGAGACTCCTTTTGCTCAAAGCTTTACGTTTTCATCTGGATACTTCTCGATCTCTACGGGAAAAAAAGATTCGTCAATTTTTAGCTACCCAAGACGTGTATGACGATGTGTGTGTAGCTTGTGACTTACATCCCCATTGGACACATATCCGTGCCTGGAAAGAATGGGATTTTGAGGCTTGGACCCAAGAAGTGGCCCAGTATGCACGAGAGTTGTTCAAGGAAAAAAGTTACTTTTCGACCCGTGTTAGTGACGGTGCCAGAAGAACCCGTCACCCAGGACGGGACTGTCGTGGACAGGCCTGAAAGACCCTTTCAGGAGGACACTTGTGTGACCTTACCCCCTACTATAGAACTGGTTAGAACATTACCCAAAACATGTTGCTGTACAGACACTTGTTTTTATTTTACGTTAATGGTTATCATGTGCCTTTTATTCTTGTACTTAAGCCTTTGGCTTTTATGTATTTTTGTCTTTCGTATTCATGTTTGAAACATTCAATAAACGTGTTCTGAAAAAAGTATATAAACTCTCGTCTTGTTTGTTTTCGTGTCACAAGTGATATTTCTCACACTATGGCTACCTCTGCTGTCTCTGCTCCCTCTTCCTCTACTGTCAAAGTCATCGACGAACACTTAGATCGTGCCAGTTGGGAGGCTTTGTATCTTCGCCATCTCTTTAACATGCTCATTGCTGGACCTAGCGGTTCAGGCAAAACCGAATTCGTCAAACGTTTGATCGAACATAAACATCATTTGATCGATCGGCCACCTCAGCGGATCGTGTGGTGTTACAAAGAGTGGCAATCGGTGTACAGCCTCTTGCGAGAAAGTCAAGGCGATTCCATCGTGTTTGTGGAAGGCATTCCTAAAGAAGACGACGGCATCGTCTCTCACTCCCGTCAAACCCATTTGGTCATTTTCGACGACATGTTAGGAGAAGACGAAGAAGAAATTAAACTGTGGTTCACGCGCAAAGGGCATCACCGTAATGCCAGTGTCGTTTACATCACCCAAAATTTGTTTCAACAAAGTAAAGCCCATCGCACCATCAGTCTCAATGCGCATTACGCGGTCTTGTTTAAAAGCCCTCGAGATAAATCGCAAGTGCAAGTCTTAGCCAAACAGTTAGGGACGCCTTGGCTGACTCAGGCGTACGACGATGCCACTCAAACGCCACACGCCTATTTACTCGTCGATTTGAAACCTACGACTCCCGAGGATTTGCGATTTCGTACCCACTTGTTTCACCACTGGTGCCAAGACGGAGGGCCTGTCCTGTACACGCCTCCGTCCTCGACTTAACTTCACTCCACAAAAAAATCTATAAAAACCTCACACCCTTTTCGTCTGTCTCACACACAGTGTGAACATGACGTCCCTTCAGTCGCATCTTCCCGTCAAATTGATTCGTGCCTTGTATGGCATCAGTCGAGGAAAAAATCCACAAATACGAGCTCGTGTCTTAGAAGCTAGTCTCAAAGAAGTCTTACGATGGTTCACGGTGACGGCACGTCAATTACTCCAAGGAATCATTCAGATTCCTCATCAAACCAAACGCTTTTTTGATCGAAACAAAGTCGCTTTGACCCAACTGGCAGTTCCCCGCATCGACACACAAACGAAAAAACAAATCATTTTGAAACCTGGAGGGAGCGGTACTCTAGGAGGGGTTATCATTCGCTCTCTCTTAAGATGGGATCCTAATGCCCCCAAACTTCTCCCCAAGAAAAAAGTCAAACGAAGCTCCAAGAAGAAGAAAAAGACCAGGTCCCCAAGAAGAAGAACTTCTCCAGTGGCGGGACCCTCCTCTTACCAGACACCACCCCGGAAAAAGAAAAGAAGCCCCCAGAAAAAGAAACAGAGAAAAAGTCCCCAGAAAAAGAAAAGTCCACAGAAGAAAACTAGTCGCAAGAGAGGCACTTCGGCCAGGACGCAACTTTACACTCGCAAACCACGACCTGCCACGGCGGTGACTGCGTCTCCGGCATCCTCACGTTCATCCACTTCTCCGTTGATGACACCAAGAACTGAAGAGTACTTGGATACGTTGATCACACCAAGAACGTCTCCGTTAATGACCCCAAAAAGAACTTCCCCAGTGGCAGGACCCTCCAATTTAGTGGCAGTGGCTGCTGCTCACAAAGTACCTTCTCCCAAAATCAAAGTCCAAGAAAGATCGGGCATGTTACAAAGTTTACTGGATTTGTCCAAGCAAGAACTGGCTCGATTTAGTCCGTTACGTACCCCTGCACGACGTGTCATGCCTGCCCTGAAGTTGATACGACGTAAAGACAATCAGTGGCGACGCGTTCCAGTATAAAAAAGGTGTGTGACCAAGTAGGGTATCAGTGTTTTTTGGTACTCCTGAAGACTCAAAGATGTCACCCTCTAGAAAACCCCGAGGAAAGAAAAGGAAAGGACTGCCTCCTCGTTTAGTCAAACATGGGGACATGTTATCTATCCTGTCCAAAGCTTCTCAACCCCTACGAAAAAAACTCATTCAAACAGCCTCCAAAGAGGTCATCGATACCGTGTGCGAATGTTGTTTGAACGTCTTGAAAGGCACGATCCCTTTGTCCAAACACCAGAAACAATGCTTAGGTAAACATCGTCGCGTTCTTCGCCAAATGGTTCAAAAGAAAATTCCCATTCGTCAAAAGAAGAAGATGTTAGTCCAGCGTTGAGTCATTTTACCCCTCTTGTTAGGTCCCTTACTGAAAGGAGTCTTGGGAACCATGTTGGGAGGACTGGTGGGAGCAAGATAAAAAGGCCCTCGGAAGTCCTAAGATCTCAGAGTCGACCCCTGACAACCCCATGGAAGGACGAAAACCAGCTTTCGTGCCTTACAAACGATGGATGTAATACCATCGTTGGCAAGAACAACGCACCCCGCATTTACTTCCCAATCCCTATTTGAGCGAGATGTCCCAGTTACAACACGAATTGCAGTCCTTGATGGATCGCCAAGATTTGTCCGAAACAGAAAAATCGCAAAAGTACGGTCAACTCTTGCAACGACAGCAACTCTTTCACCAGAAAGCTTTAGACGAAACAGCTCTACCCACTCTGAAAGATTTTAAGACCTTGATGAAAAGTACAGCACCATCATCACTACCACCACCACCACCACCACCACTACTACCATCCCCAGGGATGACCAGAGATGCTACCCCACGAAGACCTGAGGAAGAAGAGATGCGAGAAGTGTTTCAAACACCGTCAGCAGCTCCCATTTCAAGTAAGATTGCAGCATCCTTGTTGACCCCATCCCCCACACCCCAACGAGAAGAAATGAAAGCTTGGGTTAAAAAGATGATGTCCACTCCTCCTTCGACAGAAGTGAAAAAGAAAGAAGGGAAACCAGAAGTGAAAAAAGAAAAGAAGACCAAAGCCATTCCATTGTCACCTCCACCACCACTACCTTCGAATTCTACTCCCGTAGCCCATCGGACACGTAAATCCGTTTCTAAACCATCCTTTCGACCCACCCAAAGTAGCATCACCGAAGAGTGGGTGACTTATTAACACACAAAAAAATGGAAAAAGTCTTAGCCAGCATTTACTACGATCCCTCCCATCCTGCAGGTTACGCAGGAGTTCAAAAATTGTATCGTGCTGCCAAAACTCGACTGAAAAGTCTCCGTTTACCTCAAGTGCAACGATGGTTACAAGAACAAGCTACCTACACTTTACACAAACCCATTCGACGCAAGTTTGCCAGAAGTCGCACCCGAGTGGAAGGCATCGATCATCAATGGCAAGCCGATTTAGCCGATGTCTCTCATTTGGCCAGCTACAATCGTGGCTACAAATATTTGTTTTGTGTCATCGACGTCTTTTCCAAATTTGCCTGGGTCGTGCCCTTGACTTCCAAATCCAGCAGAGAGTTAGTGCGAGCCCTGCAACAGGTGTTGAAACAAAGTGGTCGTCACCCTCTTCGATGGCAAACGGACAAAAGCACCGAATTTCTAAACCAAGTTTTCCAAAAAGAATTAAAGAAACGTGACATTCATTTTTTTACCACCGAGAATCCCGAAACCAAAGCCAGCATCGTGGAACGTTTTCAACGCACTTTGAAAGAACGCATGTGGAAATATTTTACGCATCACCACACTCTGAAGTACATCGACATCTTACCGCACCTGGTGCAAGCGTACAACCAATCTTATCATCGAAGCATCGGACGTGCCCCGCAAGACGTGACTCCCGACAACGAAGTGTTGGTGTTTGAGCGTCTGTTTGGTACGTCCCCGACGAGGGCTGTCCCCATGAAAAGTGGAGAGTTGACCGTAGGAGATTGGGTGCGCATTGGCAAAACCAAACGCATATTCAACAAAGGTTACTTACCTAACTGGACGACCGAATTGTTTCGCGTCACTGGACGAGTGCATGGCCGTCATCCTACCGTCTATAAATTGGAAGACATGAACGGAGAAGTGCTCAAAGGAACGTTTTATTTGCCCGAGTTACAACGTGTCGCCATAAAAGAAGACGACGTGTACGACATCGAAAGCATTCTCGAACGCAGAACCCGTAAAGTGGGCAAACGACGTGTCAAAGAAGTCAAAGTACGTTGGAAAGGATATCCACGCAGTTTTGATTCTTGGATCGACGCTTCGCAAGTCATCGACTATAAAAAGAAGTGACCATCATGCCCTTTCACACAGACGCAGCTACGTCGACCCCTCCTTCACCTAGTTCTTCTGTGCAAGATTTACAAAAACAACCCTTGTGGGTGTGGTGTGGAGAACGTGTACCTAAAACGCAAATCGTCTTTTTCTGCCAAATCTTCGTGGTGTATTGTGTCATCGGGGCAGCCATTGCCAATTTGAGTTTGCAACAAGGAGACAAACAATTGTGGACGATTTTATTGAGCAGTTGCATCGGTTACCTGCTTCCCAATCCCTCCCTGACTGAAATTCTCCTCGAACGGGAACCACGGGAACCTTGTATCCAGTGCCAGTGTCAGTCACCACTCCAACAACAACAACAAGAACCCCATTTTGGGCGGAGTCACTCCTCTGACTTCTAGTAACCCCTCGGACAGCCACAGAACTCTGGAATTATGAGTCACCAAAACCAATTTTACTTAACCTTACCCAGTGACTGTTTCATGGAGGTATTTCCCCACAACACGTTGTGCTGTTACACGGCCAAATTACCTTAGGCCATCCCCTTAGATCACGAAGTCCATTGGGAAGTGGCTTTAGTGGAAATCATTCACCCGACCCAAGTCCTCAATGTCCTTCCCAATCAAAATGTTTTTGATGTGGAAGTTTATGACGAGCAAATGCAACAGTACTTGGATACCCATGGCAAATATGACAAGAAAACCCGTTTACAAAATCAAAAGTACACCACCTATCACTTGTTCATTCCCCCAGGGTATTATTTTAGTGGTCAACATTTGGTGAGCACCATTACCTCCAGGTTTAATGTCGTGTTTCTGAAAGCTTTGGAAAGTGTTAAAAAAAGTGTCACTATGGAATACCACAAAACAGCTCGTCGCTTCCTGATGAAATTTGACGGGAGTAAAATCCTGTCCATTTTATTTTGTCCTGAATTGTTTGACATGTTGGGCGGAGACATGGACATGAGAATGGCCATGATGAAGAAAAACGAATTACCAATCGTTTACGACAACGAGTCTTTTAGCAAGTTATTTCGTGCCCCGGCAGAAATGAACCAAGGACTGAATTTGATGTTTGTGTACTCCGATGTGGTGGAGTACAACGTGGTGGGACACACCTCTGTACCGTTACTGCATGACATTCCTTTCAAAGTGGATTCTGCCACGAACGCTGACGAGGAAGGTGGAAACACTTACCACGTTCACCGCGAATTTGTCCATTCTCACTATTTGCCTGTCAGCAAGTCTTATTTGGACACGGTCAACATTGCTATAAAAGGAGATTTGGGACAAAATATTCCATTCACGAAAGGAAAAGTCACAGTGAAACTCCATTTTCGAAAACGGTTCTCTCACGACTCGTAAGTCATGTATCCAGTGTACCGAGGGGTTGCTCGACAGCGAGGACACGGTTTAGGAGACATGTTAAAATCGGGCTTTCGTTCGGTGGCCCCGGTGTTGAAACCGATGGTGACATGCGGATTGCACGCCTTGAAAGATGCGGCACTGACGCAAGGCAAAGAATTTCTCCAAAATGTCATCATCGACAAACAAAACCCTAAAGAAGCCTTCATGAGAGCATTCAAAAATGTCTTGCTGCAAACGGGCAAAGACATTTTAGGCCGACGAGACACACCTATAAATGCCCTGCACGCTACCGAGTCAGGCATTCAGCAAGGACAAGGCAGAAAGAGACGACGAAGAAAACACCCTTTCACCAGACTTCACACGTCTAAACCGAGAAAGGCCAAGAAAAGAAGAACCGTTCGAGACTTAGACGTTTTCGATTATTGAGAAAGAACAAACAAAAAAAAAAAAAAAACAGAAAAAAATGATGCACCGAGAGTCTTGCGCTTGTTCCAAGTCGGAACTGGATCTGTTTGCCAGGCCACCTACCATGATGACCATGCAAGAATCCCAGTGGGTGGAATTTCACCCCGTCTCCTCTTTGACGGATTCCGCTTCCATCTAGTTTGAAATCAAAGGACAGCCCGAAGATTACATCGATCTGAATAGCAGTTACTTGTACCTGAAAGTCAAAGTTGTCGATGAATATAATACGTCCCTAGATATTGATGAGGTAATAGCTCCCGTCAACAATTTCATGCATTCCTTGTTCAGTGGAGTGGACTTGTACTTGAATAACAAACTAGTCAGTAGCAGCATGGATACTTACCCTAATCGAGCGTACCTGGAAAATCTCTTGACGTAAGGAATAGACGCCAAGAACACGCATCTCAATGCCTGTGTGGTATGAGAAGCTGACGATGCAGGCTAGTTTGAAGAATTCGAAACTGATGCAAAGAAAGAACACAATGCGGGATTTGTAGAACGAAGAGACAGAATCATGGGAGCCAACCAAAGTTTAGAACTGATGGATCGTTTGCATTTGGACACGTGGTTGCAAGAGAAATATTTGCTGAACGGAGTGAACGTCCGCCTGAGACTGAATCGTAGTAGTGCTTGCAAAACTGTCATCGAGGAAGCCAGGCTCTACGTACGACGCGTGGAAGTGTTACCTAAAGTGGGTAACGACATCAGTCAGGCGTTGAGCAGAACGACCGCCAAGTATCCGATGCGACGCGTGGAAGTGAAAACCTTCACCATTCCTACGGGGCTGCGATCCATGATCGAAGATCATTTGTTCTAAGGACAGTTATCCAAACGTTTGATCCTTGGTATCGTCGAGAATGCAGCCTTCATCGGAGCTTTGGCTAAAAATCCTTTCCACTTTAAACACTTTGACGTGTCCAAGATCGAAGTCAGTCGCGATGGCAAGACCTTGTGTATCCGACCTTTCGAACCTAACTTTGACAAGAAGAATTACTTGAGGTCGTACTTGTCCCTGTACGAAGCCACTGGTCAGTTAGGAACCAACACCAGTCACGGCATTACGTACGAGGATTACGCAGGAGGCTACGCTTTGTGGGCTTTCGATTTCACTCCAGACCAAGGCAGTGACGAGGGACATTTCCACCCTATAAAATCTGGCCAGATTCGTGTGGAAATTCAGTTTACTACAAATCTAACAGAGACGGTGAACGTCATCCTGTATGCAGAATTCGATAATACCATAGAAATCAACAGTTTGAGAGAAGTCATTCTAGACTATTAGAAGCCATGGAAGACTGTTATCCCTCTTTACCTAGTGGAGAAACTTTGGAGATGGAATGTGAGGAGACCATAAAAAAAGAAGAAGTGATCATGATGAAGTCAAGATGGCCAGAACAAGAAGCCCATTTAGTCTCCTGTTCTGCCAAACACTTGGTGGAAAAAATGACGGAATTGATCAAGAAAGAGTGTTATGGATGTCAAAACGATCATTCCAGTCAAATTCAACACGATAAATGCCTGATGCTGAGTCAAGAAGAAAAATTGGACGAGTATCTGGACGATGCTTGGAGTCTCATCTCGGACGAAGTCGTGTTGCATCAGTGGTATAAAGACTTGCGTGAACATTCTTGTCTACCATTAACCACTCAAGAGATCGATCGTATCGAAGCTCTCCTGAATCAAAGTGAGGAGACGAAACGAAGAAACGGTTATTCGTCAGACATTTTCAAGCAAAAAGTTAGGATCGAATTGATGACTTATTATTACCTGTGAAGAAGAAGAAAAAAAACCACACACAAATGGATACCTGGGAACTTTATTACCTTTTGAACCACAGTTTGTATACGGCTTCTTGGAATCCTGTCGTCTGTGCTAAAGATGAACTCCCTCATCGCAAACCTCAAGACCATCAAGGTTATGTGATCAACAAGGACGAAAGTCATCTCCCAGGAACCCACTGGGTAGCCGTTTACTTTCCTCAAGAAGGATGTGTGGAATATTTTGATTCGCACGGATTGGCCCCTTTGGAAGACGATATCATCGACTTTATGAGAAGAAATGCTCAAACCACCCGATTCAATAATGTGAAATTACAAGACACAGATTCCTTGGTGTGTGGACAGTACTGTGTGTATTTTCTGTATCATCGCAGCCTGGGCTATTCCTTAGAACATTTAGTGACTCATTTTGATCCTCGTTCTTCTTCTAGAAACGATGTGAAAGTAGATCGATGGTTTTGTGACCATTATGCTTATCTTTTGTCTCAAGCTAGGAAACGTAGTGTCCATCAATGGCCTAATGGTTTCCAACAGTGGAAATCACAATTACATTCACAACGTTGTCAGCCCTGTTTAAAGTAGAGTGTGAATTGAAAAAAATGTTTGTGATTTGAAAAAAATGTTTGATGTTATATGGTTGGATTATTGTTAAAAAATGTTAGAGTTGTTGGTTAGTGTTAAGTGATTTTTGAATAAAAAATGTTGTGTTTTGAAAACAAATGCCTTTGTGGTTTGTTTGGCTATAAGAATGTTTGATTGATGCTCTTTGACTTCTTACTATCCCTCTCATGACACTCATTGAACGTTGCGGCTCGAAAACCGTAGAAGGATGTTTTCCTTCACGTCCGCGCTTTGACTTTAAGAACCGGGGAAGTTTCCAGTCTAACCATCCATTGTCGACTCATCCTCCTACGAAGATGTGCTCCAAACTAGCTAAGCTAAACGAAGCCTACGTGAATTTGCACAGGGTCAGACACAGTCTGATACCGAAGCCAGAAGAGATAGAGAATGTGAGAATGTTAAAAGTCACTGAAGACCTAATAGAAGAGCTCTTCAGAGAAGAAGTGAACAGGGAGAAAGACGAATGGACAGAGAAGTACAGACTTCAGAGACAGCAGCAACAGCAACAACAACAACAGCAGCAGCAGCAACCTGAACCTGACAGAGGCTTTGTCGATTGTCGTATCGACACCAAAGAGTTCTTCTTCTCTTTCCGAAGAAGCAGACCTATCGCCAGAAAGTCTATCCTCAGAGGACATCGCATTCTTAGAAACTAAAAGATTGCCATAGCAAACAAAAAAAAAAAACAGCCCTTTACAGGGCTACCCCAATACTCTAGAAAAGAAAAAACCATCCATTTGCCAATGTGTGTAGGTAGAGTAGTGTGAATATAAACACCAACTCTTTTTTTAAAAAATGTGAGGGTATGTGTTTGTGTATAAGATTGTGAGTTTGTAAGTGCTCACGTACGTTTGTGAGGATAGTAGATTAAGATCATGTCTTTTTTTTGGTGTTTGAGGTGTAGATTTGGGGTTAGATTGGATTGCTTTGCGTATGTGGATAGTCTATTGAAGTGATTAATGAAAAAAATTTTTTACAATAGGAATGGGTAGCATAAAAAAGTGAGTGAGTGTTGTTTCTTTTAGGTCCGCGCGTTGTTTTTTGGTCATGATCTAGGTAAGATCAATTTTATGTTTTTAGGGGGATGTTTTCCTTCACGTCCGCACTTTTAGTATAAATTGAAACTCGTTCGGCAGTCCAGCTACCCTTGTTGATTGATCAACACCAGAATGAACACCAGACTAGAGAAACTGTTGGAACTTCATGTGCATCTGGAATATGCCAGGCGCCTGTTGAACGAACTGGCCGCGGAAGCCATTGTGGAAGAGGGAAGGATGAGAGAGGAGGAGGAGAGAAGAAACAAAGAAGAGGAGGAGAGAAGATACAAAGAAGAGGCGGAAAGAAGATACAAAGAAGAAGAGGAAAAGGAGAGAAGAAGAAATTTCAGAATCCCAGAGACAGAAAATTGGGATTCTGAAGCTATTTATCCCGCCTCTGCTCTCTCCCCCAAAAAAGTAAAAAGCAACTGGAGAACAAGATGTGTATGTGGCGCCAGGCCTGGAAGGTGCTATCATTAACCAAGTGTCCATGAAGTTCCAAAAAAAAACAGCCCTTTTCAGGGCTACCCGATACTCTAGAAAAGAAATAACCATCCATTTGCCAATGTGTGTGTGTGTGTGTTTGTGTGTGTGTGTGTGTGTGTGTGTGTGTGTAGGGAGAGTAGTGTGAATATAAACACTGACTCTTTATTCATAGTGCGAGTGTATGTGTTTGTGTGATTGTGTTTGTAACCGCTCACGTAAGTTTGTGTGAATAGTAGATTATGGGTTAGTTAATTGTTTCTTAGCGTATGTGGAGAGTATAGTTTGGGTTATGTAAAAGCTCAAGTACGATTGTGTTGATAGTAGATTATGGATTAGGTTTTAATGATTTGCGTGTGTAAATAGTAGATTTGGGGATTGTTTATTGATGGTTCACGTATGTGGATAGTAGATCGTATGAAATGAGAAAAGTAGGGGATGTTTTCCTTCACGTCCGTGCGTTGTTTGGTCATGATCTAGGTAAGATCAATTTTATGTTTTAGGGGGAGGTTTTCCTTCACGTCAGCGCTTTTCGTATAAGGACCCACAGTATTCGTCGTTCAAACCATTCTACAAAGTAAAAAAAGAAGATGGCTTTGAAACCACCTTGACAAAATGCAAAAATTACAAGACGTTTTGGACAATTTAGGAATGATGGAGCAGATGTTAGTGAGACTCAATGAAGAGAACTATTCCTATAGTCCCCATCGAGTAAAGATGGAGATCAACAATTTAAAAAAAGTAAAGGACATAATAAGTGGTGTCATGAAAGAGATAAAGGAGGAGAAGGAGGATGAAGAGGAAAGGATAAGGATAAGAAAATGGAACGAAAAAATTGAAAAAGAAGAAGAAAATGAGAAGAGGAAGAAAGAAGAAGAGGAAGAGAAGAAGAAAGAAGAGGAGGAGAAAAAAAAAAAAGAAAGAAAAGAAGAGAAAGAGTGTAGGAGAGAAAATAAGAAGTTGGTTGAGAAAAAGAAGAAATTAGAAGCAGAAGAAGAAGAAGAAAAACCAAAGGTCCTTTTCAGGGCCACGTATATTTCTCGAAAAGAGAATGACTTTCAATTGCCTACCCCTTTTTTTAAAAAAAAAAAATTTTACTTTTTTTTTAAAAAAACAAAAAAATCCCATATTCAATTTCCCTTGACGCTAGACAGTCCCACGATTTTTCTCCATATTCAATTCCCCTTGACGCTAGAGTGGCCCACGATTTATTCCCATGTTAAATTCCCCTTGACGCTAGAGTGGCCCACGATTTATTCCCATGTTAAATTCCCCTTGACGCCAGAGTGGCCCACGATTTTTCTCCATGTTAATTTTCCATTGACGCTAGAGTGGCCCAGGGGTCTCTGTAATGCTAATTTACACTGACGCTAGGGTGGCCCACTTCACTACTCATTTATCTAACAACTAATGATTTTCAATTCGATTGTTGAAATTCCGTTTATGTAATATAACCATTACAAATTCTAACACGGCATACTACTTACAGAGAAAGACATAAATCCAGCAACACCTAAGTACATACATACATACATACATACATACATACATACATACATACATACATACATACATACATGCATGCAAGCATGCAGGCATGCATGCATGCATACATACATACATACATACATACATACATACATACATACATGGAATTTCTTAAATGCATGACCTGTTATATAAATATACGTTCGTCCTTGCATCCGTGTCTATTTGTGGGTACATACATACGTACATTCAGAGATGCATTCATTCATACATACATGCAAGCATACGTACTTACATAAATACAAACGTACATAATACTGTATTGCATTGCTACATGTTACTCTTTTTCCCATGTAATAGTAGGAGATTCGATCAAATAATTTTATCCACCTTTTAATTATATACGTGACAAAAGAGGAAAAACGTATAGCAGGTGCACGTACTAAATTATTGTCATGGAAGTACTTTTGATGAGTCCTAGAAAGTACATAATTATTTTAGGAAAATAAGATGAATCAGAGAAGTTTACATCCTTTCATGAGACTGAGGAGTTCATGAAAGGGATATTACTATAGATACGTTTGCATGTAAATGAGAAATAAAAATATAATATTATTGGATTAAATAGCTTCTTATAAAGTGGGTATGTGTGTGTGTGTGTGGTACACGGTACGTTTTGAATCCTTGTCAAATCTTACAGTATTTTCTTCTAATGCTCATTTGAAGGAGGTATGTTTTGCCCTGATTTGAATAAACACGACGATGTACGCTGGCTGTTGAATTTAACGCTTGATGCCAAAGGACTGGGTTAAATTTTGATTAAAATTGTCCCTAAGTGAGATTCAAAAACAGCTTTGTTTTCGTAATGTTTATCAGACTTTACGGTGCTTTAATGCAAAAGGACGGACAAACAGACAGTATGAATGAGACACACATACATACTTGACGGTGTTTTAATTCGAAATGACGGACAAACAGACAGTATGAATGAGACACGCATACAGACTTTACAGTATTTTAATGCAAAAGGACGAACAAACAGACAGTATGAATGAGACACACATACATACTTTACGGTGTTTTAATTCGTAATGACGGACAAACAGACAGTATGAATGAGACAGGCATACAGACTTTACAGTATTTTAATGCAAAAGGACGAACAAACAGACAGAATGAATGAGACACACATACAGACTTTACAGTGTTTTAATGCAAAAGGAAGAACAGACAGTATGAATGAGACACACATACAGACTTTACGGTGTTTTAATGCAAAATGGTGGACAAACAGACGGTATGAATGAGACACACGTACATGTAGGTACGTACATGCTAACGAATATGCATGGGTACATACGTATATGCAGAGAGCCATCCATCCATATATGTATGCAAACGTACGTATGAACATAAAAAAGAACATCATAGTACATACTGATCTACATCCCTACGTAGATAATTCCTTAATATACACAGAGAGCGGGGGACAGAAAGACAGACGGACATATATATATATATATATATATATATATATATATATATATATATATATATATAGAGAGAGAGAGAGAGAGAGAGAGAGAGAGAGAGAGAGAGAGAGGTACAGAATGTACACTCATAACCATACTTTCCATTGGTTGAATTTTGTTTTATAAATTAATGATATACCCATTTGTTCGCTCCAAAACTATAACTTTGTATTAGACAGTAAAGGTTGCAGGAGGCTAAAGACTAATGTAATACATGAATAACGAATGTAAAAGGGTTTCATTTAAATACGTTTATATTTTGTAGACAAAATTTACATGTTATTTTCCCGTCTCTTAAATGAGAGTTTTTATCATCATTATATACTTATATCTAATTCAGGAAAGAATTAATTGCGTCAATAAATTAATATAAATAAATAAATAAATAAATAAGTAAATAAAAATCATAAAAGTACGACCAATAAGATAACAAAATAAACGTCTGATTCGACATTAGAATGTAACTTTACCAAGACAAAAGAATGTGACGTTTAATTTTCAGATATAATTGCAAATTTTGAGAACTGAAATTTTTTTAGTAAATCTTGCAAGCAGATTCATAAATGGTTTGAACATCATTTTCAAAAATGTGAGAAATGAATGAATTTAATATAATTAAATCTATTAATTTTTTTGAATAATAAATTATTTGTTATTTGCCGTCTCTAAACTTTTTTTATATAGATGGATCAATCAATTATGGCTCATTCAATATCTGGGTATATTTTATACTTTTCGTCATTCAATATCTGGGTATATTTTCTACTTTTCTTGGTGATGGATAGAGCGTCCGAATACTGAATACAGACTTTACGATTGCAACTCGCCTTGTGTATAGTTTAGGATAGTATGACCGATTCATCAAAAATTGTCATCATAATTAGAAACCTTACAAAGGATATGATATTTAAAGAAATAGATGAAAGACAATAAGTAAAGAATAATATAAATCATGATATATTATTAATGACTAAATACTTAAGTACTGATGAAATTTGTTTCCTTATAATATCCGAGTATCATTTAGTACTATTAGGTCATACAGAAGCGTGATATGTACTTGAAGGTAACAGTGTGCAAAGTGTCAAATCAGCTCCGCACCATAAATTACAGAAGTAAGAGAAATAAAGATGGTAGTACGATCTATACAGGTGATATTTGCTTGTGATTAGATATATAGTTATACCCCTATATGTATAAACAAGGATAAAACAAAGTGTTCAAAATTAGATTTTCAATATTCAAACTTAACTCACTATTTTACAAACAAACCATGTCGTTAAAATGACCTTGCTTCTTATCATCTAACTATATTTGTTGACATTCGTTACAAGACTTTAGAAGACTTGTTTATATAAGATATACTGCAAAATGACATCAAATGAGATATTATATCTGTATCTAAATGTATCATCTCCATAGATTGTAAATGGGACAAACTACATGGCTTGGTCTTACAAAATTATCCTTCTCTTTCTCGTTCATCTCGATCCTAATTCATCTTCTTCATCTTCTCATTTCAAGTCGTCACAGTCGTCATCGTCTGCTACCTTCAGTCACATTTTGCCATTTTGCGTTCCAGGCAGCATCATGGGCTGTTATCTGGGTTGTAACTAAACATTCATTATATTAAAATATCATACTTTAAACAAATCAAAAATAATAAGACTTTAATTACAATATCAATATAAACTGCCTGATAGAAATAGCACGAAGAAAAATTTTCATTGCAAGACGATACTTTACATTTTCCTTTCGTGCTATCCACGAGTAAATCTTTTTAAAAGAAAAACTGTCTACAGGAATTGTGTTGTCCACGTCACCGTCTAAAATTAAGATGTATAGGCCATCATAATAGCCGATATAAATTTCGTCGACTTGTTGTGAACAGTGACTATAATTTGTGTTTATTATGTCCAATTCTTATTTTTTATTGTTTGGGGATTTTTTGTATTAAAACAATCAAAACAAAGTAGTTAACACGTTAAAGGTATCAGAAGATGTTTTTAATGTTATGGTATAAAACGATTTAAGATAACTTTGAACTGGCAAATCTTTCAAGCTATTACTTTTACACAAATTGGCAGGACCCGGATGTGTGCAAACTATCGACTAGAAAACAGTAACTCTTCCGGTGCTCGCGAGGCTGCATATAAATATCCTCCATGGTAGAGAAAGTATGAAATCAACGCAAGTTTCTCCCATTATGCAACACGCTGGTATGAGGTGTCAACACATTTATGCACTTCGAGTAGGAGGGCGATTTTTAAACTAGCCATATTTTTATAATGGTTCACTGTTGTGTGAATAACATCACTGTAAAGCCATTCTGGAGACATTGCTTTCAATATTTACGGTTCATGATATGGATTTGACCATTTAGGCCGGGTATCATAAAATTATGCTCTCAAATGTGTATGTGTGTCTATGTTAATTATTAGTTCACGGAGCTTGAAAGGAGCATTACATAATTTTATACATGTAAGAGCGCAAACACTGAACAAACATTACGTGCATTTTCATCTGACTCAATATTAACCTAACGAGATGATTTTCTTTAATGCATATGACTTATTAAACGTTGCATAATTGATTATTAACGTGTCACGTGGCATAATTATGCATTGAAATGTAATATCTGCTAACTTATGTGTAATTGTTCTAATACGTAATTGGTGTTATGGTTCTTGGAATGGAAAATGTATTATTTCATATGAAAAAAATACAACTGTTGTAATATATATAACCATTTCTAACAGTTATTACCTTATGTGCTATGTAATTTGTAACAACTATTTTTATATGCTCATTTTTTTCGCCGTTAACTTTACATTGTCGGAATCGTTCAGTATTCCCCGATACTGAACGCGCGCGACAATACACATCTAGCATTCACTTGAATAAAGGAACTACTTTTCATTGTAAACAAACAATGACGCAACACCAGCACTTTTGATTTGTAATCAAATCATATACACTCGCGTACGAAGCTCTTTACGTTGTGGTTATTTAAGTTTGTTTCTGAATGAACTAAAACATGTTTCGTGGACTGCAAAAAAACCCCAAACCCAGCTGTTTTGGCACATTCCGCGTTGATACAATGTTACGGATTTTGGCTAGATACATTATATAAAAGACGGACGATTGTGCCCTTACAAATAACACACAAGTGACAAGGAATATACTGTATTCTTTATCTGGTGATAGGAATGGCAAAATAAAATATACTTATAGTTTTACATCCTGAATTTCCTCAAAATGTTTTTTCTTAATTCTGCAAATCCGAATTACATGAGCCATGTCATATGTTTTCAATCTGGATTACACATTTCGAAAGTGTGCTGTAATTTCGATGATAAGTGCAATTGCATCCTCCTTACTGAACTCAAAATGAAATGCACATTAAATTCCATAGCGTCTTTTTGAAAATTGCAATTGAAAGACTTCATATTTTTCCCACATTACGATTTCAAACATTCAATGACAGAAACCGAAACACATTTGCAGACGTAAACAAGCTTTTCCCACGCCACTGCATTCCGATGTATTTCATGTATAATTTGGACGGATGAATCCAGTCCAAAATCACAGACGTTCGTCGAATCGAAACAAAATACCAACATATGTTAACTCCAGATCAAATTGAAAAGTCGTTGCAATGCGCATTCATTCACAATATGACTGCAAATTTCAATATTAACTAGACAGGCTATCTTCTTTGGAAAGTTATGTCGACCGCTCGACTAAGTTCAAATTTATCCGGGCAGAGCTATGTGCGCATTAATAATGATGTCATTTTGCAATGTCAAATCTGCGCTTGCGTAATTAGTTTGGAATACGGCATTCATTCATTTACGTTGTTTCTTGTAGTGTATTTTGTTTATATAATTAAACCTTAGGTAGAATAAAAAAATGAGCATATAATTAAAAGGTTACTGCATTTGTATGGGAAAATATGAACTCGTTTTGTCGGAAGGATATACTGTACTCACACGTTCGTGCAGTATCCATCCGAAAACTCGTTCATATTTTACAATACAAATGCAGTAATCTATAATTACTTTACGTGCTATTTTGTTAAACCTACTAATGTGATATATGCATTTGTAAAAAGTATATTTTTACACAATACAGTTTGTTAAAGGTATAATTTTATATGCTACATAAATTTAAAAGCATCGTTTATATAATGTGCAGTTTAATTAAAAGCATCTCTTTGTCATTTTTTAGAGTTTCATTAATACGTAATAGGTCATATCTTTTCATTTACAACATAGTTCACTGAATTGAATACTTGTTTCTACGGAATAAGTATTTTTTAAATTAGTATGCATTTTAGATCTCGCATTTATTTGTATTAGAAATCTTAAAATTGTTAAATTGAATTGCGGGACATGATAATTACGTCGCTCAGTTGCCATACTCCTATATTAAAATTTAGAACTTATTATTCATTTTACAAATGAATGTATATTATTTAATATAACAAGTATCATGCCATTCAAATGAATATCAGAATACGTATTGTGGTTAGATCACTTAAATCACTTCAATCGATAAATATAATAACAGTTAAATCAATATGTATTATAACAGTTAAATGAATACACGAATATGTATTGTGGTAGCCAAGTGACTATGTATTATACGAGTGAAATATTTCGTATTTGTAACAATTAAATTATTTAAATTATTACGCATTAATGGTAAATGAAAACATGTGTGTGTGTGTGCCTGTGTGTGTCTTATAACTCCTGTACACGGTTTTATCTAATTTTTATAATTTTTATTTATGGCTGTAATGTGTACACAATATACTTATTTCGTTTTGACTACATGACCTGAATCTCTAAGATCATAATATTGCATTTGTTCTATAATTAGATGTTTGTGATGAGAAGTATTAATAATATTTCTTTTAAAATATAAGACTTAAATGGCGGTTATGGCTTAATTTCTCAGTAGCTGAAGGTCTTAGACGTTACTAGAATACTTATTTTACTTCCAATTGGTTCGGTCGGGTCACATGAATAAGTCAAGTTTAGAACTGATGGATCGTTTGCATTTGGACATGTGGTTGCAAGAGAAATATTTGCTGAACGTAGTGAATGTCCGCCTGAGACTGAATCGTAGTAGTGCCGTTTTCCATTTCATAGGTACTAGTGCTTGCAAAACTGTCATCGAGGAAGCCAGGCTCTACGTACGACGCGTGGAAGTGTTACCTAAAGTGGGTAACGACATCAGTCAGACGTTGAGCAGAACGACCGCCAAGTATCCCATACGACGCGTGGAAGTGAAAACCTTCACCATTCCTACGGGGCTGCGATCCATGATCGAAGATCATTTGTTCCAAGGACAGTTACCCAAACGTTTGATCCTTGGTATCGTCGAGAATGCAGCCTTCATCGGAGCTTTGGCTAAAAATCCTTTCCACTTTAAACACTTTGACGTGTCCAAGATCGAAGTCAGTCGCGATGGCAAGACCTTGTGTATCCGACCTTTTGAACCTAACTTTGACAAGAAGAATTACTTGAGGTCGTACTTGTCCCTGTACGAAGCCACTGGTCAGTTAGGAGCCAACACCAGTCACGGCATTACGTACGAGGATTACGCAGGAGGCTACGCTTTGTGGGCTTTCGATTTCACTCCAGACCAAGGCAGCGACGAGGGACATTTCCACCCTATAAAATCTGGCCAGATTCGTGTGGAAATTCAGTTTACTACAAATCTAACAGAGACGGTGAACGTCATCCTGTATGCAGAATTCGATAATACCATAGAAATCAACAGTTTGAGAGAAGTCATTCTAGACTATTAGAAGCCATGGAAGACTGTTATCCCTCGTTACCTAGTGGAGAAACTTTGGAGATGGAATGTGAGGAGACGATGGAAAAAGAAGAAGTTATCATGATGAAGTCAAGATGGCCAGAACAAGAAGCCCATTTAGTCTCCTGTTTTGCCAAACACTTGGTGGAAAAAATGACGGAATTGATCAAGAAAGAGTGTTATGGATGTCAAAACGATCATTCCAGTCAAATTCAACACGATAAATGCCTGATGCTGAGTCAAGAAGAAAAATTGGACGAGTATCCGGACGATGCTTGGAGTCTCATCTCGGACGAAGTCGTGTTGCATCAGTGGTATAAAGACTTGCGTGAACATTCTTGTCTACCATTAACCACTCAAGAGATCGATCGTATCGAAGTTCTCCTGAATCAAAGTGAGGAGACGAAACGAAGAAACGGTTATTCGTCAGACATTTTCAAGCAAAAAGTTAGGATCGAATTGATGACTTATTATTACCTGTGAAGAAGAAGAAAAAAAACCACATACAAATGGATACCTGGGAACTTTATTACCTTTTGAACCACAGTTCGTATACGGCTTCTTGGAATCCTGTCGTCTGTGCTAAAGATGAACTCCCTCATCGCAAACCTCAAGACCATCAAGGTTATGTGATCAACACGGACGAAAGTCATCTCCCAGGAACCCACTGGGTAGCCGTTTACTTTCCTCAAGAAGGATGTGTGGAATATTTTGATTCGCACGGATTGGCCCCTTTGGAAGACGATATCATCGACTTCATGAGAAGAAATGCTCAAACCACCCGATTCAATAATGTGAAATTACAAGGCACAGATTCCTTGGTGTGTGGACAGTACTGTGTGTATTTTGTGCATCATCGCAGCCTGGGCTATTCCTTAGAACATTTAGTGACTCATTTTGATCCTCGTTCTTCTTCTAGAAACGATGTGAAAGTAGATCGATGGTTTTGTGACCATTATGCTTATCTTTTGTCTCAAGCTAGGAAACGTAGTGTCCATCAATGGCCTAATGGTTTCCAACAGTGGAAATCACAATTACATTCACAACGTTGTCAGCCCTGTTTAAAGTAGAGTGTGAATTGAAAAAAATGTTTGTGATTTGAAAAAAATGTTTGATGTTATATGGTTGGATTATTGTTAAAAAATGTTAGAGTTTTTGGTTAGTGTTAAGTGATTTTTGAGTAAAAAATGTTGTGTTTTGAAAACAAATGCCTTTGTGGTTTGTTTGGCTATAAGAATGTTTGATTGATGCTCTTTGACTTCTTACTATCCCTCTCATGACACTCATTGAACGTTGCGGCTCGAAAACCGTAGAGGGATGTTTTCCTTCACGTCTGCGCTTTGACTTTAAGAACCGGGGAAGTTTCCAGTCTAACCATCCATTGTCGACTCATCCTCCTACGAAGATGTGCTCCAAACTAGCTAAGCTAAACGAAGCCTACGTGAATTTGCACAGGGTCAGACACAGTCTGATACCGAAGCCAGAAGAGATAGAGAATGTGAGAATGTTAAAAGTCACTGAAGACCTAATAGAAGAGCTCTTCAGAGAAGAAGTGAACAGGGAGAAAGACGAATGGACAGAGAAGTACAGACTTCAGAGACAGCAGCAACAGCAACAACAACAACAGCAGCAGCAGCAACCTGAACCTGACAGAGGCTTTGTCGATTGTCGTATCGACACCAAAGAGTTCTTCTTCTCTTTCCGAAGAAGCAGACCTATCGCCAGAAAGTCTATCCTCAGAGGACATCGCATTCTTAGAAACTAAAAGATTGCCATAGCAAACAAAAAAAAAAAAAAACAGCCCTTTTCAGGGCTACCCCAATACTCTAGAAAAGAAAAAAACATCCATTTGCCAATGTGTGTAGGTAGAGTAGTGTGAATATAAACACCAACTCTTTTTTTAAAAAATGTGAGGGTATGTGTTTGTGTATAAGATTGTGAGTTTGTAAGTGCTCACGTACGTTTGTGAGGATAGTAGATTAAGATCATGTCTTTTTTTGGTGTTTGAGGTGTAGATTTGGGGTTAGATTGGATTGCTTTGCGTATGTGGATAGTCTATTGAAGTGATTAATGAAAAAAATTTTTTACAATAGGAATGGGTAGCATAAAAAAGTGAGTGAGTGTTGTTTCTTTTAGGTCCGCGCGTTGTTTTTTGGTCATGATCTAGGTAAGATCAATTTTATGTTTTTAGGGGGATGTTTTCCTTCACGTCCGCACTTTTAGTATAAATTGAAACTCGTTCGGCAGTCCAGCTACCCTTGTTGATTGATCAACACCAGAATGAACACCAGACTAGAGAAACTGTTGGAACTTCATGTGTATCTGGAATATGCCAGGCGCCTGTTGAACGAACTGGCCGCGGAAGCCATTGTGGAAGAGGGAAGGATGAGAGAGGAGGAGGAGAGAAGAAACAAAGAAGAGGAGGAGAGAAGATACAAAGAAGAGGCGGAAAGGAGATACAAAGAAGAAGAGGAAAAGGAGAGAAGAAGAAATTTCAGAATCCCAGAGACAGAAAATTGGGATTCTGAAGCTATTTATCCCGCCTCTGCTCTCTCCCCCAAAAAAGTAAAAAGCAACTGGAGAACAAGATGTGTATGTGGCGCCAGGCCTGGAAGGTGCCATCATTAACCAAGTGTCCATGAAGTTCCAAAAAAAACCAGCCCTTTTCAGGGCTACCCGATACTCTAGAAAAGAAATAACCATCCATTTGCCAATGTGTGTGTGTGTGTGTGTGTGTGTGTGTGTAGGTAGAGTAGTGTGAATATAAACACTGACTCTTTATTCATAGTGCGAGTGTATGTGTTTGTGTGTTTGTGTTTGTAACCGCTCACGTAAGTTTGTGTGAATGGTAGATTATGGGTTAGTTAATTGTTTCTTAGCGTATGTGGAGAGTATAGTTTGGGTTATGTAAAAGCTCAAGTACAATTGTGTGGATAGTAGATTATGGATTAGGTTTTAATGATTTGCGTGTGTAAATAGTAGATTTGGGGATTGTTTATTGATGGTTCACGTATGTGGATAGTAGATAATATGAAATGAGAAAAGTAGGGGATGTTTTCCTTCACGTCCGTGCGTTGTTTGGTCATGATCTAGGTAAGATCAATTTTATGTTTTAGGGGGAGGTTTTCCTTCACGTCCGCGCTTTTCGTATAAGAACCCACAGTATTCGTCGTTCAAACCATTCTACAAAGAATAAAAAAAGAAGATGGCTTTGAAACCACCTTGACAAAATGCAAAAATTACAAGACGTTTTGGACAATTTAGGAATGATGGAGCAGATGTTAGTGAGACTCAATGAAGACCACTATTCCTATAGTCCCCATCGAGTAAAGATGGAGATCAACAATTTAAAAAAAGTAAAGGACATAATAAGTGGTGTCATGAAAGAGATAAAGGAGGAGAAGGAGGATGAAGAGGAAAGGATAAGGATAAGAAAATGGAACGAAAAAATTGAAAAAGAAGAAGAAAATGAGAAGAGGAAGAAAGAAGAAGAGGAAGAGAAGAAGAAAGAAGAGGAGGAGAAAAAAAAAAGAAAGAAAAGAAGAGAAAGAGTGTAGGAGAGAAAATAAGAAGTTGGTTGAGAAAAAGAAGAAATTAGAAGCAGAAGAAGAAGAAGAAAAACCAAAGGTCCTTTTCAGGGCCACGTATATTTCTCGAAAAGAGAATGACTTTCAATTGCCTACCCCTTTTTTTAAAAAAAAAAATTTTACTTTTTTTTTAAAAAAACAAAAAAATCCCATATTCAATTTCCCTTGACGCTAGACAGTCCCACGATTTTTCTCCATATTCAATTCCCCTTGACGCTAGAGTGGCCCACGATTTATTCCCATGTTAAATTCCCCTTGACGCTAGAGTGGCCCACGATTTATTCCCATGTTAAATTCCCCTTGACGCCAGAGTGGCCCACGATTTTTCTCCATGTTAATTTTCCATTGACGCTAGAGTGGCCCAGGGGTCTCTGTAATGCTAATTTACACTGACGCTAGGGTGGCCCACTTCACTACTCATTTATCTAACAACTAATGATTTTCAATTCGATTGTTGAAATTCCGTTTATGTAATATAACCATTACAAATTCTAACACGGCATACTACTTACAGAGAAAGACATAAATCCAGCAACACCTAAGTACATACATACATACATACATACATACATACATACATACATACATACATACATACATACATGCATGCAAGCATGCAGGCATGCATGCATGCATACATACATACATACATACATACATACATACATGCATGGAATTTCTTAAATGCATGACCTGTTATATAAATATACGTTCGTCCTTGCATCCGTGTCTATTTGTGGGTACATACATACGTACATTCAGAGATGCATTCATTCATACATACATGCAAGCATACGTACTTACATAAATACAAACGTACATAATACTGTATTGCATTGCTACATGTTACTCTTTTTCCCATGTAATAGTAGGAGATTCGATCAAATAATTTTATCCACCTTTTAATTATATACGTGACAAAAGAGGAAAAACGTATAGCAGGTGCACGTACTAAATTATTGTCATGGAAGTACTTTTGATGAGTCCTAGAAAGTACATAATTATTTTAGGAAAATAAGATGAATCAGAGAAGTTTACATCCTTTCATGAGACTGAGGAGTTCATGAAAGGGATATTACTATAGATACGTTTGCATGTAAATGAGAAATAAAAATATAATATTATTGGATTAAATAGCTTCTTATAAAGTGGGTATGTGTGTGTGTGTGGTACACGGTACGTTTTGAATCCTTGTCAAATCTTACAGTATTTTCTTCTAATGCTCATTTGAAGGAGGTATGTTTTGCCCTGATTTGAATAAACACGACGATGTACGCTGGCTGTTGAATTTAACGCTTGATGCCAAAGGACTGGGTTAAATTTTGATTAAAATTGTCCCTAAGTGAGATTCAAAAACAGCTTTGTTTTCGTAATGTTTATCAGACTTTACGGTGCTTTAATGCAAAAGGACGAACAAACAGACAGTATGAATGAGACACACATACATACTTGACGGTGTTTTAATTCGAAATGACGGACAAACAGACAGTATGAATGAGACACGCATACAGACTTTACAGTATTTTAATGCAAAAGGACGAACAAACAGACAGTATGAATGAGACACACATACAGACTTTACAGTGTTTTAATGCAAAAGGACGAACAAACAGACAGTATGAATGAGACACACATACAGACTTTACGGTGTTTTAATGCAAAATGGTGGACAAACAGACGGTATGAATGAGACACACATACATGTAGGTACGTACATGCTAACGAATATGCATGGGTACATACGTATATGCAGAGAGGCATCCATCCATATATGTATGCAAACGTACGTATGAACATAAAAAAGAACATCATAGTACATACTGATCTACATCCCTACGTAGATAATTCCTTAATATACACAGAGAGCGGGGGACAGACAGACAGACGGACATATACAGAGAGAGAGAGAGAGAGAGGTACAGAATGTACACTCATAACCATACTTTCCATTGGTTGAATTTTGTTTTATAAATTAATGATATACCCATTTGTTCGCTCCAAAACTATAACTTTGTATTAGACAGTAAAGGTTGCAGGAGGCTAAAGACTAATGTAATACATGAATAACGAATGTAAAAGGGTTTCATTTAAATACGTTTATATTTTGTAGACAAAATTTACATGTTATTTTCCCGTCTCTTAAATGAGAGTTTTTATCATCATTATATACTTATATCTAATTCAGGAAAGAATTAATTGCGTCAATAAATTAATATAAATAAATAAATAAATAAATAAGTAAATAAAAATCATAAAAGTACGACCAATAAGATAACAAAATAAACGTCTGATTCGACATTAGAATGTAACTTTACCAAGACAAAAGAATGTGACGTTTAATTTTCAGATATAATTGCAAATTTTGAGAACTGAAATTTTTTTTAGTAAATCTTGCAAGCAGATTCATAAATGGTTTGAACATCATTTTCAAAAATGTGAGAAATGAATGAATTTAATATAATTAAATCTATTAATTTTTTTGAATAATAAATTATTTGTTATTTGCCGTCTCTAAACTTTTTTTATATAGATGGATCAATCAATTATGGCTCATTCAATATCTGGGTATATTTTATACTTTTCGTCATTCAATATCTGGGTATATTTTCTACTTTTCTTGGTGATGGATAGAGCGTCCGAATACTGAATACAGACTTTACGATTGCAACTCGCCTTGTGTATAGTTTAGGATAGTATGACCGATTCATCAAAAATTGTCATCATAATTAGAAACCTTACAAAGGATATGATATTTAAAGAAATAGATGAAAGACAATAAGTAAAGAATAATATAAATCATGATATATTATTAATGACTAAATACTTAAGTACTGATGAAATTTGTTTCCTTATAATATCCGAGTATCATTTAGTACTATTAGGTCATACAGAAGCGTGATATGTACTTGAAGGTAACAGTGTGCAAAGTGTCAAATCAGCTCCGCACCATAAATTACAGAAGTAAGAGAAATAAAGATGGTAGTACGATCTATACAGGTGATATTTGCTTGTGATTAGATATATAGTTATACCCCTATATGTATAAACAAGGATAAAACAAAGTGTTCAAAATTAGATTTTCAATATTCAAACTTAACTCACTATTTTACAAACAAACCATGTCGTTAAAATGACCTTGCTTCTTATCATCTAACTATATTTGTTGACATTCGTTACAAGACTTTAGAAGACTTGTTTATATAAGATATACTGCAAAATGACATCAAATGAGATATTATATCTGTATCTAAATGTATCATCTCCATAGATTGTAAATGGGACAAACTACATGGCTTGGTCTTACAAAATTATCCTTCTCTTTCTCGTTCATCTCGATCCTAATTCATCTTCTTCATCTTCTCATTTCAAGTCGTCACAGTCGTCATCGTCTGCTACCTTCAGTCACATTTTGCCATTTTGCGTTCCAGGCAGCATCATGGGCTGTTATCTGGGTTGTAACTAAACATTCATTATATTAAAATATCATACTTTAAACAAATCAAAAATAATAAGACTTTAATTACAATATCAATATAAACTGCCTGATAGAAATAGCACGAAGAAAAATTTTCATTGCAAGACGATACTTTACATTTTCCTTTCGTGCTATCCACGAGTAAATCTTTTTAAAAGAAAAACTGTCTACAGGAATTGTGTTGTCCACGTCACCGTCTAAAATTAAGATGTATAGGCCATCATAATAGCCGATATAAATTTCGTCGACTTGTTGTGAACAGTGACTATAATTTGTGTTTATTATGTCCAATTCTTATTTTTTATTGTTTGGGGATTTTTTGTATTAAAACAATCAAAACAAAGTAGTTAACACGTTAAAGGTATCAGAAGATGTTTTTAATGTTATGGTATAAAACGATTTAAGATAACTTTGAACTGGCAAATCTTTCAAGCTATTACTTTTACACAAATTGGCAGGACCCGGCTGTGTGCAAACTATCGACTAGAAAACAATAACTCTTCCGGTGCTCGCGAGGCTGCATATAAATATCCTCCATGGTAGAGAAAGTATGAAATCAACGCAAGTTTCTCCCATTATGCAACACGCTGGTATGAGGTGTCAACACATTTATGCACTTCGAGTAGGAGGGCGATTTTTAAACTAGCCATATTTTTATAATGGTTCACTGTTGTGTGAATAACATCACTGTAAAGCCATTCTGGAGACATTGCTTTCAATATTTACGGTTCATGATATGGATTTGACCATTTAGGCCGGGTATCATAAAATTATGCTCTCAAATGTGTATGTGTGTCTATGTTAATTATTAGTTCACGGAGCTTGAAAGGAGCATTACATAATTTTATACATGTAAGAGCGCAAACACTGAACAAACATTACGTGCATTTTCATCTGACTCAATATTAACCTAACGAGATGATTTTCTTTAATGCATATGACTTATTAAACGTTGCATAATTGATTATTAACGTGTCACGTGGCATAATTATGCATTGAAATGTAATATCTGCTAACTTATGTGTAATTGTTCTAATACGTAATTGGTGTTATGGTTCTTGGAATGGAAAATGTATTATTTCATATGAAAAAAATACAACTGTTGTAATATATATAACCATTTCTAACAGTTATTACCTTATGTGCTATGTAATTTGTAACAACTATTTTTATATGCTCATTTTTTTCGCCGTTAACTTTACATTGTCGGAATCGTTCAGTATTCCCCGATACTGAACGCGCGCGACAATACACATCTAGCATTCACTTGAATAAAGGAACTACTTTTCATTGTAAACAAACAATGACGCAACACCAGCACTTTTGATTTGTAATCAAATCATATACACTCGCGTACGAAGCTCTTTACGTTGTGGTTATTTAAGTTTGTTTCTGAATGAACTAAAACATGTTTCGTGGACTGCAAAAAAACCCCAAACCCAGCTGTTTTGGCACATTCCGCGTTGATACAATGTTACGGATTTTGGCTAGATACATTATATAAAAGACGGACGATTGTGCCCTTACAAATAACACACAAGTGACAAGGAATATACTGTATTCTTTATCTGGTGATAGGAATGGCAAAATAAAATACACTTACAGTTTTACATCCTGAATTTCCTCAAAATGTTTTTTCTTAATTCTGCAAATCCGAATTACATGAGCCATGTCATATGTTTTCAATCTGGATTACACATTTCGAAAGTGTGCTGTAATTTCGATGATAAGTGCAATTGCATCCTCCTTACTGAACTCAAAATGAAATGCACATTAAATTCCATAGCGTCTTTTTGAAAATTGCAATTGAAAGACTTCATATTTTTCCCACATTACGATTTCAAACATTCAATGACAGAAACCGAAACACATTTGCAGACGTAAACAAGCTTTTCCCACGCCACTTCATTCCGATGTATTTCATGTATAATTTGGACGGATGAATCCAGTCCAAAATCACAGACGTTCGTCGAATCGAAACAAAATACCAACATATGTTAACTCCAGATCAAACTGAAAAGTCGTTGCAATGCGCATTCATTCACAATATGACTGCAAATTTCAATATTAACTAGACAGGCTATCTTCTTTGGAAAGTTATGTCGACCGCTCGACTAAGTTCAAATTTATCCGGGCGGAGCTATGTGCGCATTAATAATGATGTCATTTTGCAATGTCAAATCTGCGCTTGCGTAATTAGTTTGGAATACGGCATTCATTCATTTACGTTGTTTCTTGTAGTGTATTTTGTTTATATAATTAAACCTTAGGTAGAATAAAAAAAATGAGCATATAATTAAAAGGTTACTGCATTTGTATGGGAAAATATGAACTCGTTTTGTCGGAAGGATATACTGTACTCACACGTTCGTGCAGTATCCATCCGAAAACTCGTTCATATTTTACAATACAAATGCAGTAATCTATAATTACTTTACGTGCTATTTTGTTAAACCTACTAATGTGATATATGCATTTGTAAAAAGTATATTTTTACACAATACAGTTTGTTAAAGGTATAATTTTATATGCTACATAAATTTAAAAGCATCGTTTATATAATGTGCAGTTTAATTAAAAGCATCTCTTTGTCATTTTTTAGAGTTTCATTAATACGTAATAGGTCATATCTTTTCATTTACAACATAGTTCACTGAATTGAATACTTGTTTCTACGGAATAAGTATTTTTTAAATTAGTATGCATTTTAGATCTCGCATTTATTTGTATTAGAAATCTTAAAATTGTTAAATTGAATTGCGGGACATGATAATTACGTCGCTCAGTTGCCATACTCCTATATTAAAATTTAGAACTTATTATTCATTTTACAAATGAATGTATATTATTTAATATAACAAGTATCATGCCATTCAAATGAATATCAGAATACGTATTGTGGTTATATCACTTAAATCACTTCAATCGATAAATATAATAACAGTTAAATCAATATGTATTATAACAGTTAAATGAATACACGAATATGTATTGTGGTAGCCAAGTGACTATGTATTATACGAGTGAAATATTTCGTATTTGTAACAATTAAATTATTTAAATTATTACGCATTAATGGTAAATGAAAACATGTGTGTGTGTGTGCCTGTGTGTGTCTTATAACTCCTGTACACGGTTTTATCTAATTTTTATAATTTTTATTTATGGCTGTAATGTGTACACAATATACTTATTTCGTTTTGACTACATGACCTGAATCTCTAAGATCATAATATTGCATTTGTTCTATAATTAGATGTTTGTGATGAGAAGTATTAATAATATTTCTTTTAAAATATAAGACTTAAATGGCGGTTATGGCTTAATTTCTCAGTAGCTGAAGGTCTTAGACGTTACTAGAATACTTATTTTACTTCCAATTGGTTCGGTCGGGTCACATGAATAAGTCAAGTTTAGAACTGATGGATCGTTTGCATTTGGACATGTGGTTGCAAGAGAAATATTTGCTGAACGGAGTGAATGTCCGCCTGAGACTGAATCGTAGTAGTGCCGTTTTCCATTTCATAGGTACTAGTGCTTGCAAAACTGTCATCGAGGAAGCCAGGCTCTACGTACGACGCGTGGAAGTGTTACCTAAAGTGGGTAACGACATCAGTCAGACGTTGAGCAGAACGACCGCCAAGTATCCCATACGACGCGTGGAAGTGAAAACCTTCACCATTCCTACGGGGCTGCGATCCATGATCGAAGATCATTTGTTCCAAGGACAGTTACCCAAACGTTTGATCCTTGGTATCGTCGAGAATGCAGCCTTCATCGGAGCTTTGGCTAAAAATCCTTTCCACTTTAAACACTTTGACGTGTCCAAGATCGAAGTCAGTCGCGATGGCAAGACCTTGTGTATCCGACCTTTTGAACCTAACTTTGACAAGAAGAATTACTTGAGGTCGTACTTGTCCCTGTACGAAGCCACTGGTCAGTTAGGAGCCAACACCAGTCACGGCATTACGCACGAGGATTACGCAGGAGGCTACGCTTTGTGGGCTTTCGATTTCACTCCAGACCAAGGCAGCGACGAGGGACATTTCCACCCTATAAAATCTGGCCAGATTCGTGTGGAAATTCAGTTTACTACAAATCTAACAGAGACGGTGAACGTCATCCTGTATGCAGAATTCGATAATACCATAGAAATCAACAGTTTGAGAGAAGTCATTCTAGACTATTAGAAGCCATGGAAGACTGTTATCCCTCGTTACCTAGTGGAGAAACTTTGGAGATTGAATGTGAGGAGACGATGGAAAAAGAAGAAGTTATCATGATGAAGTCAAGATGGCCAGAACAAGAAGCCCATTTAGTCTCCTGTTTTGCCAAACACTTGGTGGAAAAAATGACGGAATTGATCAAGAAAGAGTGTTATGGATGTCAAAACGATCATTCCAGTCAAATTCAACACGATAAATGCCTGATGCTGAGTCAAGAAGAAAAATTGGACGAGTATCCGGACGATGCTTGGAGTCTCATCTCGGACGAAGTCGTGTTGCATCAGTGGTATAAAGACTTGCGTGAACATTCTTGTCTACCATTAACCACTCAAGAGATCGATCGTATCGAAGCTCTCCTGAATCAAAGTGAGGAGACGAAACGAAGAAACGGTTATTCGTCAGACATTTTCAAGCAAAAAGTTAGGATCGAATTGATGACTTATTATTACCTGTGAAGAAGAAGAAAAAAAACCACATACAAATGGATACCTGGGAACTTTATTACCTTTTGAACCACAGTTCGTATACGGCTTCTTGGAATCCTGTCGTCTGTGCTAAAGATGAACTCCCTCATCGCAAACCTCAAGACCATCAAGGTTATGTGATCAACACGGACGAAAGTCATCTCCCAGGAACCCACTGGGTAGCCGTTTACTTTCCTCAAGAAGGATGTGTGGAATATTTTGATTCGCACGGATTGGCCCCTTTGGAAGACGATATCATCGACTTCATGAGAAGAAATGCTCAAACCACCCGATTCAATAATGTGAAATTACAAGGCACAGATTCCTTGGTGTGTGGACAGTACTGTGTGTATTTTGTGCATCATCGCAGCCTGGGCTATTCCTTAGAACATTTAGTGACTCATTTTGATCCTCGTTCTTCTTCTAGAAACGATGTGAAAGTAGATCGATGGTTTTGTGACCATTATGCTTATCTTTTGTCTCAAGCTAGGAAACGTAGTGTCCATCAATGGCCTAATGGTTTCCAACAGTGGAAATCACAATTACATTCACAACGTTGTCAGCCCTGTTTAAAGTAGAGTGTGAATTGAAAAAAATGTTTGTGATTTGAAAAAAATGTTTGATGTTATATGGTTGGATTATTGTTAAAAAATGTTAGAGTTTTTGGTTAGTGTTAAGTGATTTTTGAGTAAAAAATGTTGTGTTTTGAAAACAAATGCCTTTGTGGTTTGTTTGGCTATAAGAATGTTTGATTGATGCTCTTTGACTTCTTACTATCCCTCTCATGACACTCATTGAACGTTGCGGCTCGAAAACCGTAGAGGGATGTTTTCCTTCACGTCTGCGCTTTGACTTTAAGAACCGGGGAAGTTTCCAGTCTAACCATCCATTGTCGACTCATCCTCCTACGAAGATGTGCTCCAAACTAGCTAAGCTAAACGAAGCCTACGTGAATTTGCACAGGGTCAGACACAGTCTGATACCGAAGCCAGAAGAGATAGAGAATGTGAGAATGTTAAAAGTCACTGAAGACCTAATAGAAGAGCTCTTCAGAGAAGAAGTGAACAGGGAGAAAGACGAATGGACAGAGAAGTACAGACTTCAGAGACAGCAGCAACAGCAACAACAACAACAGCAGCAGCAGCAACCTGAACCTGACAGAGGCTTTGTCGATTGTCGTATCGACACCAAAGAGTTCTTCTTCTCTTTCCGAAGAAGCAGACCTATCGCCAGAAAGTCTATCCTCAGAGGACATCGCATTCTTAGAAACTAAAAGATTGCCATAGCAAACAAAAAAAAAAAAAAAACAGCCCTTTTCAGGGCTACCCCAATACTCTAGAAAAGAAAAAAACATCCATTTGCCAATGTGTGTAGGTAGAGTAGTGTGAATATAAACACCAACTCTTTTTTTAAAAAATGTGAGGGTATGTGTTTGTGTATAAGATTGTGAGTTTGTAAGTGCTCACGTACGTTTGTGAGGATAGTAGATTAAGATCATGTCTTTTTTTGGTGTTTGAGGTGTAGATTTGGGGTTAGATTGGATTGCTTTGCGTATGTGGATAGTCTATTGAAGTGATTAATGAAAAAAATTTTTTACAATAGGAATGGGTAGCATAAAAAAGTGAGTGAGTGTTGTTTCTTTTAGGTCCGCGCGTTGTTTTTTGGTCATGATCTAGGTAAGATCAATTTTATGTTTTTAGGGGGATGTTTTCCTTCACGTCCGCACTTTTAGTATAAATTGAAACTCGTTCGGCAGTCCAGCTACCCTTGTTGATTGATCAACACCAGAATGAACACCAGACTAGAGAAACTGTTGGAACTTCATGTGTATCTGGAATATGCCAGGCGCCTGTTGAACGAACTGGCCGCGGAAGCCATTGTGGAAGAGGGAAGGATGAGAGAGGAGGAGGAGAGAAGAAACAAAGAAGAGGAGGAGAGAAGATACAAAGAAGAGGCGGAAAGGAGATACAAAGAAGAAGAGGAAAAGGAGAGAAGAAGAAATTTCAGAATCCCAGAGACAGAAAATTGGGATTCTGAAGCTATTTATCCCGCCTCTGCTCTCTCCCCCAAAAAAGTAAAAACCAACTGGAGAACAAGATGTGTATGTGGCGCCAGGCCTGGAAGGTGCCATCATTAACCAAGTGTCCATGAAGTTCAAAAAAAAAACAGCCCTTTTCAGGGCTACCCGATACTCTAGAAAAGAAATAACCATCCATTTGCCAATGTGTGTGTGTGTGTGTGTGTGTGTGTGTGTGTGTGTGTGTGTGTGTGTGTGTGTAGGTAGAGTAGTGTGAATATAAACACTGACTCTTTATTCATAGTGCGAGTGTATGTGTTTGTGTGTTTGTGTTTGTAACCGCTCACGTAAGTTTGTGTGAATAGTAGATTATGGGTTAGTTAATTGTTTCTTAGCGTATGTGGAGAGTATAGTTTGGGTTATGTAAAAGCTCAAGTACAATTGTGTGGATAGTAGATTATGGATTAGGTTTTAATGATTTGCGTGTGTAAATAGTAGATTTGGGGATTGTTTATTGATGGTTCACGTATGTGGATAGTAGATAATATGAAATGAGAAAAGTAGGGGATGTTTTCCTTCACGTCCGTGCGTTGTTTGGTCATGATCTAGGTAAGATCAATTTTATGTTTTAGGGGGAGGTTTTCCTTCACGTCCGCGCTTTTCGTATAAGAACCCACAGTATTCGTCGTTCAAACCATTCTACAAAGAATAAAAAAAGAAGATGGCTTTGAAACCACCTTGACAAAATGCAAAAATTACAAGACGTTTTGGACAATTTAGGAATGATGGAGCAGATGTTAGTGAGACTCAATGAAGACCACTATTCCTATAGTCCCCATCGAGTAAAGATGGAGATCAACAATTTAAAAAAGTAAAGGACATAATAAGTGGTGTCATGAAAGAGATAAAGGAGGAGAAGGAGGATGAAGAGGAAAGGATAAGGATAAGAAAATGGAACGAAAAAATTGAAAAAGAAGAAGAAAATGAGAAGAGGAAGAAAGAAGAAGAGGAAGAGAAGAAGAAAGAAGAGGAGGAGAAAAAAAAAATGAAAGAAAAGAAGAAAAAGAGTGTAGGAGAGAAAATAAGAAGTTGGTTGAGAAAAAGAAGAAATCAGAAGCAGAAGAAGAAGAAGAAAAACCAAAGGTTCTTTTCAGGGCCACCCATATTTCTCGAAAAGAGAATGACTTTCAATTGCCTACCCCTTTTTTTTAAAAAAAAATTTTTTACTTTTTTAAAAAAAACAAAAAAATCCCATATTCAATTTCCCTTGACGCTAGACAGTCCCACGATTTTTCTCCATATTCAATTCCCCTTGACGCTAGAGTGGCCCACGATTTATTCCCATGTTAAATTCCCCTTGACGCTAGAGTGGCCCACGATTTATTCCCATGTTAAATTCCCCTTGACGCCAGAGTGGCCCACGATTTTTCTCCATGTTAATTTTCCATTGACGCTAGAGTGGCCCAGGGGTCTCTGTAATGCTAATTTACACTGACGCTAGGGTGGCCCACTTCACTACTCATTTATCTAACAACTAATGATTTTCAATTCGATTGTTGAAATTCCGTTTATGTAATATAACATTACAAATTCTAACACGGCATACTACTTACAGAGAAAGACATAAATCAAGCAACACCTAAGTACATACATACATACATACATACATACATACATACATACATACATACATGCATGCATGCAGGCAGGCATGCATGCATGCATACATACATACATACATACATACATACATACATACATACATACATGGAATTTCTTAAATGCATGACCTGTTATATAAATATACGTTCGTCCTTGCATCCGTGTCTATTTGTGGGTACATACATACGTACATTCAGAGATGCATTCATCCATACATACATGCAAGCATACGTACTTACATAAATACAAACGTACATAATACTGTATTGCATTGCTACATGTTACTCTTTTTCCCATGTAATAGTAGGAGATTCGATCAAATAATTTTATCCACCTTTTAATTATATACGTGACAAAAGAGGAAAAACGTATAGCAGGTGCACGTACTAAATTATTGTCATGGAAGTACTTTTGATGAGTCCTAGAAAGTACATAATTATTTTAGGAAAATAAGATGAATCAGAGAAGTTTACATCCTTTCATGAGACTGAGGAGTTCATGAAAGGGATATTACTATAGATACGTTTGCATGTAAATGAGAAATAAAAATATAATATTATTGGATTAAATAGCTTCTTATAAAGTGGGTATGTGTGTGTGTGTGGTACACGGTACGTTTTGAATCCTTGTCAAATCTTACAGTATTTTCTTCTAATGCTCATTTGAAGGAGGTATGTTTTGCCCTGATTTGAATAAACACGACGATGTACGCTGGCTGTTGAATTTAACGCTTGATGCCAAAGGACTGGGTTAAATTTTGATTAAAATTGTCCCTAAGTGAGATTCAAAAACAGCTTTGTTTTCGTAATGTTTATCAGACTTTACGGTGCTTTAATGCAAAAGGACGAACAAACAGACAGTATGAATGAGACACACATACATACTTGACGGTGTTTTAATTCGAAATGACGGACAAACAGACAGTATGAATGAGACACGCATACAGACTTTACAGTATTTTAATGCAAAAGGACGAACAAACAGACAGTATGAATGAGACACACATACAGACTTTACAGTGTTTTAATGCAAAAGGACGAACAAACAGACAGTATGAATGAGACACACATACAGACTTTACGGTGTTTTAATGCAGAATGACGGGCAAACGGACGGTATGAATGAGACACACATACAGACTTTACGGTGTTTTAATGCAAAATGGTGGACAAACAGACGGTATGAATGAGACACACATACATGTAGGTACGTACATGCTAACGAATATGCATGGGTACATACGTATATGCAGAGAGGCATCCATCCATATATGTATGCAAACGTACGTATGAACATAAAAAAGAACATCATAGTACATACTGATCTACATCCCTACGTAGATAATTCCTTAATATACACAGAGAGCGGGGGACAGACAGACAGACGGACATATACAGAGAGAGAGAGAGAGAGAGAGAGGTACAGAATGTACACTCATAACCATACTTTCCATTGGTTGAATTTTGTTTTATAAATTAATGATATACCCATTTGTTCGCTCCAAAACTATAACTTTGTATTAGACAGTAAAGGTTGCAGGAGGCTAAAGACTAATGTAATACATGAATAACGAATGTAAAAGGGTTTCATTTAAATACGTTTATATTTTGTAGACAAAATTTACATGTTATTTTCCCGTCTCTTAAATGAGAGTTTTTATCATCATTATATACTTATATCTAATTCAGGAAAGAATTAATTGCGTCAATAAATTAATATAAATAAATAAATAAATAAATAAGTAAATAAAAATCATAAAAGTACGACCAATAAGATAACAAAATAAACGTCTGATTCGACATTAGAATGTAACTTTACCAAGACAAAAGAATGTGACGTTTAATTTTCAGATATAATTGCAAATTTTGAGAACTGAAATTTTTTTAGTAAATCTTGCAAGCAGATTCATAAATGGTTTGAACATCATTTTCAAAAATGTGAGAAATGAATGAATTTAATATAATTAAATCTATTAATTTTTTTGAATAATAAATTATTTGTTATTTGCCGTCTCTAAACTTTTTTTATATAGATGGATCAATCAATTATGGCTCATTCAATATCTGGGTATATTTTATACTTTTCGTCATTCAATATCTGGGTATATTTTCTACTTTTCTTGGTGATGGATAGAGCGTCCGAATACTGAATACAGACTTTACGATTGCAACTCGCCTTGTGTATAGTTTAGGATAGTATGACCGATTCATCAAAAATTGTCATCATAATTAGAAACCTTACAAAGGATATGATATTTAAAGAAATAGATGAAAGACAATAAGTAAAGAATAATATAAATCATGATATATTATTAATGACTAAATACTTAAGTACTGATGAAATTTGTTTCCTTATAATATCCGAGTATCATTTAGTACTATTAGGTCATACAGAAGCGTGATATGTACTTGAAGGTAACAGTGTGCAAAGTGTCAAATCAGCTCCGCACCATAAATTACAGAAGTAAGAGAAATAAAGATGGTAGTACGATCTATACAGGTGATATTTGCTTGTGATTAGATATATAGTTATACCCCTATATGTATAAACAAGGATAAAACAAAGTGTTCAAAATTAGATTTTCAATATTCAAACTTAACTCACTATTTTACAAACAAACCATGTCGTTAAAATGACCTTGCTTCTTATCATCTAACTATATTTGTTGACATTCGTTAGTAGTGAAGGGGGACACTTTACGTACAATGGGAATTAGCATTAAAAACACCCTTGGGACACTTTACGTACAATGGAAATTTAACATGGAGAAAAATCGTGGGACACTTTACGTACAAGGGGAATTAACATGGGAATAAATCGTGGGACACTTTACGTACAAGGGAATTTAACATGGGAATAAATTGTGGGATACTATACGTACAAGGGGAATTTAACATGGGATTTTTTTTTAAAAAAAAGTTTTTTTAAAATTTAAATTTAAATTTAAATTTAAAAAAGGGGTAGGCAATTCAAAGACTATCTCTTTTCGAGAAATATGGCTGGCCCTGAAAAGGGCCTTTGGGTTTTATGTTAATGTATTCATTAACATAAATGGCACCGCATTGGTCTTCTTCTTGTCCTTAGGCTGCGTCTTACTGTTGGTCCGTACATCAGCACTCTTTTCAGGCATCCTTGTCTTTCGACGTAGATCCTACGTATCCACAGGCTGGTGTTTGTCCTGTGGACAACGGTCCACTTGGATCGGACATACATGAGCATGTCCGTCCTGAACATCATTGTTGACACAAGGGTTGAAGATTCAACGTCGGTCCACATGTTGAGGCTCCGAGAGTAGGTGAATCAATGCAGTGAACGGCGCTTATTTATAGGGACAGAAAGGATTGAAACGGATTGAGTTCATTCACCAATCCAAACACGCGTTACAGAATTCAGTCAGCCCGCATCCAATCCGAAGAGAGCAGTCTGTGACGTCACGTAGTCAATATAGATTCGCCAGCGCTTGTGTGCAGTCAATCTATGCGATAGTGATTCAACATGACGGAAACTCAGAAAACGATCCAGTGGGGTGCACCAGCAGGGGAGACCGCCCAAGGGAACCCGGACTTACTTTCAGAAGAGGTGAATTGGGATTTTGTGGATTTTCTCTCCTCGCAAGAATTTGTTCCGGAACCTTCGTTACTTTCTTCATTACCGCAAGTGGAGAATTTTAGACAGAGACAGAAAGAAGAATTGGAGAAATTTATACAACGACAAAAGGAAGCGGAACAGGCTTTTCTCCTACAGCAACAGCAACAAGAAGAAGAAGAAGAGGTAAGAAAAAAACAACAGCAAGAAGTAGCAGCAAAGAAACAAGAGGGTGAAAATCAAACGGTCACGGTACTGTTGGACATTTTAGCGGAGTTAAGAAGTCTGAAACAAATGTATCAGACTTCTTTATCACGACCGAAGAGAATACGACCTTCCCGAGCCAAACATGTCAACCCTGTGACTAAGCCTACCGTACCACCCTTAGTGATTTCAACCCAATCATTATCATCATCAACATTACGCAGTCCAGAAGTAGGCCTTGGCCGTGGCAAAGGCTTAAGGCAGTTAAAATTGATTGCTTAAACTCACCCCTACACCATGAAGAAAAAAGGCCCTTTTCAGGGCCACCCACATTTCTCGAAAAGAAATACAATTTCAATTTGCCAATAACTCAAAATAACTCACCCATGTTACCCTTATAGTACGTGTCTGTGTATGAGTGCGTGAGTGTAGCTTCTTATTTTAAAATCAAAACTCAAAGACTCTTACCTTATATCATTCATTTATTCTTTTCTCCATTTTTTACAATCCAATTCACAATTTATAACACAACACTTTAATAATAAGTTCATTGATTTCTTCTTTTCTCCTTGTTTAGTCTCTCTGTTTTTTGAATTTCTTCACCGTCACACTCTTTTCCTCTTCTTCCTCCTCGCTTTCTTCCCTTCTTCTTTTTTTCTCCTGTTTCTTTTTCTTCACTTGTCTTCTTTCTTCCTCAGAAGAATCCCTCTCTTCCTCTGAAGAATCCCTCTCTTCTTCTGAAGAATTCCTCTTTTCTTCTGACTCCTCTTGTTTCTTTTTTGGGCAATCTGGAGACCAATGTCCTTTTTCTTGACAATAATAACAGGTATCTTCACTTTTGTCTCTTTTAGTCCCTGTTTTTTTTCTTTTTTGACGGTCTGGACACTCTGAAGACCAATGCCCTTTCTTCTGACAGATATAGCAAGTATCTTGACTTTTATCTCTAAAGGAAGGAGAGTAGTCCGTAGGCTGGTCTGAAGAGAATTTTCTAATGACCCCTCGCAAAGCTCTGACGAAACGTTCCATCTGGTCAGTCTCTTCCATCGTTGTGCTCGGCTTGAGAGTGAAATGAATAGTGAAAGGACAAGACACACACCCTTTTATATACGCTGGTCTGCCATGACTATAAAGTAGTTTATGGTGTTTGAACTTGAGTCATTTGACTTTTTGCTTTCAAGATGAAACGATCCCATTCATTCGAGAAGAAAGAAGAAGAAAGTAAGAGGCAGAAACGTGATCTATCGCCTCGTACCAGGGCTGAAATCTTGGCACAAATTCATGCCAGTGATTTTGAAGAGGACATGAGTGAACCAGAATCCAAACCCTCTGAACCAAGTTCACCACCCTTTGTCAACCCTGAAAAGTACTATTCCATTCGAGAGACGGAAAAGCGCTCCTCTAGAAAATTTAGAACCACGGCTTACAAATACACGGTGAAGTTTAAAGATTTCAAGTCCGAAGTACCGTTAGAGAAAGCAGAAGTGTTCATCACTGAGGTGTGGGATTCTTTGCTCACTTCACTCAAGCGACAATGTCAACCCAAAGAAGACGATCGTTTGAGACTTTCCATACAACACGACGGTTTGAAATCCCCTGTTTGGATCGAGTTTAGCACCCCTGCAGAATTAACTGCTTCCAAAGTCATGGACAAGATTCAACACGTACAACAATCTAATGATCAGTTTGACATCACCGATGGTAAAGCCACACTGGACATGACCCACGTCTCTCCTCCTCAAGGGACAGGACGCAAAAAGATGTTATTGGTGGACGACCTTCGCAACACCAAAAAGAGTCTCGTCCGAATTAACAACTCTCATGACCAGATGTGTTTAGCCCGTGCCATCGTGGTGGGACGAACCTATGCCGACAAGAACGACACGGTAGAATGGAAAAGAACCTGGAACACTATTCAACGTTCCCATCGAGCCAAGCAACTAAACGAAGCAGAACTCCTGTTGCAACAAGCTGGCCTGTCCAAAGACACACCCTGTGGCATTCCTGAGATGCAAAAATTGCAAGATGCCCTAGCTCCACGCTACACCTTGAAAGTGCACCCTCAAGAAGTGCGCGGACCTCTGTTGTTTCGAGGCCAAGACTTTAAGGACGGAAAATACATTCATGTCTATTATCACGATGAACATTTCGATACCATTACCAGTATC
This sequence comes from Sinohyriopsis cumingii, assembly GCA_028554795.2. Lineage (NCBI taxonomy): Eukaryota > Metazoa > Mollusca > Bivalvia > Unionida > Unionidae > Sinohyriopsis > Sinohyriopsis cumingii. The sequence continues at coordinate 154,007,244 of CM068828.1, read as the reverse complement.
ACTGGATTCCTGAAATACGGTTATTACTGTGAGAAATGTGACCATGGTTATAACAATCGAGAGCAACACAAGCATTGTGGATCGAAATGCACAGGATGTTTGGCCTCTTCACCCTGTCTGAGCGAAGAACCAGTGCCTTGTTCCACTTGTCTGCGCACGTTTGTCAGCCCTACCTGTTACCAACAACATCTGAAAACGCAAGGTTCACAGAAGAAATGCGCTTGTCAACTGCTGAGATTGTGCTCTACGTGTGAACAAGTCATACGTACCAATAATACCAAGGCACACGTATGTCGAGGAAAGAAAAAATGTCACATTTGTCACCACATCGTGGACTTGGAACACCAATGTTACGTGCAAAAATACCAACCCCCACCAGAGAAAGAGGACGGTCACAAGAAGAAAGGCAATTTCATCTTTTTCGATTTCGAATGCATGCAAGAAACTGGCATTCACATTCCTAATTTTTGCGTGGCTCATCGAGCGTGCGAGAAGTGCATTCAAGAACCTATCTTCAGTCATTGCCCTCACTGCAGCAAGATACCCGGAGGGCGTGAAAAAATCTTTCGGGGACCGAACACGTTAGCCGATTTTGCCCAATGGGCCTTAGACCCCGTCGACAAGACGTGGAGCCAAGAGGACATCGAACGTTACGGAGATTGTCATCGTCATGCCACGGTGATGGCTCACAATTTCTCCGGATACGATGGACAGTTTCTTCTCAGATATTATACGGAACAAGGCACCGAACGTCCTAAAGTGACTTTGAACGGAGCCAAAATCATTTTCATGCAAGTGGGACAAGTGCAGTTTAAAGATTCGATGAGTTACTTGGCCATGCCTTTGAGTCGAATGCCTAAAACGTTTGGAATGACAGAAATGGCTAAAGGGTACTTTCCACACTTTTTCAATACGGAAGCCAATCAACATGCCGTTCTACCCCATTTGCCCGAGGCTCACTATTACGACCCCGACAACATGCGTACCGAACAACGAGAAGCTTTCTACGCTTGGTACCAGGCTCACGCCTCGGACCCTTTCGACTTTCAGGAAGAAATGCTAAAGTATTGTCGTTCCGACGTGGACATTTTACGGCGTTGCTGTGGAAAATTTCGAGAACTGTTCATGGAACACGGAGGGGTCGATCCTTTGAAAGAAGCTTGCACCATTGCCAAAGCGTGTTCCTTAGTGTATCGACAACGATTCATGCCTGAAAAGACCGTGGCTGTCATCAGTCCTCAAACGACCCACTTTGTCAAACGTCAATACTCGGTCAAAGCCCTACGTTGGTTACATTACTTGTGCGACAAGGAAGACAAGTGGATTCAGCATGCCCGCAACGGAGGGGGCGAAAAGACCATCGGAACGTATTCGGTCGATGGCTGGGACTTAGAAAACCCCAAGATCGTGTACGAGTTTAACGGTTGCTTATTTCACGGATGTCCCGTCTGTTACCCTGACCGTGGCACTAAAAATCAGTTTTTGCAACGAACCATGGAAGACTTGTACCAGGACACTTGTCAGCGGCGCCTAAAGTTGGAACAGCAAGGATACCAAGTGGTGGAAATGTGGGAACACGAGTACGATCACCGTATGAAAACCGATCCCGAGTTTAAACGCCTCGTGGAAAGTTACCAGTTCGTGGACCCGCTGAACCCGAGGGATAGTTTGTACGGAGGAAGGACCAATGCCACCTGTTTGCTGTACCAAGCCGACGAAGAGAAAGGAGAAGAAATCAAATACTTGGACGTGTGTTCGCTGTATCCCTACGTGTGCAAATATTGTCGTTTTCCCGTAGGGCACCCACAATTGCTGACGGAACACATCGACCTGAAAAACATTCGACAATACGAAGGCTTGATCAAGTGTAAAGTTTTGCCTCCCACGAACCTCTACCATCCCGTCTTACCTCACCATTGTCAAGGCAAATTGATGTTTCCCTTGTGCCGTACTTGTGCCGAAACGTGCAACCAAGACCAAGCTTGTCAGCACAGCCAGGATGAACGTGCCTTGACGGGAACCTGGGTCAGCGTAGAATTGTTCAAAGCTCTGGACATGGGATACCAACTGTTAGAAGTGTACGAAATTTGCCACTTTCCCAAGACACAACAATACCGCAAGGGTGACCCCACGCAGAAAGGCATTTTTGCCGACTACGTGGATGCCTTTTTGAAACTGAAGCAAGAAGCCAGCGGCTATCCTTCCTGGTGTCACACTCCCGAAGACCAAATACAATTCAAAGAGAAATACTACGAACAAGAAGGCATCACTTTAGACCACATCGAGAAAAACGAAGGCAGGCGATCGTTTGCCAAAGTGATGTTAAATTGCTTGTGGGGCAAAATGGCACAACGCCCGTGTTTACCCAAGACGGAATATTTGACAGAACCTTCCCGCTACTTCCAGATGATTCACGACAAAACCAAATACATGAAACACGTGGACGTCGTTCGAGAGAATTTGATCTTGGTCAATTACGAAGAAGATCTGGACTTTGTGCAAGACGACCCTTTTGGAAATGTCATCATTGCGGCTTACGTGACAGCCCATGCTCGCTTAAAATTGTACGAAGCTTTAGAACTGTTAGAAGAACGCGTCCTGTACTTTGACACGGACAGTTGCATTTACATCCATCACCCGATTCAACATCACCCTAACATCGAAGGAGACCGTTTAGGAGCCTGGACAGACGAGCATCCCAACGACAAGATTCTAAGTTTCGTCAGTGGCGGTCCCAAAAATTACGGCTACGAATACCGGGACAAACAAGGAGAAGTGCACACGACGTGCAAAGTGAAAGGACTGACTCTGAATTATCGTACCAGTCGAGTGGTCAACTTTGGGGTATTGAAAGAAGCCTTGCAATCGGGAGAGGATGGAAACTTTAAAGTGACCACTCACCAACCGAACAAGATTGTACGTTTACCCACTCACCACATCGTCAGTCGACCTTTGGAAAAAGTTTATCAAATCGTGTACCAGAAGCGAGTTCGACTTCCCAATCATTTCACCTTACCGTATGGACACGTTGGTATAAAACATTGGTTGTAAGAGGATAGCCACCCACCAGAAAGATGACTTCGCCACAGCAAGAATCGAGTGAGAAACCCGATGAGAACTCCAAGTTCAAACCCTACCATTTTCCAGTCTTCTTACCTGACTATTGTGATTGTGCCCGTCGATTGGACACGTTTCAGAAATGGCCTACGGATAGGGAAGGATTACCTTCTTCGCATGTTTTAGCTAGAACAGGATTTGTCTACTTGGGACCTGAGTCAGGATTGGGATACGAGGTGCAGTGTTTCGCTTGCGGACTGAAGTTACGAATGGATCTATGTATCTATAAAGATTCAGCTATTCTGGAACATACTCGATGGTCTCCGCACTGCCCTTACCTTTCTATGGCCTTTCCACCCATCACACTACGGTACAATGTTGACGGTACCTTAGAGACGGTACCTTCCGAAACAAGACATAAAAAACGTAAAAAAGGAAAGATGTACAAGCTGGAGACTGCATTGCGACTAGTATAAAAAGGGGGCTATGGTCAAGATCGATAGTTCATTGTGACTACCAAGACCGAGCGAACAAGATGAATACTTTGAAAGAGACATCGTTCCAGTTTGGGGATTGTAAAAAAGCTGTATCTTTCTCTAGTGTGACTAATACTGGATGGATAAGACCCAGGCATTGCGACGGAAAATGTCCGGAAGGAAACTGCGATTGTCCATGTGGTTACCATTGTAATTGCGTAACGGAGTTTGCAGACGAGTGCGATTGTGAGCCTTGCGATGGGACCGATGCTGTACGTTGTGACCTGAGCGATGCCGTAAAGCATTATGGGAACTTTAGTGCCCCTACCCCTATCATGGAAAGTGATGCTGTGCGTGTCAAACCTGTGGGGTGCGAAAGCGATGCTGCTCGTCCTCTTGGACATTTTACTGGGTTTCGTTTTAAAGGGGAATGTTCACCTTCACGTCTACCCCCCTACGGATGTCATCCAGCCCTGAGCAAACTCCTGTTCATGTCACCCAACCCTCATCGAAACGAACCTGTGAAAGACGAATATTCGTTTCCTGTGCGTTTGTCGGAATACTGCGACTTTGAAAATCGTCTTCAATCGTTCAAAGGAAAATGGCCAAAGTATCTGGGAGGACCGACCCCCGAAGAATTAGCCAGAGCCGGATTTTTCTACTTGGGCGAAGGAGATAAAGTCAAGTGCTTCAGTTGCGGTGTGTCACTTCACCACTGGGAACCGCAAGATTCGGCCTACGTTGAACATGCTCGATGGTCACCGAATTGTCATTACTTACCCTTAGTGGGACCGAGACATTGAAGTAACTTCTTACCATAATAATTTGTTCATGGATACTTTACAAGAGAACATTCGTGCTTTGCCTGTGGAGTTGAGAGAACGCATTTACCGAGAGCTGGTCAAAATACAAGTGAAACGTAAAGAACAATTGCATCCGTTACGTCACCGGTGTTTGAACCACTGGTACCTGAAGGCTATACAAGGATTGATTCAATTGAAAGTGTTCCATCGGACAGACATTGATCAACGATCCTCTAGTTTTAAAAAGGATTGGTTTGGTATGGACGATTGTAGTTACATCATTGTAAACGTACTGCATCGAATTCCAGAGGAAGAGTTAACGAATTACCAACATATTGAACACAATGTCAACTTGGTGAAAGAGGAAACTTCTGAACGAATTGTAATGTGTAGATTAGTGACTCAACGATTTAAATTCGACACTGAAGTGAAACCATGTTTGTGCAAAGAGTACATTTCTTGTGTCAGACCAAAGAGGATTTAGTATGACCTATTCATGGATACTTTGCTAGAGAACATTCGTGCTTTGCCTGTGGAGTTGAGAGAACGCATTTACCGAGAACTGATCAAAATACAAGTGAAACGCAAACTCAAAGTGATTCATCCGTTTTTAAATTATGCTCTGTTCCAAAGTACAAGAAGACTGATTATGAGTGGATATTACATTAGGCACAAAGTTAAACGAGGCTATTGGCTACCACCCAGCGATTCCAAAAACAGTGTATATACTTATGGATACTTTACAAGAGTACATTTTGGGCTTGCCTGAGGAGTTGAGAGAAAGGATTTATCGAGAGTTGGTGAAAATACAAGTGAAACGTAAAGAACAATTGCATCCGTTACGTCACCAGATCTTTAACCACTGGTACCTGAATGGTATAAGAGGACTGATTCGTCAGAAATTTTTTCACTGGTCAGACCTTGTTGAATACTTTCAGTATATGAATGATGATGATGGGCTAGACGTTCGTAATTTTGGTTACTTGGAGATTCACTTACTGCAACGTATTGAGGAAGACGAGTTAAAGGATTACCAACATTTGTTACATGGAATCTGCTTAGAAAAAGACGAAACATCTAGACAAACTCTGGCGTTTCAGTTACAGTATGTAACATTTAAATTCCCTACTGGAGAACGAACGTGTTTGGTTAGAAATTACCTTTATTGCTTCCGAAACAAAGACACTATAAAATCAAGTTGCCATGCCACGGATTATGTCACATATCATTCAACAGATTCCGTGGAAGGAACTCAATGACCATATTCAAACCGTGGATCATTACCATCAATTATTACAAGAACTATATCCATTCAATTTGGGACGACAAGTGGTGTGTGTCTTAGTGACTTGTTTTCTGGGATTTCGTTTACCAGCCGATTCCTTGTGGACTCTTTACGATCAGTACTTACCACCTCCATGGCCTTAAATGGTCACGAAAAACTCCTTTTGCTCAAAGCCTTGCGTTTTCATCTGGATACTTCTCGACCTCAACAGGAAAAAAAGATTCGTCAACTTTTAGCTACCCAAGACGTGTATGACGATGTGTGTGTAGCTTGTGACTTACATCCCCATTGGACAGATGTTCGTGATTGGAAAAAGGGGGGTTTTGAGGCTTGGACCCAAGAAGTGGCCCAGTATGCACAAGAGTTGTTCAAGGAAAAAAGTTACTTTTCAACCTGTGTTAGTGACGGTGCCAGAAGAACCCGTCACCGAGAACAACCACTCGCTTCAGGACAGGACTGTCATGGACATGCCTGAAAGGTCATTCCGGGAGGACACTTGTGTGACAATACCTCATGTAGAGACTGTAAGAACATTACACACTGTCCCTAGGACATCTTCGTTACCCAAAACATGTTGTACAGACACTTGTTTATATTCCACTTTGATCGCTTTGCTGTGTTTTATATTCCTGTACATCACTATTTGGGTTGTATGTATTTTTGTCTTTCGTGTTCATATTTGAAACATTCAATAAACGTGTTCTGAAAAAGTATATAAACTCTTGTCTTGTTTGTTTTTTCGTGTCACAAGTGACATTTCTCATACCATGGCTACCTCTGCTGTCTCTGCTCCCTCTTCCTCTACTGTCAAAGTCATCGACGAACACTTAGATCGTGCCAGTTGGGAGGCTTTGTATCTTCGCCATCCCTTTAACATGCTCATTGCTGGACCTAGCGGTTCAGGCAAAACCGAATTCGTCAAACGTTTGATCGAACATAAACATCATTTGATCGATCGGCCCCCTCAACGGATCGTGTGGTGTTACAAAGAGTGGCAATCGGCGTACAACCTCTTGCGAGAAAGTCAAGGCGATTCCATCGTGTTTGTGGAAGGCATTCCTAAAGAAGACGATGGCATCGTCTCTGACTCCCGTCTAACCCATTTGGTCATTTTCGACGACATGTTAGGAGAAGACGAAGAAGAAATTAAATTGTGGTTCACGCGCAAAGGGCATCACCGTAATGCCAGTGTCGTTTACATCACCCAAAATTTGTTTCAACAAAGTAAAGCCCATCGCACCATCAGTCTCAATGCGCATTACGTAGTCTTGTTTAAAAGCCCTCGAGATAAATCGCAAGTGCAAGTCTTAGCCAAACAGTTAGGAACGCCTTGGTTGACTCAGGCGTACGACGATGCCACTCAAACTCCACACGCCTATTTACTCGTCGATTTGAAACCTACGACCCCCGAGGATTTGCGATTTCGTACCCACTTGTTTCACCACTGGTGCCAAGACGGAGGACCTGTCCTGTACACGTCTCCGTCCTCGACTTCATTTCACTCCTCCCATGAAAAAAATCTATAAAAACCTCGGACCCTTTTTCGTCTGTCTCACACAGTGTGAACATGACGTCCCTTCAGTCACATCTTCCCGTCAAATTGATTCGTGCCTTGTATGGCATCAGCCGAGAAAAAGATCCACAAACACGAGCCCGTGTCTTAGAAGCTAGTCTCAAAGAAGTCTTACGATGGTTCACGGTGACGGCACGTCAATTACTCCAAGGAATCATTCAGATTCCTCATCAAACCCAACGCTTTTTCGATCGAAACAAAGTCGCTTTGGTCCAACTGGCCGATCCCCGCATCGACACTCAAACCAAAAAACAAATCATTTTGAAACCTGGAGGGAGCGGTACTCTAGGAGGGGTCATCATTCGCTCACTCTTAAGATGGGATCCTAATGCCCCCAAAGTTATCCCCAAGACAAAAGTTCAACGAAGCCCCAAGAAGAAAAAGAAAAAGACCAAGTCCCCAAGAAGAATAACTTCTCCAGTGGCAGGACCCTCCTCTTACCAGACACCACCACCATCACCCCGGAAAAAGAAAAGAAGCCCCCAGAAAAAGAAACAGAGAAAAAGTCCCCAGAAAAAGAAAAGTCCACAGAAGAAGAAAACTAGTCGCAAGAGAGGCACTTCGGCCAGGACGCAACCTTACACTCGCAAGCCACGACCTGCCACAGCGGTGACTGCGTCTCCGGCAGCCTCACGTTTGTCCACTTCTCCCTTGATGTCACCAGGAACTGAAGAGTACTTGGAGACGTTGATCACACCAAGAACTTCTCCGTTGATGACCCCCAAAAGAACTTCCCCAGTGGCAGGACCTTCCAATTTAGCGGCAGTGGCTGCTGCTCACAAAGTACCTTCTCCCAAAATCAAAGTCCATGAAAGATCGGGCATGTTACAAAGTTTACTGGATTTGTCCAAGCAAGAACTGGCTCGATTTAGTCCGTTACGTACCCCTGCACGACGTGTCATGCCTGTCCTCAAACTGATAAAACGTAAAGACAATCAGTGGCGACGAGTTCCAGTATAAAAAGACCTGTGACCAAGTCGGGGGTATCAGTGAACTTGTAAAAGATGTCACCTCCAAGAAGCCACAAAAGAAAGAGACAAAGGCAGACGCGTCATCCGACAAAGCGCTTAGCCAAGCATCGACGTTACCCTAAAAAAAGACACAGTCGTTCCAAGAAAAAGAGGCGTCAACAAAGGGGAGGATTCCTTGGCGATTTTCGGAAAAACATTGTCACCTTTATGACAAAGCGATAGTCCCAGAAAAAAAGATAAAAGGGTGTGCGTTAAGTCATCGACGTTAGTGTCTGTTCGGTGAATGTCCCGGAACCCACAAGCAAAAAATGTCACCCTCCAGAAAACCCCAAGGAAAAAAAAGGAAAGGACTGCCACCACGTTTAGCCAAACATGGGGACCTGTTATCTGTCCTGTCCAAAGCTTCTCCACCCCTACGAAAAAAACTCATTCAAACGGCCTCCAAAGAGGTCATCGATACCGTGTGCGAATGTTGTTTGAACGTTTTGAAAGGCACGATCCCTTTGTCCAAACACCAGAAACAATGCTTAGGCAAACATCGTCACGTTCTTCGGAAAATGGTTCAAAAGAAAATTCCCATTCGTCAAAAAAAGAAGATGTTGGTCCAACGTGGAGGCATTTTACCTCTCTTGTTAGGCCCCATACTAAAAGGAGTCTTGGGAACCATGTTGGGAGGACTGATGGGAGCAAGATAAAAAGGCCTTCGGAAGTCCCAAGATCTCAGAATTCATCCCTGACAACCCCATGGAAGGACGAAAACTAGCTTTAGTGCCTTACAAACGATGGATGGAATACCATCGGTGGCAAGAACAACGCACCCCGCATTTACCTCCCAATCCCAATTTGAGCGAAATGTCCCAGTTACAACACGAATTGCAGTCCTTGATGGATCGCCAAGATTTGTCCGAAACAGAAAAATCGCAAAAGTACGGGCAACTCTTGCAACGATTGCAACTCTTTCACCAGAAAGCTTTAGACGAAACAGCTCTACCCACTCTGAAAGATTTTAAGACCTTGATGAAAAGTCCAGCACCATCACCAGTACCAGTACCAGTACCAGTACCAGTGGTCAAGACAGAAAAAGGAGAAGAAGAAGAGGAAGGGTTTCTAACTCCACCAGAAAAAGTACGCAAGTTAACAACACCACCTACCTCCAGAATTGGATGGATTAAAAAGATGATGGCCACCCCTTCTTCATCACAAGAGAAAAAGAAAGTGAAGACAGAAGTGAAACAAGAACAGATATCCCCTGCACAGACATCCTCCTCCTCTTCGACACCTATTGCTGGTCGCACACGCAAAGCCTTGCAATCCAAGAAAATACCCCAAGAGAAAAAGAGTAGCCTCTTCCAAGAGTGGGTGCCTTATTAACACATCAACCAACACAAAAAATGGAAAAAGTCTTAGCCAGCATTTACTACGATCCCTCCCATCCTGCAGGTTACGGAGGAGTTCAAAAATTGTATCGTGCTGCCAAAACTCGACTGAAAAGTCTCCGTTTACCTCAAGTGCAACGATGGTTACAAGAACAAGCTACCTACACTTTACACAAACCCATTCGACGCAAGTTTGCCAGAAGTCGCACCCGAGTGGAAGGCATCGATCATCAATGGCAAGCCGATTTAGCCGATGTCTCTCATTTGGCCAGCTACAATCGCGGCTACAAATATTTGTTTTGTGTCATCGACGTCTTTTCCAAATTTGCCTGGGTCGTGCCCTTGACTTCCAAATCGAGCAGCGAGTTAGTGCGAGCCCTGCAACGGGTGTTGAAACAAAGCGGTCGTCGCCCTCTTCGATGGCAAACGGACAAAGGCACCGAATTTCTGAACCAAGCTTTCCAAAAAGAATTAAAGAAACGTGACATTCATTTTTTTACCACCGAGAATCCCGAAACCAAAGCCAGTATCGTGGAACGTTTTCAACGTACTTTGAAAGAACGCATGTGGAAATATTTTACGCATCACCACACTCTGAAGTACATCGATATCTTACCGCACCTGGTGCAAGCGTACAACCAATCTTACCATCGAAGCATCGGACGTGCACCGCAAGACGTGACTCCCGACAACGAAGTGCTGGTGTTCGAGCGCCTGTTCGGTACGTCCCCGACGAGGGCTGTCCCCAAGAAAAGTGGAGAGTTGACCGTGGGAGATTGGGTGCGCATTGGCAAAACCAAACGCACTTTCGACAAAGGTTACTTACCTAACTGGACGACCGAACTGTTTCGCGTCACTGGACGAGTACATGGCCGTCATCCTGCCGTCTATAAATTGGAAGACATGAACGGAGAAGTACTCAAAGGAACGTTTTATTTGCCCGAGTTACAACGTGTCACCAAAAAAGAAGACGACGTGTACGACATCGAAAGCATTCTCGAACGCAGAACCCGTAAAGTGGGCAAACGACGTGTCAAAGAAGTCAAAGTACGTTGGAAAGGATATCCACCCAGTTTCGATTCTTGGATCGACGCTTCGCAAGTCATCGACTATAAAAAGAAGAAGTGACCATCATGCCCTTTCACACAGCAGCAGACGCAGCTACGTCGACCAGTCCTTCTTCCCCTAGTTCTTCTGTGCAAGATTTACAAAAACAACCCTTGTGGGTGTGGTGTGGAGAACGTGTGCCTAAAACGCAAATCGTCTTTTTCTGCCAAATCTTCGTGGTGTATTGTGTCATCGGGGCAGCCATCGCCAATTTGAGTTTGCAACAAGGAGACAAACAATTGTGGACCATTTTATTGAGCAGTTGCATCGGTTACCTGCTTCCCAATCCCTCCCTGAAATTCTCCTCGAACGGGAACGTTGTGTCCAGTGCCAGTGCCAGTCACCACTCCAACAACCACAACCAGAACCCCATTTTGGGCGGAGACACACCTCTGACATCCACTAATATTCCCTCGGACAGCCACAGAACTCTGGAATTATGAGTCACCAAAACCAATTTTACTTAACCTTACCCAGTGACAGTTCCATGGAGGTGTTTCCCCACAACACGTTGTGCTGTTACACGGCCAAATTACCTCAGGCCATCCCCTTAGATCACGAAGCCCATTGGGAAGTGGCTTTAGTGGAAATCATTCACCCGACCCAAGTCCTCAATGTCATTCCCAATCAAAATTTTTTTAATGTGGAAGTTCATGACGAGTCATTGCAACAGGAGTTGAATAAGAAAGTCACGTATGACAATAAAATCTATAATGAGAAAACTCAAAAATGGACCTACCACTTTTTAATTCCCCCAGGTTATTATTTCAGTGGTCAACATTTGGTCAACGTCATAGCTGCCAAGTTTAATGGCGTGTTTGGGAAAGCTTTGGAGCATGCCAAAATAAGTGTCACCATGGAGTACCACAAAGTAGCTCGTCGCTTCTCGATGAGATTTGAGCGGAGTAAAATCATGTCCATTTTATTTTGTCCTGAATTGTTTGACATGTTGGGCGGAGACATGAACCTGAGAATGAGCATACTCAAGAACAACGAATTACCCATCGTTTACGACAACGAGTCTTTTAGCAAGTTATTTCGTACCCCAGTAGAACTGAACCAAGGACTGAATTTGATGTTCGTGTACTCCGATGTGGTGGAATACAACGTGGTGGGACACACCTCCGTGCCGTTACTGCGTGTCATTCCTTTCAAAGTGGATTCTGCCGCAAACGCTGACGAGGAAGGTGGAAACACTTACCACGTTCACCGCGAATTTGTCCATCCTCATTATTTGCCGGTCAGCAAGTCGTATTTGGACACGGTCAACATTACTATAAAAGGAGATTTGGGACAAAATATTCCATTCACCAAAGGAAAAGTCACGGTGAAACTCCATTTTCGAAAACGGTTCTCTCACGATTCGTAAGCAAGTCATGTATCCAGTGTACCAAGGGGTTGCACGACAGCGAGGACACGGTTTAGGAGATATGTTAAAATCGGCCTTTCGTTCGGTGGCCCCGGTGTTGAAACCGATGGTGACACGCGGATTGCACGCCTTGAAAGATGCGGCACTGACGCAAGGCAAAGAATTTCTCCAAAATGTCATCATCGACAAACAAAACCCTAAAGAAGCCTTCATGAGGGCAGGCAAAAATGTCCTGTTGCAAACGGGTAAAGACATTTTAGGCCGACGAGACACACCTATAAATGCCCTGCACGCTACCGAGTCAGGCATTCAGCAAGGACAAGGCAGAAAGAGACGACGAAGAAAACACCCTTTCACCAGACTTCAAGCTAGAAAAGCCAAGAAAAGAAGAACCGTTCGAGACTTAGACGTTTTCGATTATTGAGACACAGAAAAAATGATGCACCGAGAGTCATGTGCTTGTTCCAAGACGGAACTGGATATGTTTGCCATGCCCCCCACCATGATGACGATGCAAGAATCCCAGTGGGTGGAATTTCATCCCGTCTCCTCTTTGACGGATTCCGCTCCCATCGAGTTCGAAATCAAAGGACAACCCGAAGATTACATCGATCTGAATAGCAGTTACCTGTATTTGAAAGTCAAAGTGATCAAAACTGACAACACCAATCCTGGAGCCAATGATAGGGTAGCGCCCGTCAACAATTTCATGCATTCCTTGTTCAGCGAAGTGGACTTGTACTTGAATAACAAACTGGTCAGCAGCAGCATGGATACTTACCCATATCGTGCCTACTTGGAAAATCTCTTGACGTACGGAAAAGAAGCCAAGAATACTCATCTGGATGCTTGCGTGGTATGGAAACCTGACACGGCAGGTGCAGGCACGTTTAGCGACACAGCCCTGACAGAAGATGACAATCCTCACAATGTGGGGTTTAACACACGTAGAACTAAAATTTTGCAAGGACGTAGTTTAGAACTGATGGATCGTTTGCATTTGGACATGTGGTTACAAGAAAAGTATTTACTGAACGGAGTTGATATTCGCCTGAGACTGAATCGTAGCACTGCCGCTTTCCATTTGATGGCCCATGCCAACGAATACAAAACTGTTATCCAAGAAGCCAGACTTTACGTACGCCGTGTGGAAGTGTTACCTAAAGTGGGAAACGACATCAGTCAGACGTTGAGCAGAACGACCGCCAAGTATCCCATACGACGTGTGGAAGTGAAAACGTTCACCATTCCTGTTGGACAGCGATCCATGATCGAAGATCATCTGTTCCAAGGACAGTTACCCAAGCGTTTGATCGTTGGTATCGTCAGGAATTCAGCTTTCAATGGACTTCACAACGAAAATCCTTTTGAGTTTCGACACTCTAGCGTGTCCAAAATCGAAGTCAGTCGTGACGGCAAGACCTTGTGTACACGACCCTTTGAGCCTAACTTTGCCCAGAACAATTACTTGAGATCGTACTTGTCCCTGTACGAAGCCACCGGACAGTTAGGAACCAATACCAGTCACGGTATTACGTACGAAGATTATGCAGGAGGCTACGCTTTGTGGGCTTTCGATTTCACTCCAGACCAAGGCAGCGACGAGGGACATTTCCACCCTATAAAATCTGGCCAGATTCGTGTGGAAATTCAGTTTGCAAATCGAGACCCTGCTGATCCAACGTTGAACGTGATCCTGTATGCAGAATTTGACAATACGATAGAAATCAACAGTTTGAGAGAAGTCATTCTAGATTACTAGAAGCCATGGAAGACTGTTATCCCTCTTTACCTAGTGAAGAAACTTTGGACATGAAATGTGAGGAGACCGTGGAAGGAGAATCCCAAGACAAAGACGAAGAAATTGTCATGATGAAGTCGAGATGGCCAGAACAAGAAGCCCATTTAGTCTCCTGTTTTGCCAAACACTTGGTCGACAAAATGACGGAATTGATCAAGAAAAATTGTTATGGATGTCAAAACGATCATCCCAGTCAAATTCAACACGATAAATGCCTGATGTTGAGTCAAGAAGAAAAATTGGACGAGTATCTGGACGAAGCTTGGAGTCTCATCTCGAACAAAGACGTGTTGCACCAGTGGTATAAAGACTTGCGTGAACATTCTTGTCCACCATTAACCACTCAAGAGATCCATCGTATCGAAGCTCTCCTGAATCAGAGTGAGGAAACAGAACGAATAACCGTTTATTCGTCAGACATTTTCAAGCAAAAAGTCAGGATCGAATTGACGACTTATTATTACCTGTGAAGAAGAAAAAAACACAAATCAATGGATACCTGGGAACTTTATTACCTTTTGAACCATAGTTCGTATACGGCTTCTTGGAATCCTGTCGTCTGTGCTAAAGATGAACTCCCTCATCGCAAACCTAAAGACCATCAAGCTTACGTGATCAACACGGACGAAAGTCATCTCCCAGGAACCCACTGGGTAGCCGTCTACTTTCCTCAAGAAGGATGTGTGGAATATTTCGATTCGTACGGATTGCCCCCTTTGGAAGACGATATCATCGACTTTATGAGAAGAAATGCTCAAACCACCCGATTCAATAACGTGAAATTACAAGGCACAGATTCCTTGGTGTGTGGACAGTACTGTGTGTATTTTGTGCATCATCGCAGCCTGGGCTATTCCTTAGAACATTTAGTGACTCATTTCGATCCTCGTTCTTCTGCTAGGAATGATGTGAAAGTAGATCGATGGTTTTGTGACCATTATGCTTATCTTTTGTCTCAAGCTAGGAAACGTAGTGTCCATCAATGGCCTAATGATTTCCAACAGTGGAAATCACAATTTCATTCACAACGTTGTCAGCCCTGTTCAAAATAGTTAGTATTTGAAGAAAAAAATGTTTCTGATTTGAAAAAAATTGTTTGATGTTATAGTGTTGGATTATTGTTAAAAATGTTAGAAATGTTGTTGTTTAGTGTTAAGTGATTTTTGAATAAAAAATGTTGTGTTTTGAAAAAATGCTTTTGTCTTTTGTTTAGCTATAAGAATGTTGGATTGATGCTCTTTCATTTCTTACTATCCCTCTCATGAACGTTGCGGCTCGAAAACCGTGTGGGGGATGTTTTCCTTCACGTCCGCGCTTTCACTTTAAGAACCGGGTTGTTCCCAGTCTAGCCATCCATTATCGACTCATCCTCCTAAGAAGATGTGCTCCAAACTAGCTAAGCTCAACGAAGCCTACGTGAATCTGCATAGGGTCAGACACAGTCTGATACCGAAGCCAGAAGAAATAGAGAATGTGAGAATGTTAAAAATCACTGAAGACCTGATAGAAGAGCTCTTCAGAGAAGAAATGAACAGGGAAAAAGAAGAATGGACAGAGAAGTACAGACTTCAGAGACAGCAGCAACAGCAACAACAGCAACAGCAGCAGCAACAGCAGCAACCTGAAGCTGACAGAGGCTTTGTCGATTGTCGTATCGACACCAAAGAATTCTTCTTCTCTTTCCGAAGAAGCAGACCTATCGCCAGAAAGTCTATCCTCAGAGGACATCGCATTCTTAGAAACTAAAAAAGAATGCCATAGCAAAACAAAAAACAGCCCTTTTCAGGGCTAGCCAATACTCTAGAAAAGAAATAACGATCGATTTGCCAATGTATGTAGGTAGAGTAGTGTGAAAATAAACACTAACTCTAGCTTTTAAAAATGTGAGCGTATGAGTTTGTGTGATTGTGTTTGTAAGTCATAAAGTAGGTTGGTGTGGATAGTAGATTAAAATGATGTTTGTTTTTTTGGGCTGCTTGAGGTGTATATTAGGGGTTAGATTGGATTGCTTTGCGTATGTGGATAGTCTATTGAAGTGATGGGTAGCATAAAAAAGTGAGAGAGTGTTTCTTTTAGGTCCGCGCGTTGTTGTTGTTTTTGGTCATGATCTAGGTAAGATGAATTTTATGTTTTTAGGGGGATGTTTTCCATCACGTACGCGCTTTCACTATAAATTGAAACTCGTTCGGCAGTCGAGCTACCCTTGTTGATTGATCAACGCCAAAAATGAACACGAGACTTGAGAAACTGTTGGAGCTTCATGTGCATCTGGAATATGCCAGGCGCATATTAAATGAACTGGCCGCGGAAGCCATTGTCGAGGAGGGAAGGATAAGAGAGGAGGAAAGAAGAAACAAAGAAGAAGAAGAAAGAAGATATAAAGAGGAAAGAAGAAACAAAGAAGAGGAGGAGGAAAAGGAGAGAAGAAATTTCAAAATCCCAGAGAGTGAAAATTGGGATTCTGAAGCAACATATCCTGCCTCTGCTCTCTCCCCTCAAAAGGTAAAAAGTAACTGGGGGATAAGATGTGTATGTGGCGCCAGGCCTGGAAGGTGCCACCATTAACCAGGTGCCCATGAAGTTCCAAACAAAACAGCCCTTTTCAGGGCTACCCAATACTCTAGAAAAGAAATAACTATTAATTTGCCAATGTATGTAGGTAGAGTAGTGTGAAAATAAACACTAACTCTTTATTAATAGTGGAAGTGTATGTGTTTGTGTGTTTGTAAGAGCTCAGGTATGTTGGTGTGAATAGTAGATTATGGGTTTCTTAGCAAATGTGGAGAGTATAGTTAGGGTTATATTATATGAAATGAGAAAAGTGGGATGTTTTCCTTCACGTACGCGCGATGTTCGGTCATCATCTAGGTAAGATCCATTTTATGTTTTAGGGGATGTTTTCCTTCACGTTCGCGCTTTTCGTATAAGAACCCACAGTATTCGTCGTTCAAACCATTCTGCAAAGAATACAAAGAAGATGGCGTCAAACCAAATGGACAAATTACAAACCTTGCAAGACGTTTTAGACAACTTAGGAATAATGGAACAGATGCTATTAAGACTGGTTGAAGACCATTATTCCTATAGTCCCCATCGTGTAAAGATGGAAATTAACAATTTAAGGAAAGCAAAGGACAAGATTAGTGGTGTAATGAAAGAGATCAAGGAGGAGAAGGAGGATGAAGAGGAAAAGATAAGAATAAGAACATGGAACGAAAAAATTGAAAAAGAAGAGGAAAATGAGAAGAGGAAGAAAGAAGAAGAGGAGGAAGAGAAGAAAGAAGAGAAGGAGAAAAAAAAGAAGAGAAAGAGTGTTGGAGATAAAATAAGAAGTTGGTGGAGGAAAAGAAGAAATTAGAAGCAGAAGAAGAAGAAGAAAACCCAAAGGCCCTTTTCAGGGCCAGCCATATTTCTCGAAAAGAGATAGTCTTTGAATTGCCTACCCCTTTTTTAAATTTAAATTTAAATTTAAATTTTAAAAAAACTTTTTTTAAAAAAAAATCCCATGTTAAATTCCCCTTGTACGTATAGTATCCCACAATTTATTCCCATGTTAAATTCCCTTGTACGTAAAGTGTCCCACGATTTATTCCCATGTTAATTCCCCTTGTACGTAAAGTGTCCCACGATTTTTCTCCATGTTAAATTTCCATTGTACGTAAAGTGTCCCAAGGGTGTTTTTAATGCTAATTCCCATTGTACGTAAAGTGTCCCCCTTCACTACTTTCGTTACAAGACTTTAGAAGACTTGTTTATATAAGATATACTGCAAAATGACATCAAATGAGATATTATATCTGTATCTAAATGTATCATCTCCATAGATTGTAAATGGGACAAACTACATGGCTTGGTCTTACAAAATTATCCTTCTCTTTCTCGTTCATCTCGATCCTAATTCATCTTCTTCATCTTCTCATTTCAAGTCGTCACAGTCGTCATCGTCTGCTACCTTCAGTCACATTTTGCCATTTTGCGTTCCAGGCAGCATCATGGGCTGTTATCTGGGTTGTAACTAAACATTCATTATATTAAAATATCATACTTTAAACAAATCAAAAATAATAAGACTTTAATTACAATATCAATATAAACTGCCTGATAGAAATAGCACGAAGAAAAATTTTCATTGCAAGACGATACTTTACATTTTCCTTTCGTGCTATCCACGAGTAAATCTTTTTAAAAGAAAAACTGTCTACAGGAATTGTGTTGTCCACGTCACCGTCTAAAATTAAGATGTATAGGCCATCATAATAGCCGATATAAATTTCGTCGACTTGTTGTGAACAGTGACTATAATTTGTGTTTATTATGTCCAATTCTTATTTTTTATTGTTTGGGGATTTTTTGTATTAAAACAATCAAAACAAAGTAGTTAACACGTTAAAGGTATCAGAAGATGTTTTTAATGTTATGGTATAAAACGATTTAAGATAACTTTGAACTGGCAAATCTTTCAAGCTATTACTTTTACACAAATTGGCAGGACCCGGATGTGTGCAAACTATCGACTAGAAAACAATAACTCTTCCGGTGCTCGCGAGGCTGCATATAAATATCCTCCATGGTAGAGAAAGTATGAAATCAACGCAAGTTTCTCCCATTATGCAACACGCTGGTATGAGGTGTCAACACATTTATGCACTTCGAGTAGGAGGGCGATTTTTAAACTAGCCATATTTTTATAATGGTTCACTGTTGTGTGAATAACATCACTGTAAAGCCATTCTGGAGACATTGCTTTCAATATTTACGGTTCATGATATGGATTTGACCATTTAGGCCGGGTATCATAAAATTATGCTCTCAAATGTGTATGTGTGTCTATGTTAATTATTAGTTCACGGAGCTTGAAAGGAGCATTACATAATTTTATACATGTAAGAGCGCAAACACTGAACAAACATTACGTGTATTTTCATCTGACTCAATATTAACCTAACGAGATGATTTTCTTTAATGCATATGACTTATTAAACGTTGCATAATTGATTATTAACGTGTCACGTGGCATAATTATGCATTGAAATGTAATATCTGCTAACTTATGTGTAATTGTTCTAATACGTAATTGGTGTTATGGTTCTTGGAATGGAAAATG
This sequence comes from Sinohyriopsis cumingii, assembly GCA_028554795.2. Classification (NCBI taxonomy): domain Eukaryota; kingdom Metazoa; phylum Mollusca; class Bivalvia; order Unionida; family Unionidae; genus Sinohyriopsis; species Sinohyriopsis cumingii. The sequence goes on along the minus strand of CM068828.1, from coordinate 153,988,322 downwards.
TGTTATTTCATATGAAAAAAATACAACTGTTGTAATATATATAACCATTTCTAACAGTTATTACCTTATGTGCTATGTAATTTGTAACAACTATTTTTATATGCTCATTTTTTTCGCCGTTAACTTTACATTGTCGGAATCGTTCAGTATTCCCCGATACTGAACGCGCGCGACAATACACATCTAGCATTCACTTGAATAAAGGAACTACTTTTCATTGTAAACAAACAATGACGCAACACCAGCACTTTTGATTTGTAATCAAATCATATACACTCGCGTACGAAGCTCTTTACGTTGTGGTTATTTAAGTTTGTTTCTGAATGAACTAAAACATGTTTCGTGGACTGCAAAAAAACCCCAAACCCAGCTGTTTTGGCACATTCCGCGTTGATACAATGTTACGGATTTTGGCTAGATACATTATATAAAAGACGGACGATTGTGCCCTTACAAATAACACACAAGTGACAAGGAATATACTGTATTCTTTATCTGGTGATAGGAATGGCAAAATAAAATACACTTACAGTTTTACATCCTGAATTTCCTCAAAATGTTTTTTCTTAATTCTGCAAATCCGAATTACATGAGCCATGTCATATGTTTTCAATCTGGATTACACATTTCGAAAGTGTGCTGTAATTTCGATGATAAGTGCAATTGCATCCTCCTTACTGAACTCAAAATGAAATGCACATTAAATTCCATAGCGTCTTTTTGAAAATTGCAATTGAAAGACTTCATATTTTTCCCACATTACGATTTCAAACATTCAATGACAGAAACCGAAACACATTTGCAGACGTAAACAAGCTTTTCCCACGCCACTTCATTCCGATGTATTTCATGTATAATTTGGACGGATGAATCCAGTCCAAAATCACAGACGTTCGTCGAATCGAAACAAAATACCAACATATGTTAACTCCAGATCAAACTGAAAAGTCGTTGCAATGCGCATTCATTCACAATATGACTGCAAATTTCAATATTAACTAGACAGGCTATCTTCTTTGGAAAGTTATGTCGACCGCTCGACTAAGTTCAAATTTATCCGGGCGGAGCTATGTGCGCATTAATAATGATGTCATTTTGCAATGTCAAATCTGCGCTTGCGTAATTAGTTTGGAATACGGCATTCATTCATTTACGTTGTTTCTTGTAGTGTATTTTGTTTATATAATTAAACCTTAGGTAGAATAAAAAAAATGAGCATATAATTAAAAGGTTACTGCATTTGTATGGGAAAATATGAACTCGTTTTGTCGGAAGGATATACTGTACTCACACGTTCGTGCAGTATCCATCCGAAAACTCGTTCATATTTTACAATACAAATGCAGTAATCTATAATTACTTTACGTGCTATTTTGTTAAACCTACTAATGTGATATATGCATTTGTAAAAAGTATATTTTTACACAATACAGTTTGTTAAAGGTATAATTTTATATGCTACATAAATTTAAAAGCATCGTTTATATAATGTGCAGTTTAATTAAAAGCATCTCTTTGTCATTTTTTAGAGTTTCATTAATACGTAATAGGTCATATCTTTTCATTTACAACATAGTTCACTGAATTGAATACTTGTTTCTACGGAATAAGTATTTTTTAAATTAGTATGCATTTTAGATCTCGCATTTATTTGTATTAGAAATCTTAAAATTGTTAAATTGAATTGCGGGACATGATAATTACGTCGCTCAGTTGCCATACTCCTATATTAAAATTTAGAACTTATTATTCATTTTACAAATGAATGTATATTATTTAATATAACAAGTATCATGCCATTCAAATGAATATCAGAATACGTATTGTGGTTATATCACTTAAATCACTTCAATCGATAAATATAATAACAGTTAAATCAATATGTATTATAACAGTTAAATGAATACACGAATATGTATTGTGGTAGCCAAGTGACTATGTATTATACGAGTGAAATATTTCGTATTTGTAACAATTAAATTATTTAAATTATTACGCATTAATGGTAAATGAAAACATGTGTGTGTGTGTGCCTGTGTGTGTCTTATAACTCCTGTACACGGTTTTATCTAATTTTTATAATTTTTATTTATGGCTGTAATGTGTACACAATATACTTATTTCGTTTTGACTACATGACCTGAATCTCTAAGATCATAATATTGCATTTGTTCTATAATTAGATGTTTGTGATGAGAAGTATTAATAATATTTCTTTTAAAATATAAGACTTAAATGGCGGTTATGGCTTAATTTCTCAGTAGCTGAAGGTCTTAGACGTTACTAGAATACTTATTTTACTTCCAATTGGTTCGGTCGGGTCACATGAAGAAGTCAAGTTTAGAACTGATGGATCGTTTGCATTTGGACATGTGGTTGCAAGAGAAATATTTGCTGAACGGAGTGAATGTCCGCCTGAGACTGAATCGTAGTAGTGCCGTTTTCCATTTCATAGGTACTAGTGCTTGCAAAACTGTCATCGAGGAAGCCAGGCTCTACGTACGACGCGTGGAAGTGTTACCTAAAGTGGGTAACGACATCAGTCAGACGTTGAGCAGAACGACCGCCAAGTATCCCATACGACGCGTGGAAGTGAAAACCTTCACCATTCCTACGGGGCTGCGATCCATGATCGAAGATCATTTGTTCCAAGGACAGTTACCCAAACGTTTGATCCTTGGTATCGTCGAGAATGCAGCCTTCATCGGAGCTTTGGCTAAAAATCCTTTCCACTTTAAACACTTTGACGTGTCCAAGATCGAAGTCAGTCGCGATGGCAAGACCTTGTGTATCCGACCTTTTGAACCTAACTTTGACAAGAAGAATTACTTGAGGTCGTACTTGTCCCTGTACGAAGCCACTGGTCAGTTAGGAGCCAACACCAGTCACGGCATTACGCACGAGGATTACGCAGGAGGCTACGCTTTGTGGGCTTTCGATTTCACTCCAGACCAAGGCAGCGACGAGGGACATTTCCACCCTATAAAATCTGGCCAGATTCGTGTGGAAATTCAGTTTACTACAAATCTAACAGAGACGGTGAACGTCATCCTGTATGCAGAATTCGATAATACCATAGAAATCAACAGTTTGAGAGAAGTCATTCTAGACTATTAGAAGCCATGGAAGACTGTTATCCCTCGTTACCTAGTGGAGAAACTTTGGAGATGGAATGTGAGGAGACGATGGAAAAAGAAGAAGTTATCATGATGAAGTCAAGATGGCCAGAACAAGAAGCCCATTTAGTCTCCTGTTTTGCCAAACACTTGGTGGAAAAAATGACGGAATTGATCAAGAAAGAGTGTTATGGATGTCAAAACGATCATTCCAGTCAAATTCAACACGATAAATGCCTGATGCTGAGTCAAGAAGAAAAATTGGACGAGTATCCGGACGATGCTTGGAGTCTCATCTCGGACGAAGTCGTGTTGCATCAGTGGTATAAAGACTTGCGTGAACATTCTTGTCTACCATTAACCACTCAAGAGATCGATCGTATCGAAGCTCTCCTGAATCAAAGTGAGGAGACGAAACGAAGAAACGGTTATTCGTCAGACATTTTCAAGCAAAAAGTTAGGATCGAATTGATGACTTATTATTACCTGTGAAGAAGAAGAAAAAAACCCACATACAAATGGATACCTGGGAACTTTATTACCTTTTGAACCACAGATCGTATACGGCTTCTTGGAATCCTGTCGTCTGTGCTAAAGATGAACTCCCTCATCGCAAACCTCAAGACCATCAAGGTTATGTGATCAACACGGACGAAAGTCATCTCCCAGGAACCCACTGGGTAGCCGTTTACTTTCCTCAAGAAGGATGTGTGGAATATTTTGATTCGCACGGATTGGCCCCTTTGGAAGACGATATCATCGACTTCATGAGAAGAAATGCTCAAACCACCCGATTCAATAATGTGAAATTACAAGGCACAGATTCCTTGGTGTGTGGACAGTACTGTGTGTATTTTGTGCATCATCGCAGCCTGGGCTATTCCTTAGAACATTTAGTGACTCATTTTGATCCTCGTTCTTCTTCTAGAAACGATGTGAAAGTAGATCGATGGTTTTGTGACCATTATGCTTATCTTTTGTCTCAAGCTAGGAAACGTAGTGTCCATCAATGGCCTAATGGTTTCCAACAGTGGAAATCACAATTACATTCACAACGTTGTCAGCCCTGTTTAAAGTAGAGTGTGAATTGAAAAAAATGTTTGTGATTTGAAAAAAATGTTTGATGTTATATGGTTGGATTATTGTTAAAAAATGTTAGAGTTTTTGGTTAGTGTTAAGTGATTTTTGAGTAAAAAATGTTGTGTTTTGAAAACAAATGCCTTTGTGGTTTGTTTGGCTATAAGAATGTTTGATTGATGCTCTTTGACTTCTTACTATCCCTCTCATGACACTCATTGAACGTTGCGGCTCGAAAACCGTAGAGGGATGTTTTCCTTCACGTCTGCGCTTTGACTTTAAGAACCGGGGAAGTTTCCAGTCTAACCATCCATTGTCGACTCATCCTCCTACGAAGATGTGCTCCAAACTAGCTAAGCTAAACGAAGCCTACGTGAATTTGCACAGGGTCAGACACAGTCTGATACCGAAGCCAGAAGAGATAGAGAATGTGAGAATGTTAAAAGTCACTGAAGACCTAATAGAAGAGCTCTTCAGAGAAGAAGTGAACAGGGAGAAAGACGAATGGACAGAGAAGTACAGACTTCAGAGACAGCAGCAACAGCAACAACAACAACAGCAGCAGCAGCAACCTGAACCTGACAGAGGCTTTGTCGATTGTCGTATCGACACCAAAGAGTTCTTCTTCTCTTTCCGAAGAAGCAGACCTATCGCCAGAAAGTCTATCCTCAGAGGACATCGCATTCTTAGAAACTAAAAGATTGCCATAGCAAACAAAAAAAAAAAAAAACAGCCCTTTTCAGGGCTACCCCAATACTCTAGAAAAGAAAAAAACATCCATTTGCCAATGTGTGTAGGTAGAGTAGTGTGAATATAAACACCAACTCTTTTTTTAAAAAATGTGAGGGTATGTGTTTGTGTATAAGATTGTGAGTTTGTAAGTGCTCACGTACGTTTGTGAGGATAGTAGATTAAGATCATGTCTTTTTTTGGTGTTTGAGGTGTAGATTTGGGGTTAGATTGGATTGCTTTGCGTATGTGGATAGTCTATTGAAGTGATTAATGAAAAAAATTTTTTACAATAGGAATGGGTAGCATAAAAAAGTGAGTGAGTGTTGTTTCTTTTAGGTCCGCGCGTTGTTTTTTGGTCATGATCTAGGTAAGATCAATTTTATGTTTTTAGGGGGATGTTTTCCTTCACGTCCGCACTTTTAGTATAAATTGAAACTCGTTCGGCAGTCCAGCTACCCTTGTTGATTGATCAACACCAGAATGAACACCAGACTAGAGAAACTGTTGGAACTTCATGTGTATCTGGAATATGCCAGGCGCCTGTTGAACGAACTGGCCGCGGAAGCCATTGTGGAAGAGGGAAGGATGAGAGAGGAGGAGGAGAGAAGAAACAAAGAAGAGGAGGAGAGAAGATACAAAGAAGAGGCGGAAAGGAGATACAAAGAAGAAGAGGAAAAGGAGAGAAGAAGAAATTTCAGAATCCCAGAGACAGAAAATTGGGATTCTGAAGCTATTTATCCCGCCTCTGCTCTCTCCCCCAAAAAAGTAAAAAGCAACTGGAGAACAAGATGTGTATGTGGCGCCAGGCCTGGAAGGTGCCATCATTAACCAAGTGTCCATGAAGTTCCAAAAAAAAACAGCCCTTTTCAGGGCTACCCGATACTCTAGAAAAGAAATAACCATCCATTTGCCAATGTGTGTGTGTGTGTGTGTGTGTGTGTGTGTAGGTAGAGTAGTGTGAATATAAACACTGACTCTTTATTCATAGTGCGAGTGTATGTGTTTGTGTGTTTGTGTTTGTAACCGCTCACGTAAGTTTGTGTGAATGGTAGATTATGGGTTAGTTAATTGTTTCTTAGCGTATGTGGAGAGTATAGTTTGGGTTATGTAAAAGCTCAAGTACAATTGTGTGGATAGTAGATTATGGATTAGGTTTTAATGATTTGCGTGTGTAAATAGTAGATTTGGGGATTGTTTATTGATGGTTCACGTATGTGGATAGTAGATCATATGAAATGAGAAAAGTAGGGGATGTTTTCCTTCACGTCCGTGCGTTGTTTGGTCATGATCTAGGTAAGATCAATTTTATGTTTTAGGGGGAGGTTTTCCTTCACGTCCGCGCTTTTCGTATAAGAACCCACAGTATTCGTCGTTCAAACCATTCTACAAAGAATAAAAAAAGAAGATGGCTTTGAAACCACCTTGACAAAATGCAAAAATTACAAGACGTTTTGGACAATTTAGGAATGATGGAGCAGATGTTAGTGAGACTCAATGAAGACCACTATTCCTATAGTCCCCATCGAGTAAAGATGGAGATCAACAATTTAAAAAAGTAAAGGACATAATAAGTGGTGTCATGAAAGAGATAAAGGAGGAGAAGGAGGATGAAGAGGAAAGGATAAGGATAAGAAAATGGAACGAAAAAATTGAAAAAGAAGAAGAAAATGAGAAGAGAAAGAAAGAAGAAGAGGAAGAGAAGAAGAAAGAAGAGGAGGAGAAAAAAAAATGAAAGAAAAGAAGAAAAAGAGTGTAGGAGAGAAAATAAGAAGTTGGTTGAGAAAAAGAAGAAATTAGAAGCAGAAGAAGAAGAAGAAAAACCAAAGGTTCTTTTCAGGGCCACGTATATTTCTCGAAAAGAGAATGACTTTCAATTGCCTACCCCTTTTTTTTAAAAAAAAATTTTTTACTTTTTTAAAAAAAACAAAAAAATCCCATATTCAATTTCCCTTGACGCTAGACAGTCCCACGATTTTTCTCCATATTCAATTCCCCTTGACGCTAGAGTGGCCCACGATTTATTCCCATGTTAAATTCCCCTTGACGCTAGAGTGGCCCACGATTTATTCCCATGTTAAATTCCCCTTGACGCCAGAGTGGCCCACGATTTTTCTCCATGTTAATTTTCCATTGACGCTAGAGTCCCCCAGGGGTCTCTGTAATGCTAATTTACACTGACGCTAGGGTGGCCCACTTCACTACTCATTTATCTAACAACTAATGATTTTCAATTCGATTGTTGAAATTCCGTTTATGTAATATAACATTACAAATTCTAACACGGCATACTACTTACAGAGAAAGACATAAATCAAGCAACACCTAAGTACATACATACATACATACATACATACATACATGCATGCATGCAGGCAGGCATGCATGCATGCATACATACATACATACATACATACATACATGGAATTTCTTAAATGCATGACCTGTTATATAAATATACGTTCGTCCTTGCATCCGTGTCTATTTGTGGGTACATACATACGTACATTCAGAGATGCATTCATCCATACATACATGCAAGCATACGTACTTACATAAATACAAACGTACATAATACTGTATTGCATTGCTACATGTTACTCTTTTTCCCATGTAATAGTAGGAGATTCGATCAAATAATTTTATCCACCTTTTAATTATATACGTGACAAAAGAGGAAAAACGTATAGCAGGTGCACGTACTAAATTATTGTCATGGAAGTACTTTTGATGAGTCCTAGAAAGTACATAATTATTTTAGGAAAATAAGATGAATCAGAGAAGTTTACATCCTTTCATGAGACTGAGGAGTTCATGAAAGGGATATTACTATAGATACGTTTGCATGTAAATGAGAAATAAAAATATAATATTATTGGATTAAATAGCTTCTTATAAAGTGGGTATGTGTGTGTGTGTGGTACACGGTACGTTTTGAATCCTTGTCAAATCTTACAGTATTTTCTTCTAATGCTCATTTGAAGGAGGTATGTTTTGCCCTGATTTGAATAAACACGACGATGTACGCTGGCTGTTGAATTTAACGCTTGATGCCAAAGGACTGGGTTAAATTTTGATTAAAATTGTCCCTAAGTGAGATTCAAAAACAGCTTTGTTTTCGTAATGTTTATCAGACTTTACGGTGCTTTAATGCAAAAGGACGAACAAACAGACAGTATGAATGAGACACACATACATACTTGACGGTGTTTTAATTCGAAATGACGGACAAACAGACAGTATGAATGAGACACGCATACAGACTTTACAGTATTTTAATGCAAAAGGACGAACAAACAGACAGTATGAATGAGACACACATACAGACTTTACAGTGTTTTAATGCAAAAGGACGAACAAACAGACAGTATGAATGAGACACACATACAGACTTTACGGTGTTTTAATGCAGAATGACGGGCAAACGGACGGTATGAATGAGACACACATACAGACTTTACGGTGTTTTAATGCAAAATGGTGGACAAACAGACGGTATGAATGAGACACACATACATGTAGGTACGTACATGCTAACGAATATGCATGGGTACATACGTATATGCAGAGAGCCATCCATCCATATATGTATGCAAACGTACTTATGAACATAAAAAAGAACATCATAGTACATACTGATCTACATCCCTACGTAGATAATTCCTTAATATACACAGAGAGCGGGGGACAGACAGACAGACGGACATATACAGAGAGAGAGAGAGAGAGAGAGGTACAGAATGTACACTCATAACCATACTTTCCATTGGTTGAATTTTGTTTTATAAATTAATGATATACCCATTTGTTCGCTCCAAAACTATAACTTTGTATTAGACAGTAAAGGTTGCAGGAGGCTAAAGACTAATGTAATACATGAATAACGAATGTAAAAGGGTTTCATTTAAATACGTTTATATTTTGTAGACAAAATTTACATGTTATTTTCCCGTCTCTTAAATGAGAGTTTTTATCATCATTATATACTTATATCTAATTCAGGAAAGAATTAATTGCGTCAATAAATTAATATAAATAAATAAATAAATAAATAAGTAAATAAAAATCATAAAAGTACGACCAATAAGATAACAAAATAAACGTCTGATTCGACATTAGAATGTAACTTTACCAAGACAAAAGAATGTGACGTTTAATTTTCAGATATAATTGCAAATTTTGAGAACTGAAATTTTTTTTAGTAAATCTTGCAAGCAGATTCATAAATGGTTTGAACATCATTTTCAAAAATGTGAGAAATGAATGAATTTAATATAATTAAATCTATTAATTTTTTTGAATAATAAATTATTTGTTATTTGCCGTCTCTAAACTTTTTTTATATAGATGGATCAATCAATTATGGCTCATTCAATATCTGGGTATATTTTATACTTTTCGTCATTCAATATCTGGGTATATTTTCTACTTTTCTTGGTGATGGATAGAGCGTCCGAATACTGAATACAGACTTTACGATTGCAACTCGCCTTGTGTATAGTTTAGGATAGTATGACCGATTCATCAAAAATTGTCATCATAATTAGAAACCTTACAAAGGATATGATATTTAAAGAAATAGATGAAAGACAATAAGTAAAGAATAATATAAATCATGATATATTATTAATGACTAAATACTTAAGTACTGATGAAATTTGTTTCCTTATAATATCCGAGTATCATTTAGTACTATTAGGTCATACAGAAGCGTGATATGTACTTGAAGGTAACAGTGTGCAAAGTGTCAAATCAGCTCCGCACCATAAATTACAGAAGTAAGAGAAATAAAGATGGTAGTACGATCTATACAGGTGATATTTGCTTGTGATTAGATATATAGTTATACCCCTATATGTATAAATAAGGATAAAACAAAGTGTTCAAAATTAGATTTTCAATATTCAAACTTAACTCACTATTTTACAAACAAACCATGTCGTTAAAATGACCTTGCTTCTTATCATCTAACTATATTTGTTGACATTCGTTACAAGACTTTAGAAGACTTGTTTATATAAGATATACTGCAAAATGACATCAAATGAGATATTATATCTGTATCTAAATGTATCATCTCCATAGATTGTAAATGGGACAAACTACATGGCTTGGTCTTACAAAATTATCCTTCTCTTTCTCGTTCATCTCGATCCTAATTCATCTTCTTCATCTTCTTATTTCAAGTCGTCACAGTCGTCATCGTCTGCTACCTTCAGTCACATTTTGCCATTTTGCGTTCCAGGCAGCATCATGGGCTGTTATCTGGGTTGTAACTAAACATTCATTATATTAAAATATCATACTTTAAACAAATCAAAAATAATAAGACTTTAATTACAATATCAATATAAACTGCCTGATAGAAATAGCACGAAGAAAAATTTTCATTGCAAGACGATACTTTACATTTTCCTTTCGTGCTATCCACGAGTAAATCTTTTTAAAAGAAAAACTGTCTACAGGAATTGTGTTGTCCACGTCACCGTCTAAAATTAAGATGTATAGGCCATCATAATAGCCGATATAAATTTCGTCGACTTGTTGTGAACAGTGACTATAATTTGTGTTTATTATGTCCAATTCTTATTTTTTATTGTTTGGGGATTTTTTGTATTAAAACAATCAAAACAAAGTAGTTAACACGTTAAAGGTATCAGAAGATGTTTTTAATGTTATGGTATAAAACGATTTAAGATAACTTTGAACTGGCAAATCTTTCAAGCTATTACTTTTACACAAATTGGCAGGACCCGGATGTGTGCAAACTATCGACTAGAAAACAATAACTCTTCCGGTGCTCGCGAGGCTGCATATAAATATCCTCCATAGTAGAGAAAGTATGAAATCAACGCAAGTTTCTCCCATTATGCAACACGCTGGTATGAGGTGTCAACACATTTATGCACTTCGAGTAGGAGGGCGATTTTTAAACTAGCCATATTTTTATAATGGTTCACTGTTGTGTGAATAACATCACTGTAAAGCCATTCTGGAGACATTGCTTTCAATATTTACGGTTCATGATATGGATTTGACCATTTAGGCCGGGTATCATAAAATTATGCTCTCAAATGTGTATGTGTGTCTATGTTAATTATTAGTTCACGGAGCTTGAAAGGAGCATTACATAATTTTATACATGTAAGAGCGCAAACACTGAACAAACATTACGTGCATTTTCATCTGACTCAATATTAACCTAACGAGATGATTTTCTTTAATGCATATGACTTATTAAACGTTGCATAATTGATTATTAACGTGTCACGTGGCATAATTATGCATTGAAATGTAATATCTGCTAACTTATGTGTAATTGTTCTAATACGTAATTGGTGTTATGGTTCTTGGAATGGAAAATGTATTATTTCATATGAAAAAAATACAACTGTTGTAATATATATAACCATTTCTAACAGTTATTACCTTATGTGCTATGTAATTTGTAACAACTATTTTTATATGCTCATTTTTTTCGCCGTTAACTTTACATTGTCGGAATCGTTCAGTATTCCCCGATACTGAACGCGCGCGACAATACACATCTAGCATTCACTTGAATAAAGGAACTACTTTTCATTGTAAACAAACAATGACGCAACACCAGCACTTTTGATTTGTAATCAAATCATATACACTCGCGTACGAAGCTCTTTACGTTGTGGTTATTTAAGTTTGTTTCTGAATGAACTAAAACATGTTTCGTGGACTGCAAAAAAACCCCAAACCCAGCTGTTTTGGCACATTCCGCGTTGATACAATGTTACGGATTTTGGCTAGATACATTATATAAAAGACGGACGATTGTGCCCTTACAAATAACACACAAGTGACAAGGAATATACTGTATTCTTTATCTGGTGATAGGAATGGCAAAATAAAATATACTTACAGTTTTACATCCTGAATTTCCTCAAAATGTTTTTTTCTTAATTCTGCAAATCCGAATTACATGAGCCATGTCATATGTTTTCAATCTGGATTACACATTTCGAAAGTGTGCTGTAATTTCGATGATAAGTGCAATTGCATCCTCCTTACTGAACTCAAAATGAAATGCACATTAAATTCCATAGCGTCTTTTTGAAAATTGCAATTGAAAGACTTCATATTTTTCCCACATTACGATTTCAAACATTCAATGACAGAAACCGAAACACATTTGCAGACGTAAACAAGCTTTTCCCACGCCACTTCATTCCGATGTATTTCATGTATAATTTGGACGGATGAATCCAGTCCAAAATCACAGACGTTCGTCGAATCGAAACAAAATACCAACATATGTTAACTCCAGATCAAACTGAAAAGTCGTTGCAATGCGCATTCATTCACAATATGACTGCAAATTTCAATATTAACTAGACAGGCTATCTTCTTTGGAAAGTTATGTCGACCGCTCGACTAAGTTCAAATTTATCCGGGCGGAGCTATGTGCGCATTAATAATGATGTCATTTTGCAATGTCAAATCTGCGCTTGCGTAATTAGTTTGGAATACGGCATTCATTCATTTACGTTGTTTCTTGTAGTGTATTTTGTTTATATAATTAAACCTTAGGTAGAATAAAAAAAGTGAGCATATAATTAAAAGGTTACTGCATTTGTATGGGAAAATATGAACTCGTTTTGTCGGAAGGATATACTGTACTCACACGTTCGTGCAGTATCCATCCGAAAACTCGTTCATATTTTACAATACAAATGCAGTAATCTATAATTACTTTACGTGCTATTTTGTTAAACCTACTAATGTGATATATGCATTTGTAAAAAGTATATTTTTACACAATACAGTTTGTTAAAGGTATAATTTTATATGCTACATAAATTTAAAAGCATCGTTTATATAATGTGCAGTTTAATTAAAAGCATCTCTTTGTCATTTTTTAGAGTTTCATTAATACGTAATAGGTCATATCTTTTCATTTACAACATAGTTCACTGAATTGAATACTTGTTTCTACGGAATAAGTATTTTTTAAATTAGTATGCATTTTAGATCTCGCATTTATTTGTATTAGAAATCTTAAAATTGTTAAATTGAATTGCGGGACATGATAATTACGTCGCTCAGTTGCCATACTCCTATATTAAAATTTAGAACTTATTATTCATTTTACAAATGAATGTATATTATTTAATATAACAAGTATCATGCCATTCAAATGAATATCAGAATACGTATTGTGGTTATATCACTTAAATCACTTCAATCGATAAATATAATAACAGTTAAATCAATATGTATTATAACAGTTAAATGAATACACGAATATGTATTGTGGTAGCCAAGTGACTATGTATTATACGAGTGAAATATTTCGTATTTGTAACAATTAAATTATTTAAATTATTACGCATTAATGGTAAATGAAAACATGTGTGTGTGTGTCTGCCTGTGTGTGTCTTATAACTCCTGTACATGGTTTTATCTAATTTTTATAATTTTTATTTATGGCTGTAATGTGTACACAATATACTTATTTCGTTTTGACTACGTGACCTGAATCTCTAAGATCATAATATTGCATTTGTTCTATAATTAGATGTTTGTGATGAGAAGTATTAATAATATTTCTTTTAAAATATAAGACTTAAATGGCGGTTATGGCTTAATTTCTCAGTAGCTGAAGGTCTTAGACGTTACTAGAATACTTATTTTACTTCCAATTGGTTCGGTCGGGTCACTTGAATAAGTCAAGTTTAGAACTGATGGATCGTTTGCATTTGGACATGTGGTTGCAAGAGAAATATTTGCTGAACGGAGTGAATGTCCGCCTGAGACTGAATCGTAGTAGTGCCGTTTTCCATTTCATAGGTACTAGTGCTTGCAAAACTGTCATCGAGGAAGCCAGGCTCTACGTACGACGCGTGGAAGTGTTACCTAAAGTGGGTAACGACATCAGTCAGACGTTGAGCAGAACGACCGCCAAGTATCCCATACGACGCGTGGAAGTGAAAACCTTCACCATTCCTACGGGGCTGCGATCCATGATCGAAGATCATTTGTTCCAAGGACAGTTACCCAAACGTTTGATCCTTGGTATCGTCGAGAATGCAGCCTTCATCGGAGCTTTGGCTAAAAATCCTTTCCACTTTAAACACTTTGACGTGTCCAAGATCGAAGTCAGTCGCGATGGCAAGACCTTGTGTATCAGACCTTTTGAACCTAACTTTGACAAGAAGAATTACTTGAGGTCGTACTTGTCCCTGTACGAAGCCACTGGTCAGTTAGGAACCAACACCAGTCACGGCATTACGTACGAGGATTACGCAGGAGGCTACGCTTTGTGGGCTTTCGATTTCACTCCAGACCAAGGCAGTGACGAGGGACATTTCCACCCTATAAAATCTGGCCAGATTCGTGTGGAAATTCAGTTTACTACAAATCTAACAGAGACGGTGAACGTCATCCTGTATGCAGAATTCGATAATACCATAGAAATCAACAGTTTGAGAGAAGTCATTCTAGACTATTAGAAGCCATGGAAGACGGTTATCCCTCTTTACCTAGTGGAGAAACTTTGGAGATTGAATGTGAGGAGACCATGGAAAAAGAAGAAGTGATCATGATGAAGTCAGGATGGCCAGAACAAGAAGCCCATTTAGTCTCCTGTTTTGCCAAACACTTGGTGGAAAAAATGACGGAATTGATCAAGAAAGAGTGTTATGGATGTCAAAACGATCATTCCAGTCAAATTCAACACGATAAATGCCTGATGCTGAGTCAAGAAGAAAAATTGGACGAGTATCTGGACGATGCTTGGAGTCTCATCTCGGACGAAGTCGTGTTGCATCAGTGGTATAAAGACTTGCGTGAACATTCTTGTCTACCATTAACCACTCAAGAGATCGATCGTATCGAAGCTCTCCTGAATCAAAGTGAGGAGACGAAACGAAGAAACGGTTATTCGTCAGACATTTTCAAGCAAAAGGTTAGGATCGAATTGATGACTTATTATTACCTGTGAAGAAGAAGAAAAAAACCCACATACAAATGGATACCTGGGAACTTTATTACCTTTTGAACCACAGTTCGTATACGGCTTCTTGGAATCCTGTCGTCTGTGCTAAAGATGAACTCCCTCATCGCAAACCTCAAGACCATCAAGGTTATGTGATCAACACGGACGAAAGTCATCTCCCAGGAACCCACTGGGTAGCCGTTTACTTTCCTCAAGAAGGATGTGTGGAATATTTTGATTCGCACATATTGGCCCCTTTGGAAGACGATATCATCGACTTCATGAGAAGAAATGCTCAAACCACCCGATTCAATAATGTGAAATTACAAGGCACAGATTCCTTGGTGTGTGGACAGTACTGTGTGTATTTTCTGCATCATCGCAGCCTGGGCTATTCCTTAGAACATTTAGTGACTCATTTTGATCCTCGTTCTTCTTCTAGAAACGATGTGAAAGTAGATCGATGGTTTTGTGACCATTATGCTTATCTTTTGTCTCAAGCTAGGAAACGTAGTGTCCATCAATGGCCTAATGGTTTCCAACAGTGGAAATCACAATTACATTCACAACGTTGTCAGCCCTGTTTAAAGTAGAGTGTGAATTGAAAAAAATGTTTGTGATTTGAAAAAAATGTTTGATGTTATATGGTTGGATTATTGTTAAAAAATGTTAGAGTTGTTGGTTAGTGTTAAGTGATTTTTGAATAAAAAATGTTGTGTTTTGAAAACAAATGCCTTTGTGGTTTGTTTGGCTATAAGAATGTTTGATTGATGCTCTTTGACTTCTTACTATCCCTCTCATGACACTCATTGAACGTTGCGGCTCGAAAACCGTAGAGGGACGTTTTCCTTCACGTCTGCGCTTTGACTTTAAGAACCGGGGAAGTTTCCAGTCTAACCATCCATTGTCGACTCATCCTCCTACGAAGATGTGCTCCAAACTAGCTAAGCTAAACGAAGCCTACGTGAATTTGCACAGGGTCAGACACAGTCTGATACCGAAACCAGAAGAGATAGAGAATGTGAGAATGTTAAAAGTCACTGAAGACCTAATAGAAGAGCTCTTCAGAGAAGAAGTGAACAGGGAGAAAGACGAATGGACAGAGAAGTACAGACTTCAGAGACAGCAGCAACAGCAACAACAAGAACAGCAGCAGCAGCAACCTGAACCTGACAGAGGCTTTGTCGATTGTCGTATCGACACCAAAGAGTTCTTCTTCTCTTTCCGAAGAAGCAGACCTATCGCCAGAAAGTCTATCCTCAGAGGACATCGCATTCTTAGAAACTAAAAGATTGCCATAGCAAACAAAAAAAAAAAAAAAAACAGCCCTTTTCAGGGCTACCCCAATACTCTAGAAAAGAAAAAACATCCATTTGCCAATGTGTGTAGGTAGAGTAGTGTGAATATAAACACCAACTCTTTTTTTAAAAAATGTGAGGGTATGTGTTTGTGTATAAGATTGTGAGTTTGTAAGTACGTTTGTGAGGATAGTAGATTAAGATCATGTCTTTTTTTTGGTGTTTGAGGTGTAGATTTGGGGTTAGATTGGATTGCTTTGCGTATGTGGATAGTCTATTGAAGTGATTAATGAAAAAAAATTTTTACAATAGGAATGGGTAGCATAAAAAAGTGAGTGAGTGTTGTTTCTTTTAGGTCCGCGCGTTGTTTTTTGGTCATGATCTAGGTAAGATCAATTTTATGTTTTTAGGGGGATGTTTTCCTTCACGTCCGCACTTTTAGTATAAATTGAAACTCGTTCGGCAGTCCAGCTACCCTTGTTGATTGATCAACACCAGAATGAACACCAGACTAGCGAAACTGTTGGAATTTCATGTGCATCTGGAATATGCCAGGCGCCTGTTGAACGAACTGGCCGCGGAAGCCATTGTGGAAGAGGGAAGGATGAGAGAGGAGGAGGAGAGAAGAAACAAAGAAGAGGAGGAGAGAAGATACAAAGAAGAGGCGGAAAGAAGATACAAAGAAGAAGAGGAAAAGGAGAGAAGAAGAAATTTCAGAATCCCAGAGACAGAAAATTGGGATTCTGAAACTATTTATCCCGCCTCTGCTCTCTCCCCCAAAAAAGTAAAAAGCAACTGGAGAACAAGATGTGTATGTGGCGCCAGGCCTGGAAGGTGCCATCATTAACCAAGTGTCCATGAAGTTCCAAAAAAACAGCCCTTTTCAGGGCTACCCGATACTCTAGAAAAGAAATAACCATCCATTTGCCAATGTGTGTGTGTGTGTGTGTGTGTGTGTGTGTAGGTAGAGTAGTGTGAATATAAACACTGACTCTTTATTCATAGTGCGAGTGTATGTGTTTGTGTGTTTGTGTTTGTAACCGCTCACGTAAGTTTGTGTGAATAGTAGATTATGGGTTAGTTAATTGTTTCTTAGCGTATGTGGAGAGTATAGTTTGGGTTATGTAAAAGCTCAAGTACGATTGTGTGGATAGTAGATTATGGATTAGGTTTTAATGATTTGCGTGTGTAAATAGTAGATTTGGGGATTGTTTATTGATGGTTCACGTATGTGGATAGTAGATCATATGAAATGAGAAAAGTAGGGGATGTTTTCCTTCACGTCCGTGCGTTGTTTGGTCATGATCTAGGTAAGATCAATTTTATGTTTTAGGGGGAGGTTTTCCTTCACGTCCGCGCTTTTCGTATAAGAACCCACAGTATTCGTCGTTCAAACCATTCTACAAAGAATAAAAAAAGAAGATGGCTTTGAAACCACCTTGACAAAATGCAAAAATTACAAGACGTTTTGGACAATTTAGGAATGATGGAGCAGATGTTAGTGAGACTCAATGAAGACCACTATTCCTATAGTCCCCATCGAGTAAAGATGGAGATCAACAATTTAAAAAAGTAAAGGACATAATAAGTGGTGTCATGAAAGAGATAAAGGAGGAGAAGGAGGATGAAGAGGAAAGGATAAGGATAAGAAAATGGAACGAAAAAATTGAAAAAGAAGAAGAAAATGAGAAGAGGAAGAAAGAAGAGGAGGAAGAGAAGAATAAAGAAGAGGAGGAGAAAAAAAAAGAAAGAAAAGAAGAGCAGCAGGGGGGGGCGAATCGGACACCTTTTTCGACAAAATTTGATTAAGGTTTTAAAACGACAAATAGAGCCTTCCTTGGAAATCTCACTTTTCGAACAAAAAAAAAAAAAATAAAGGCTCCGTTTGGCAAATGGAGCCTTAGTGTTTTTTGCTCGAAAACGCTATATTTCGCGACAACATCTCGTTGGTGTTTTCCCGTGGCAATCATCGGGCGTCCCGCGTCGATGTCATCGCCCCCCCCCCCCCCGCTGCTAAGTGGTTACAATGAAAATCCTTATGATCTTACAAACAGAGTGATCACTAACTCCTCCTCTTGTAGATCAATTAGGTTATTTGACTGATCGGTAAGTCTAAAATTAATTCTCGTTAAAAACCGATTATGGCATCGCATATAGACCGGATTAATCGGACTCTCAACGATTAAAAATCCCGGATTGGCTGTTGGTGAAAATGAATAAAGGATATACCCCTGTTGAGCCTGATTTGATTGCTTGGTATCTACCTGGTAACTCCCTTCGATAACATCACACACTAGATTGATTGCTATCACCGATGCAATATTTACGTTGTATGGAGCAATATGCCTACCATCCTCTCCGTTATCGTGTCTGAGGATATAAGTTGATGGGGCGAGAAAATCATTAAGAGATTTTTTTAGTTCTGGTACGTTGTATCCTGGAAACTTGAAATCGGGTAAATCGGCTTCTGTGATATTATACTCGGTTAGGAATCGTTATTTATTATCATCGCTGTTAGCGGATATTGTTTTAACGATTCGTTCATTGATATATTCCATGTCTGATATAAGTTGATTTAACACCTCAACGTGTTTTCGTGCTTTTGTTTTCCGTAGCTGTTCTAGTTGTGATCGGTAAATATAATTAATCTCGGCAAACGCACCAGTGATATCATTTAAACTAACTGTGACCGCGGCGGACAATTTAGGAGTTTCCTTATACGGAAAATACCATTGCATGGTATTCCTGTCTTGAAATATAAACCTACTGGGTAATAACGTGCTTTTTATAATGGACAAATCAATTCGATACCGGGGGGTAATCTCATGATACGATTGCGCATTCGTGTGCAAGTCCGCGGGACTTTCATGAGGTGGATTCTTAGGCCATCCTAGTATGGTTCTTATTGAACTGTTATAAATATCAACCATATACCCCGGTGTGCTTATTTCAATCGTCGACGATAACGTCGGTTCATGAACCGAAATAGCGATTTTTGATTCTTTTCCTGTGATCGATTTTATCCTGCGCTGAAATTCTTCATTGATTTGTTCTATTTGGTATGACCCAGTTGGTATTGTAACCTCCTTCCAGTCTGGGGTCCCATCGGGTTTATTTGTCCATGCAAAAACCAGCGAGTTATTAGGTTGTTGTCCGTTAAATGCGTCCGCTCGGATATTAGGCCAACTGTGATATATTCGCAATTTTGCCAGCGCTATTTCCTTTACTGGAACCGATGATGGGAAGTTCACACTGAATTCTGGTTTCGTTGACGTTATCGATATCATACTTGTTTGTACCGGAGTGGTGTTCTCCGCGATCCGTTGAAGTAATTGAAACCCTTCGGGGTTCAGCGACATTATCATTATTCGTTGTTTTTAGTGTCTAATTTTGACACCGAGTATTAACAACTTGCTTGTTTTCAGAAGAATGTTTTAAGCCCATTGAAGTGGTTTCAGTGACGTGGTTTCCGGCTTCCAGTTGAAAATTTTCGATTTTTGACATCGCGGAGCCATACAACTGGACCATCGTGGAGAATTCAACATCGGATATGAACGAATTATCAATCGACAACGAGATCAACCCGGATAATTTCGAGTACGCGTCGGATACTATTTGATGTTTTGCTGTATACTCGTTGAGTTTTTTCTGAGAACACGATGATATCTTTTTAGTGATTGCGTTGGCGACTCCAGCAATTGTTGTCGCCGCGGAGATAGCGATTGAAACGGTGATTGGAGCCATCATGGTCATCGTGGATGAAATGACACCGGCACCAGCTAGTATACCGGACACCGAGTACACGGCCACGTCGATGGTGGTTATTTTACGACGGTATTTTTTTATTTTTGCGCGGTATTGTTCGGAAAGCGTTTTTAAGCTCGCGGAGAATTCTTTTGTGGTATCGAATCGATATTGATGTGACGTCGGTGATACCTCTGATTCAATTACCCTGGTGGTCATTTTTATTCTAAAAGAACTATTGTTTTCAATTACTCACTTAGATCCACTACAAATTCCACATACCATGTAATGTTTGCCCTGATTAAAACTCTATCAACGGCTATAATTGTAAACGGCTCAGTTGCGTCCTTGTCTATAATTGTTGATATTGTATTGTTAAACCCGAATGAACTCGACGATGATATATTAAACTGCATCATTGAAACCAGTGTCAATCGATAAATGCCCTTAACAGTTGCGGTGATATTTACTGTATCATTCGTAGGAGCCCAGATAAATGATCCATGCCGAATTGTGTACACTGTGTTGATGGCGTTCTCATGAGGGATTTTTATTTTTTCGAGTTGCTCTGCCATTCTCGGTAGTCTGTCTTTAATCGCTTCAACATCAGTTATAACTATTCCTACTCCCCGCCAACTCGCGTCTATATTATTCTTGTTCGCTGCAACATTAGTTTTGATTGTTTCTATTTCCCGTGTATTCTCGGTCATACTTTTTTTGTTCGCTGCAACATCAAGTTTGATTGTTTCTATTTCATATGTATGCACGTCTATACTTTTTTTGTTCGCTGCAACATCAGTTTTGATTATTCCTATTCCCCGCCAATACGCGTCTACATTTTTTTTGTTCGCTTCAATATCAGTTTTGATTGTTTCTATTTCCCGTGTATACGCGTCTATATTAATAAGGAGTGTATTTATTTCCTTTGTATGCGTGTCTACACTCCTTCTGTTCGCTGCAACATCAGTTTTGATTGTTTCTATTTTCCGTCCATGTGCGTCTATATTATTTATGATCGTTGCAACATTGGTGCTGATTGTTTCTATTTCCTGCTCATGCGCGTCTACATTATTCTTGTTCGCTGCAACATCAGTTTTGATTGTTTTTATTTCCTGTCCATACGTAGTGATATCATTTATAGTTGTTGTAATCTCATCCAGCTTGGTATTTTTTTTACCAAAGAATTTATCAAAGTTGTCATCGATCCTGTTAACATTTTTTCGTAACGTGTAAAATTGACCCGACAGTGTTGTAAACTCCGAAATAGTATTTTTTATCCCCGCAAGATTCGGTTCGGTTACCGTCGGAGTCCAAAAAAAACTAGCGGTAGTGAGTTGTATATCGGTGACAGATTTTTTCACCTCGGTGATAGATTTTTTCACCTGCGCGTCAAGTTCGGTCACCGATCTATCTAACCTTGTAAAACCGTCTTGGACTAATGTTACCCTATTCGTTATCGTCGATAGATGTTCACCCGGTTTGAGTCGTCCGTCGCCGGTATACAGCGCGATAGCGTTCTCGGCGGCGTCACGCTGTCGTGTTAAAACGTCATCCAGCGACACATTACTGGATTTCAATTTACCCTGGCGGTCTTGAAATACAACTATTTCACCTGGGTCAACACTTGTTAGGTTCAACGTATCAGCGATTTCATCCTCAATTAGTTTTTTTATGTCATCGGTGGCGGGCGTTTCCGTGGATTCTTTCAGCGCCGAAATAGGTCGTCCCCAAATATCAATCATCGTTATTGTAAAAAAAAAACGGTGTTTTTAATTAACCCGCCGGGCCTCTACGACCCCACTAGTGTATTCGTTTACAACCACATGAGGTGGTTTCCGCGATGATGAAATCGCCACGAGTACGTTCAATACCTCACGGCCGCATATCGGTGGGTCACTTAACTGCTGTGTTGGCAGCGTGGAATAAAAAACCGGGGCTGAACACGCCCGGATATACCGTATGAATTCGTTTGGTGGGGCTAACCCGTATGAATCAAAATAGACGATCGCACGCGGATCAATCGCGTATGCAACCCAATGAGTTCCCGCTCCGGAGGACCCATCGAGGTTAATTATACCGGTTTCAATATTCCTTGGTGCCGCCGGTAATTGATCCCTCATAAAAACACCTCTGAAGTTTTTTATCGCTAGCGCGTTTGCGGCGTCTATTAAATCAAAATTAGACATAGGAGTCGTTAAACGGTTCCCGGTAGTCTTAGACCCTTTCCGGCCACGGATCGTTTTTTTTTATAGCCTTTCCCGGTTGCCTTTTTCAGTGCCATCCCCGCCGCGGTACCAACGGCTCCCAACGCCGCCGCCTTAGCCAATGCTGGTGCGGCCGCGGCAATCAACGCTGGAATCGCAGCTAACAGCGGAAATATCCCACCGGTCTTTTCCAAGTTTTTAATCGCTGCGGCCGAAAAATCTATCTTAACACCCTTTTTATTCTTCATCGCATTATTGAAATGTTTTATTTGACGCGCCGTCAACGATATCTTATGATTACCACCTGCCATCTGCGACGGCTTCAGCGTTATTGTGGTTCCGCATTGTTTAGCCGACTTTGATCGTAATTTCTTGACTTGACCATCAGTCAACTCTACACTGACGACACCATACGACATTTTATTGTAAACGCGTTTGTGTTTTCAATTACATGTTTTCCACTGGCGCATCAACGATTCTCATTCGTCCACCAACACCTTCCAACAGCATTGATTTATCGCTGAGAATGACAGCAACCGCTCTATAATTAACACCACCCGGGGCTATACGAGCTCTAAAGTGTATATCAACGACGGATTGTCTCGTTAAATCAAGATGTTCCAACGAAAAATAATAAATCGGATACCGGTTTTTAAAATCAAATTGTGATATTTGCAAACCAGTGTCGACGTTTTGATCACGACCCATATATGACAGCAATCGATGGTACACACGTGCGACATGGTTGTCGCCGTAATTAAGCTGTATATCCTCGGATGGTTCCTGTTGTCCGTTTATTCTCAGCGAAACATCCCTGACTCCTAATTGATCAAATATCATATGGCTGCGTTCTTGATTACCCAGTCGTTCCCTATTCTGTAGCGCTATAAATATATGACGCGGGGCTGAAACGCCTTGTTTTGATGCCAAGTGCCATGTAAACGTATCGGCGACGTTATCCTCTTTAGCATCAGTTGTTACCGCTAGCCAACCCAACAACGATTTTCCTCCCTGTTCCATAAATGATAACAATCGTGCTTCCGTGGTAACTGATGGAGTTAACACCGGCATCCACAATGCTATTTTAGTTAAAACGACTTTACCGTTATCGACGCCAGCAGCATGCCATATTGCATTGTTATCATCGCCCCTTCGCGTTAGCGCGATTGTATGCTTGGCCCCATAGATAACTTTTCTGACATTTCTGCAAAATCCGAATATATGATGCAGTGGAATCGCGCATGAAAACTGTCGGCGTTGTCCTTGCAACATCATTACTCGTGCTGCGAATCCTAGATTGAAATCATTGTTGATACTTTTTATAATATTGAAATTAGCGCCTGGTCTTGCTCTGCGGTCTGGGTTATTTGCTTCAGCCTGTGGGTCAACTGCGGTATCTCTTTCCGCCAGCACGTTAACGTACTGAAGATGATCAGCGTTATCAGTGGTATCCTTCGCAAACATCATAGATGGGCCCGCCGATCTTGTATAATCATCGGAATATCTCGCTAACCCAATTATCGTCGTTGCAACATCAACCTCGCGTTCTATTGATTCAATTTCTCGCCCGTCAATAAGATATCTGGCGCTCTCAAATAACGCCATGATACCGTTGTTGACGAAGCCAACTCGAACACGATCGTCATTTGCGTATGGCGTATTAGCGGCAACATTTGTCACGAGTTATCCCTCAATTTCGATAAACGCTTCACACGGCAAAAAATGTTTACTGGTATCTTGGACTTGAAGTTCAATTCGCGATCGTAGGTCGGCTTGTGGTGGTTGATAGGAATAAAATTGATAATCGCGGACAGAACCATCCCTGCGCACTGGTGCGTCCATATCAAACGCGGGATCAGCGGTTCGCGCAAACATTTTTATTATTATTCATGTCGGTGTTTTCAATTGAAATCCATCAACGTCGTTTTCGTCGTAGACCACTCCCCGCTATCGCGTTCATGAGCGCGTTGGTGGATGACTGAGCCGCCAACGACTCTAATTTTTCTTCCACGGCGTTATTTATTACTTTACTGACATTTGCAGGCATCACTGTCGTTGATGGCATCACCGGTGGTTTCTGTTTTCTTTTTCTCACCAACGACATTAGTTTGTCCTTTGCTGCAGAAAACGCCTTTCCGGCAACATCTCCAATAGCGCTGATTCCCTTATCACGAATAACATCAATAGCCCTCATTCCTAATTGTTTGGCTAACGGCGCTACTTTTGGAGCCATTCTTGTAAATAACCCCGCAATGGTATTACCAAGACCATCTCCATAGTACGCGCGGTAAACAGGCAATCGCGAGTTTACCACGTAGACGAGTACTGGTTTATCGTGGTTGTAATGTATGATCATCTTTATTATAAAAACACCAGTTTTCCAATTAGTGATTGATCAGCCCCCTCCCCCACCACCGAATTATAAATTTTGTCAAAAACATCGATTTTCTCTAAATGATTTCCTGGGGTTTTCATCGGCGGTAAAAATCCGCGTTTTTTGTCAATTTTTGTCAATTTTTGTCAATTTTTGGTCGTTTTTGGTCGGTTTTTGCCGGTTTTTGGTAAAAAACATCGATTTTCTCTAAATAATTTCCTGGGGTTGTTGCCCGTAAAAACCAACCAAAAACGACCAAAAAACGACCAAAAACGACCAAAAATGACCAAAAATTGACAAAAACGACAATTTTATAATTTTTTTAATCATCCACTAACTCGTCTATGAGCGTTCGATACGCACTAATGTCCATGATACCCCCCGTAAATAACCGCTTGCAAATATCAGCTGCCTCATTGATTATTTCCGGAGAGTTATTTCCGGCTCGTTTTCCTCCGATTAGTACCTCTAGCCGTGATATATCACTGAGAACACTATTAGGACAGGTAACGCCGTAGGATTCTTTACCAACAGAGTATCCTTTTCCTTTTTTTAGTTTTACCCTTTTTTCAACTTCCTTGTGGAATGCGTCGTAATCGGGATCACCACGATGTGGTAATGCATTCTCATGTTTACTCGCTAAATACACTATTCTTGTCCAATCCTTTAACGTCTTTATATTGTTCTCGTAACCGCTATTGATATGCTCCTTATCTCGTATGCTCTTAGCAAAATTAGAGGCAGTAAAATCAACTAATTCTTCCCTGCTGCTGAAGCCTCTAATTTGATCTATTGTGCTCTTCTTGAGTACATTACGGGGTATATTCCCCCCTTTCTCTTTTTCTTCCGGTATTTCTTCCGGTATTTCTTACGGTATTTCTTCTTCTGGTTCTCTTGCGGTAGCACCTAGTTCTTCTTCGTCGGCCATTGTAACATAAGGTTCTTGTGGGTCCATTATAGCGAGTGGTGGTGGCCTCCGTGTTGTTTCTAAAGACCTCTTCGTTTGTTCGGTCTGAGCCGCTATCTTTTCAAGTACGCCAAGCAGTGACGCCTTTTTCTTTCTTTCTTCGTCGGGAATATCCCCGTATATCGCTGTTTTCACGTCTTTGGTTGCACTCGTTATCGGAGCAAATAGTTGTTCGCTTCCAACAGTAAAATCGGTTTGTAGTTGCTGCCGCGTTTGAAGTTGTTCTCGGACCCTGTCTCGTAACGGTATGAACTTTTTAAGCGCCGCTAGCCGCTCTCTGGCTAGCCGAGTAGTAAGTGATTCGCCTACCATTATTGCAAATTGCTCCGCAATTTCTAATTTCCCGCCGAGTGTACCATCGGGGGCTCCACGGAGGTTTCGTCTATAATCCTTCTAATGTTTTTGATCTTACTAGAAATCTCCCGGCGTCGTTCATAAACACGTCCGAGTTTTTTTCGTATTATTTCAACGGCAGTGAATAGTCCAATGAATGCATTTGCGTCATTGTGGTACAAGTTTTCATTAATCGTATGTTGTAATCGTTTTATAAAAAAGTACTCGCGGGCCAGGGTAAAACGCCCCCGTTTCGATTGTTCGTTAATAATCTCATAATCGGATAATATTTTTTCGCTGTCGAGACCATCAGATAATTCAATTCCTTGATTTTTTAATTTTGAAATCTCGGCTAATATATTATTGATGTCTTCGATATTCATATTCTTATAAAACATCTTGTTTTTAAATAAAAAAAAATTGAACCCCCCGCACAGTGTGTTATTTTACAGACAATTCGTCAGCGCCATAGGCGCCGGTGGCCTTTGTCACTCGCTGATTTCTGTTATATATGAAAATCGAATTCTGTGCCCAGTCTTTTTTGAGATCGCTGAATTCTGTATTCCTTCTGCAACAAATCGTACTGAGGCTCTACAAATGTCAAAGCATCTACTGGCTTCATTCATCGACTGAAAAGTTTTTTCTTTGTAAGTTGTTGTATCAAATGACTTTACGGGTTTTGCTTTCTTTGAGTATTTACCAGTTTGGCCTTTTTTGACATTCTGACTTTGCGAGATAGCTTGTCCGGGTGGAATCAGGTAATTGGATCATACGTGATAAATTTGAACCAGTTCTCAGCGACAAGAAAACAGTCATTGTTAGCCGCGACTCCAAGCCCGGGTTGTTAACCGGAATTGACAGACCATACTATGAACGAGCGTATCCTGAAACAGCAGTTGTTTATGGAATATACCCGTTAAATAAGAAACCCGATATCGGAAAACTAGCGCCGATGAAACAGTCAACAGGGATAAATTGTGTAGCAGAACGAATAATAGAGCATTTTACAAATGCATGTCGAGGAAACAAATTGACTTTTTTACGACGCAGCAAAATCAACCGGTGGGAGGAGACAGTGCGCGAGCGTGGAGCAACAATCAGCGACATAGCGAGATTAGAAACGTCGTTGAGATTTCCAATAACCGTTACAACGATAACCGGTAAAGTATTACACGAATCAAAGTATAAATCAAAGGGAGCCCCAATCAAAATTATTGATCATAACGAACACGCGTGGACGCCCGCGATCACAGTGTTTCCACGGGATAGAACGGTAAAGTATATCCCGGGGGAATTTATACAAGATGGTTTTCTCGCGGAGAGGAAACTATTTGATGCTATCGCTTATTTGTGTAAAAACGACCCTGTATCAGTGTGGTTACTTCGCAGCGCTGAAAACGATACGGATCCCTTTGATCAGTTTGTAAGACCAAACGGTGAATTATACCGCACTGAAGCGTTTCACAACAAGATGAAAAAAACCGCCATGGAATTTGAAGAGCATGATGAACAACTGCTAACAAATTGTTTTACGATTCCATCGGTTGCGGCTCATGTTGCAGCAAAGAAAAATGCGTGGAGCCCAACGCGCAAGGAATTTCTACCAGATGTACAATCCAGTTGTTTGGAATATTATCACGGTGGACTATGGAACACTGAATACAGCCGCGACGCTATGATTTCCGTTGATATGGTTGCCTGTTATCCAGCGAGTTTTCTCGGGTATGGATCCGCCGCTGAGTATTTCAAACGATTTGGACACCCCAGACATGAAATGACTCGTGTTGCTATTAATGGACCACTGCCTGATTTTGATTTAACCGGATTCGCTCGCGTAGTATCATTTGAATTCGCAGCAGGACTTCATCGCTGTTGCTATATTTGGATCGGTAGACACATGGCTGAAAAAAGTGGTTGCCAATAGCGCTGCTACGGTATATGATTGATTGTAGCATGCTAATTTCGTTGATTGTCAGTGACGCGATTATATCATACCGAGCGCAGACTGAAGTCTGGATACCAGAACCGGAGCGTCTAGATAGCATAATTGACGAGTCCAGAAAACACATTGATGCCGACGAGGAATATATCGTCGAATGGTCCAGGAGGATATTCAACCAACGAAACCGCGAGGCAAAAGATCTCGGTAGAAGAATAATTGGTAAGTTCACACAAGGTGGAAAAAACTGCGACTACAAACGATATTGCTCACGGCTGATTATAGATGACGCAGAATATGATTTCGTAATCAAGGACGCAGTGGCGAAAAATAGATACGTGAACTGCGAAACAGCTTTCTTGTCCAATGGAACAAGGTTGGGTACAGTTGTTACCTACAGCGATGGAGACAGCCCGGCATATCCGCATTTGAGGGCGTCTATGCTGGGTTATGCTTGCATAAATTTATTCTCGATGATAAATAAACTTCTCGACACCGCGGTTAGAGTAGCCGTTGATTCGTTTTATGTTGACGTAAAGTACAAGGAAAACGTAGCCGGGTTTACTAGTCCGGACGAGAGTTGGGGTACATGGAGAATTAAAAATGAAATACGACGCGATTATTCCCCGTCAGCAGATGTCACCGTTGAAAACAATTACCTACGCGGTGATAAATTGTCAGAATGGTCTAATGCACCACCTTGTTCTGATCCAATTTGTAGACACAAAACAGTTTATTTAAGCGGCTGTGGCGGGTCAGGAAAGACGACCCGGGCAATTTAATTATTTCGAACGCGGGCAAGTATAATCGTGCTTACACCGACCCATAGACTAGCGCGAGAGATAAAACAACGAAATGTTGACGCCGTTACTTATCACAGCTTTTTTCGATACAGCGGTGGTGAGTGGACTCCTGATCGAATGGGTGAAAAATTTATTCCTGAGGTTATCATCTGGGATGAAATATGTACTGTTTCGTTAGACGTTTTACAAATGTTTCTTGAGTGGTTGCTGCGCGCGAATACAGCGGTGATCATGTGTGGCGACCATGGCCAACCACCACCATTTGTCGGCGAGGGTCCACATGATTGGTTAAAGGGTTTTGTGGACTATTATGAAGAAACCGATACTGATTACCGAGCACTTGATGAACAACTGCGCGAGGTTAAAAATTAATCAGATTGCAGCCGGATAGAATTCAGTGTGAAATAATCCGCGAGGTGATTCCGGAAACGCCGTTAAATGAATTCTGGGAAACATGGAGACCAAACGATTTGATTGTAGCGAGTAGAAAGATAGTCAGAGACACACTTCAGCGGAAGTTGTTTACGTTGCATAAGGAAAAGTTTCCAACGCGCCCAGTGCCGTTATGTTATAGACCCGCGGATACACGGCGGCAGAACATTGAAGTTGAAATCCCGGCCCCGACAGCGTCAGGGACAAAAAAACAAATTCTCGTGCTGAATGATATCGTGCTCGTTGATATCAGCGTCGTCGAGGACGCGCTACGTGCTGATAAATCCCCGTGGACGCTAGGATACGCAACGACAATACATTCCTCGCAGGGACTAACCATCACGGACACAATTGTTTGGATAATTGATAATCGCATCGAATGGTCAAATCTAGTCTATCTTGCGGTGTCCCGAGTACGGAGGATAAATCAGCTTCGAAGAATCGTTATTGACGGAGTCACTGACGGAGTCACCAACGACATCATCGATGCAAGCGTCATTGATAGAAAACTCTCGGGTTACCGCCAACAGGATAAAAAAAAACAGCGGCGTTTTGATATTGATGCCGAATTAATAATTGCGTTACGACAACAACAGAATAATCACTGCGCGAGTTGCAATTGTATAATGCGTTGGCGTTATTCGGATAAAGACGCTCGCCAATTTACCGTGGACAGGATCGATAACAGTCTCGGTCATGTCAAAAACAATGTGAGGTTGACCTGTCTTGAGTGCAATAGACGCAACGGCGCTAGTTAAGACCACGCGGGGGTAATTGAGTATCGTCAGGTATCACTTGTAGTTGCTCGCGTGTAAACCCCCGCTGTGGGGCAGTTGGATCCAGTCTATAGATCGGTGGTCTACCAGTTGATCGTGTTATCGTTGATATGTTATGTGTGGTAACACTCCAGATAGGATCAGTAGCTCTTTTTTTACCGCCTTCAAGCTCTCCTGGTTCATACAGATATCTAACAGTGACATCGCCGAGAATCGGCTTGGAAACGCTATCTATTTTTGATCTTCCAGGTATATACTTTTCTTTAATCGCGTCGCTGGGCTTCATGTTGATTGCTCGGGTAATCTCGTTATTTAACGCGGCAATTACGCCTGGCAACCTTTTGACCCATTCACGAGATCGTTTTTCTTGGATGAATTCCTTCGCGTACTGATATCCAAATAACCGTTCAGCAACAGTCCGATTGAATCGTTCAACAATTGCCTGATCACGATGTAGCGCAGTATGACCTCGTCGTATCGCGACGCTATGATGTTTCAGCGTTGATAAAACAGCGCCGCGAAATTCACTACCGGGATCAACTTGTAATAGATTTGGCCAGCGCAGAGGACCTCTTCGATAAATCCGCTCAAACGCATCGGCTACTTCAGTTGCTGACTTTGTTTTTAACGGCTCCGCTTGTTTGTATCGACTCGCAACATCAACTACGGTTAGCGCGTATTTGTAACCGTTGTCATGCGGCAGAAATAGTATATCAGCCTGATGAACTTCATTAGGTACGCTAACATCAAAGCGCGAGAAGTTGATTTGTTTAGGCGGTGGTAGATAGATTTGCCATATAGCCTGTATGGATAACCAATTAGCCGCAGTGGCCCTCGTTACTTTTGCAGCGCTTGCAAGCTTGCCAATTGCGGCCTTCCCCTTCCAGTATCCTCTCGGAGAATAATAGATGGATTCCATGTTGTTATTATAAACGCTAGCGTTTTCAATTACCAGCGCGAGAAGCTCCGCTTCCAATCATTAATTTACCTTTCATAGCCGATTTTACCAACCATGAGGCCAATTTTTCTTTGAAGGATTTATCAGGAATAGCATTTAGCGCGTGAATTAATTTTACGTCCGCGATATGACGCTGTTGCAGATCGCTACTTTTGTAAGCAACATCATGAGCATGACACGCCTTATCGATAGCGTTTATTGGATACTCACCGGGCCGGGGTTGATTTTGATCATCGAGTCTGATATCTAATCGCGTTCCGGGGCCACAGTAGCTATATCCTGGGAGGTGTTTTTCTCCTGGATACTTTGCCCACGCGGTTCCGGGGAGTTTTGATAACTTGGCTGCAATATCACCTCCTCGCTTTTTTTTAAAACATCTCCGGGTCTAATAGAAATAAATCTAAATTTCTTTATACCGCATTGTACACACTTGCCAGTAAGCGCCGATCTGTTATTTCTTGTTGTAACGGTTGTCATATCATTTGTGCCAGTACGCACTCTACACTTTACACAATATAGATCCATAATTTATGTATAGAGACATGAATATAATTGACTTTTCAGCGACTAAAACAAGAGAACCAGTTAAGCATGTTGCAGCGTTACCAAACTCGATCCGGATGATTATCATCGGACCATCTGGATCCGGCAAGACGCAATTGTTACTCAATTTAATAATGAGATGGATGAAATGGGATAAATTGTATTTAATCGCCCCTAGCGTAGATGATCAACGATGCTACGAGGTGTTGAAAGATTTCAACGAGAATGCATCAGCGATCGCTGAAAAAAATGTCATCGAGTTTATTACGGATATCAATGATGCACCGGGTATCGATGATATTGATGGCGACGTTAACAATCTAGTCGTGTACGATGATGTTATGTTAGACAATCAAAAAAAACCCAGCTAGGATATTTTCCAGAGGCAGGCATAAAAACACTGACGTGATATATGTCACTCAACGATACACTCAGATTCCAAAAGTAATCAGAGACAACTGTAATATTCTTGCTGTATTCAACGGCGTTGATACACACACGCTACGAAATATTTGGCAGACATGGTGACATGGACTTTAATGTTTTTCGAAACTTTTTTAGTCATGCTCAGTCGACCCCACATGGATTTGTAACGATAAATTTACATGATCCTCGGACACGATATCGTATCGGACTTGACCAAATATTCGGTTAAATTGTAAATAACCACTTAGCAGCGGGGGGGGGGGGGGGCGATGACATCGACGCGGGACGCCCGATGATTGCCACGGGAAAACACCAACGAGATGTTGTCGCGAAATATAGCGTTTTCGAGCAAAAAACACTAAGGCTCCATTTGCCAAAAGGAGACTTTATTTTTTTTTGTTCGAAAAGTGAGATTTCGAAGAAAGGCTCTATTTGTCGTTTTAAAACCTTAATCAAATTTTGTCGAAAAAGTTGTCCGATTCGCCCCCCCCCCCCCGCTGCTAGAAGAGTAAGAGTGTAGGAGAGAAAATAAGAAGTTGGTTGAGAAAAAGAAGAAATTAGAAGCAGAAGAAGAAGAAGAAAAACCAAAGGCCCTTTTCAGGGCCACCCATATTTCTCGAAAAGAGAACGACTTTCAATTGCCTACCACTTTTTTAAAAAAAAATTTTTTATTTTTTTAAAAAAAAAAATAATCCCATATTCAATTTCCCTTGACGCTAGACAGTCCCACGATTTTTCTCCATATTCAATTCCCCTTGACGCTAGAGTGGCCCACGATTTATTCCCATGTTAAATTCCCCTTGACGCTAGAGTGGCCCACGATTCCCATGTTAAATTCCCCTTGACGCCAGAGTGGTTCACGATTTTTCTCCATGTTAATTTTCCATTGACGCTAGAGTGGCCCAGGGGTTTCTGTAATGCTAATTTCCACTGACACTAGGGTGGCCCACTTCACTACTCATTTATCTAACAACTAATGATTTTCAATTCGATTGTTGAAATTCCGTTTATGTAATATAACCATTACAAATTCTAACACGGCATACTACTTACCGAGAAAGACATAAATCCAGCAACACCTAAGTACATACATACATACATACATACATACATACATACATACATACATGCATGCATGCATGCATGCATGGATGCATGCATACATACATACATACATACATACATACATACATGCATACATACATACATGAAATTTCTTAAATGCATGACCTGTTATATAAATATACGTTCGTCCTTGCATCCGTGTCTATTTGTGGGTACATACATACGGACATTCAGAGATGCATTCATCCATACATACATGCAAGCATACGTACTTACATAAATACAAACGTACATAATACTGTATTGCATTGCTACATGTTACTCTTTTTCCCATGTAATAGTAGGAGATTCGATCAAATAATTTTATCCACCTTTTAATTATATACGTGACAAAATAGGAAAAACGTATAGCAGGTGCACGTACTAAATTATTGTCATGGAAGTACTTTTGATGAGTCCTAGAAAGTACATAATTATTTTAGGAAAATAAGATGAATCAGAGAAGTTTACATCCTTTCATGAGACTGAGGAGTTCATGAAAGGGATATTACTATAGATACGTTTGCATGTAAATGAGAAATAAAAATATAATATTATTGGATTAAATAGCTTCTTATAAAGTGGGTATGTGTGTGTGTGTGTGGTACACGGTACGTTTTGAATCCTTGTCAAATCTTACAGTATTTTCTTCTAATGCTCATTTGAAGGAGGTATGTTTTGCCCTGATTTGAATAAACACGACGATGTACGCTGGCTGTTGAATTTAACGCTTGATGCCAAAGGGCTGGGTTAAATTTTGATTAAAATTGTCCCTAAGTGAGATTCAAAAACAGCTTTGTTTTCGTAATGTTTATCAGACTTTACGGTGCTTTAATGCAAAAGGACGAACAAACAGACGGTATGAATGAGACACACATACATACTTGACGGTGTTTTAATTCGAAATGACGGACAAACAGACAGTATGAATGAGACACGCATACAGACTTTACAGTATTTTAATGCAAAAGGACGAACAAACAGACAGTATGAATGAGACACACATACAGACTTTACAGTGTTTTAATGCAAAAGGACGAACAAACAGACAGTATGAATGAGACACACATACAGACTTTACGGTGTTTTAATGCAGAATGACGGGCAAACGGACGGTATGAATGAGACACACATACAGACTTTACGGTGTTTTAATGCAAAATGGTGGACAAACAGACGGTATGAATGAGACACACATACATGTAGGTACGTACATGCTAACGAATATGCATGGGTACATACGTATATGCAGAGAGGCATCCATCCATATATGTATGCAAACGTACGTATGAACATAAAAAAGAACATCATAGTACATACTGATCTACATCCCTACGTAGATAATTCCTTAATATACACAGAGAGCGGGGGACAGACAGACAGACGGACATATACAGAGAGAGAGAGAGAGAGAGAGAGGTACAGAATGTACACTCATAACCATACTTTCCATTGGTTGAATTTTGTTTTATAAATTAATGATATACCCATTTGTTCGCTCCAAAACTATAACTTTGTATTAGACAGTAAAGGTTGCAGGAGGCTAAAGACTAATGTAATTCATAAATAACGAATGTAAAAGGGTTTCATTTAAATACGTTTATATTTTGTAGACAAAATTTACATGTTATTTCCCCGTCTCTTAAATGAGAGTTTTTATCATCATTATATACTTATATCTAATTCAGGAAAGAATTAATTGCGTCAATAAATTAATATAAATAAATAAATAAATAAATAAGTAAATAAAAATCATAAAAGTACGACCAATAAGATAACAAAATAAACGTCTGATTCGACATTAGAATGTAACTTTACCAAGACAAAAGAATGTGACGTTTAATTTTCAGATATAATTGCAAATTTTGAGAACTGAAATTTTTTTTAGTAAATCTTGCAAGCAGATTCATAAATGGTTTGAACATCATTTTCAAAAATGTGAGAAATGAATGAATTTAATATAATTAAATCTATTAATTTTTTTGAATAATAAATTATTTGTTATTTGCCGTCTCTAAACTTTTTTTATATAGATGGATCAATCAATTATGGCTCATTCAATATCTGGGTATATTTTATACTTTTCGTCATTCAATATCTGGGTATATTTTCTACTTTTCTTGGTGATGGATAGAGCGTCCGAATACTGAATACAGACTTTACGATTGCAACTCGCCTTGTGTATAGTTTAGGATAGTATGACCGATTCATCAAAAATTGTCATCATAATTAGAAACCTTACAAAGGATATGATATTTAAAGAAATAGATGAAAGACAATAAGTAAAGAATAATATAAATCATGATATATTATTAATGACTAAATACTTAAGTACTGATGAAATTTGCTTCCTTATAATATCCGAGTATCATTTAGTACTATTAGGTCATACAGAAGCGTGATATGTACTTGAAGGTAACAGTGTGCAAAGTGTCAAATCAGCTCCGCACCATAAATTACAGAAGTAAGAGAAATAAAGATGGTAGTACGATCTATACAGGTGATATTTGCTTGTGATTAGATATATAGTTATACCCCTATATGTATAAACAAGGATAAAACAAAGTGTTCAAAATTAGATTTTCAATATTCAAACTTAACTCACTATTTTACAAACAAACCATGTCGTTAAAATGACCTTGCTTCTTATCATCTAACTATATTTGTTGACATTCGTTACAAGACTTTAGAAGACTTGTTTATATAAGATATACTGCAAAATGACATCAAATGAGATATTATATCTGTATCTAAATGTATCATCTCCATAGATTGTAAATGGGACAAACTACATGGCTTGGTCTTACAAAATTATCCTTCTCTTTCTCGTTCATCTCGATCCTAATTCATATTCTTCATCTTCTCATTTCAAGTCGTCACAGTCGTCATCGTCTGCGACCTTCAGTCACATTTTGCCATTTTGCGTTCCAGGCAGCATCATGGGCTGTTATCTGGGTTGTAACTAAACATTCATTATATTAAAATATCATACTTTAAACAAATCAAAAATAATAAGACTTTAATTACAATATCAATATAAACTGCCTGATAGAAATAGCACGAAGAAAAATTTTCATTGCAAGACGATACTTTACATTTTCCTTTCGTGCTATCCACGAGTAAATCTTTTTAAAAGAAAAACTGTCTACAGGAATTGTGTTGTCCACGTCACCGTCTAAAATTAAGATGTATAGGCCATCATAATAGCCGATATAAATTTCGTCGACTTGTTGTGAACAGTGACTATAATTTGTGTTTATTATGTCCAATTCTTATTTTTTATTGTTTGGGGATTTTTTGTATTAAAACAATCAAAACAAAGTAGTTAACACGTTAAAGGTATCAGAAGATGTTTTTAATGTTATGGTATAAAACGATTTAAGATAACTTTGAACTGGCAAATCTTTCAAGCTATTACTTTTACACAAATTGGCAGGACCCGGCTGTGTGCAAACTATCGACTAGAAAACAGTAACTCTTCCGGTGCTCGCGAGGCTGCATATAAATATCCTCCATGGTAGAGAAAGTATGAAATCAACGCAAGTTTCTCCCATTATGCAACACGCTGGTATGAGGTGTCAACACATTTATGCACTTCGAGTAGGAGGGCGATTTTTAAACTAGCCATATTTTTATAATGGTTCACTGTTGTGTGAATAACATCACTATAAAGCCATTCTGGAGACATTGCTTTCAATATTTACGGTTCATGATATGGATTTGACCATTTAGGCCGGGTATCATAAAATTATGCTCTCAAATGTGTATGTGTGTCTATGTTAATTATTAGTTCACGGAGCTTGAAAGGAGCATTACATAATTTTATACATGTAAGAGAGCAAACACTGAACAAACATTACGTGCATTTTCATCTGACTCAATATTAACCTAACGAGATGATTTTCTTTAATGCATATGACTTATTAAACGTTGCATAATTGATTATTAACGTGTCACGTGGCATAATTATGCATTGAAATGTAATATCTGCTAACTTATGTGTAATTGTTCTAATACGTAATTGGTGTTATGGTTCTTGGAATGGAAAATGTATTATTTCATATGAAAAAAATACAACTGTTGTAATATATATAACCATTTCTAACAGTTATTACCTTATGTGCTATGTAATTTGTAACAACTATTTTTATATGCTCATTTTTTTCGCCGTTAACTTTACATTGTCGGAATCGTTCAGTATTCCCCGATACTGAACGCGCGCGACAATACACATCTAGCATTCACTTGAATAAAGGAACTACTTTTCATTGTAAACAAACAATGACGCAGACACCAGCACTTTTGATTTGTAATCAAATCATATACACTCGCGTACGAAGCTCTTTACGTTGTGGTTATTTAAGTTTGTTTCTGAATGAACTAAAACATGTTTCGTGGACTGCAAAAAAACCCCAAACCCAGCTGTTTTGGCACATTCCGCGTTGATACAATGTTACGGATTTTGGCTAGATACATTATATAAAAGACGGACGATTGTGCCCTTACAAATAACACACAAGTGACAAGGAATATACTGTATTCTTTATCTGGTGATAGGAATGGCAAAATAAAATATACTTACAGTTTTACATCCTGAATTTCCTCAAAATGTTTTTTCTTAATTCTGCAAATCCGAATTACATGAGCCATGTCATATGTTTTCAATCTGGATTACACATTTCGAAAGTGTGCTGTAATTTCGATGATAAGTGCAATTGCATCCTCCTTACTGAACTCAAAATGAAATGCACATTAAATTCCATAGCGTCTTTTTGAAAATTGCAATTGAAAGACATCATATTTTTCCCACATTACGATTTCAAACATTCAATGACAGAAACCGAAACACATTTGCAGACGTAAACAAGCTTTTCCCACGCCACTGCATTCCGATGTATTTCATGTATAATTTGGACGGATGAATCCAGTCCAAAATCACAGACGTTCGTCGAATCGAAACAAAATACCAACATATGTTAACTCCAGATCAAATTGAAAAGTCGTTGCAATGCGCATTCATTCACAATATGACTGCAAATTTCAATATTAACTAGACAGGCTATCTTCTTTCGAAAGTTATGTCGACCGCTCGACTAAGTTCAAATTTATCCGGGCGGAGCTATGTGCGCATTAATAATGATGTCATTTTGCAATGTCAAATCTGCGCTTGCGTAATTAGTTTGGAATACGGCATTCATTCATTTACGTTGTTTCTTGTAGTGTATTTTGTTTATATAATTAAACCTTAGGTAGAATAAAAAAATGAGCATATAATTAAAAGGTTACTGCATTTGTATGGGAAAATATGAACTCGTTTTGTCGGAAGGATATACTGTACTCACACGTTCGTGCAGTATCCATCCGAAAACTCGTTCATATTTTACAATACAAATGCAGTAATCTATAATTACTTTACGTGCTATTTTGTTAAACCTACTAATGTGATATATGCATTTGTAAAAAGTATATTTTTACACAATACAGTTTGTTAAAGGTATAATTTTATATGCTACATAAATTTAAAAGCATCGTTTATATAATGTGCAGTTTAATTAAAAGCATCTCTTTGTCATTTTTTAGAGTTTCATTAATACGTAATAGGTCATATCTTTTCATTTACAACATAGTTCACTGAATTGAATACTTGTTTCTACGGAATAAGTATTTTTTAAATTAGTATGCATTTTAGATCTCGCATTTATTTGTATTAGAAATCTTAAAATTGTTAAATTGAATTGCGGGACATGATAATTACGTCGCTCAGTTGCCATACTCCTATATTAAAATTTAGAACTTATTATTCATTTTACAAATGAATGTATATTATTTAATATAACATGTATCATGCCATTCAAATGAATATCAGAATACGTATTGTGGTTATATCACTTAAATCACTTCAATCGATAAATATAATAACAGTTAAATCAATATGTATTATAACAGTTAAATGAATACACGAATATGTATTGTGGTAGCCAAGTGACTATGTATTATACGAGTGAAATATTTCGTATTTGTAACAATTAAATTATTTAAATTATTAC
This sequence comes from Sinohyriopsis cumingii, assembly GCA_028554795.2. NCBI lineage: Eukaryota > Metazoa > Mollusca > Bivalvia > Unionida > Unionidae > Sinohyriopsis > Sinohyriopsis cumingii. The sequence continues at coordinate 153,949,482 of CM068828.1, read as the reverse complement.
GCATTAATGGTAAATGAAAACATGTGTGTGTGTGTGCCTGTGTGTGTCTTATAACTCCTGTACATGGTTTTATCTAATTTTTATAATTTTTATTTATGGCTGTAATGTGTACACAATATACTTATTTCGTTTTGACTACGTGACCTGAATCTCTAAGATCATAATATTGCATTTGTTCTATAATTAGATGTTTGTGATGAGAAGTATTAATAATATTTCTTTTAAAATATAAGACTTAAATGGCGGTTATGGCTTAATTTCTCAGTAGCTGAAGGTCTTAGACGTTACTAGAATACTTATTTTACTTCCAATTGGTTCGGTCGGGTCACTTGAATAAGTCAAGTTTAGAACTGATGGATCGTTTGCATTTGGACATGTGGTTGCAAGAGAAATATTTGCTGAACGGAGTGAATGTCCGCCTGAGACTGAATCGTAGTAGTGCCGTTTTCCATTTCATAGGTACTAGTGCTTGCAAAACTGTCATCGAGGAAGCCAGGCTCTACGTACGACGCGTGGAAGTGTTACCTAAAGTGGGTAACGACATCAGTCAGACGTTGAGCAGAACGACCGCCAAGTATCCCATACGACGCGTGGAAGTGAAAACCTTCACCATTCCTACGGGGCTGCGATCCATGATCGAAGATCATTTGTTCCAAGGACAGTTACCCAAACGTTTGATCCTTGGTATCGTCGAGAATGCAGCCTTCATCGGAGCTTTGGCTAAAAATCCTTTCCACTTTAAACACTTTGACGTGTCCAAGATCGAAGTCAGTCGCGATGGCAAGACCTTGTGTATCAGACCTTTTGAACCTAACTTTGACAAGAAGAATTACTTGAGGTCGTACTTGTCCCTGTACGAAGCCACTGGTCAGTTAGGAGCCAACACCAGTCACGGCATTACGTACGAGGATTACGCAGGAGGCTACGCTTTGTGGGCTTTCGATTTCACTCCAGACCAAGGCAGCGACGAGGGACATTTCCACCCTATAAAATCTGGCCAGATTCGTGTGGAAATTCAGTTTACTACAAATCTAACAGAGACGGTGAACGTCATCCTGTATGCAGAATTCGATAATACCATAGAAATCAACAGTTTGAGAGAAGTCATTCTAGACTATTAGAAGCCATGGAAGACGGTTATCCCTCTTTACCTAGTGGAGAAGCTTTGGAGATTGAATGTGAGGAGACCATGGAAAAAGAAGAAGTGATCATGATGAAGTCAGGATGGCCAGAACAAGAAGCCCATTTAGTCTCCTGTTTTGCCAAACACTTGGTGGAAAAAATGACGGAATTGATCAAGAAAGAGTGTTATGGATGTCAAAACGATCATTCCAGTCAAATTCAACACGATAAATGCCTGATGCTGAGTCAAGAAGAAAAATTGGACGAGTATCTGGACGATGCTTGGAGTCTCATCTCGGACGAAGTCGTGTTGCATCAGTGGTATAAAGACTTGCGTGAACATTCTTGTCCACCATTAACCACTCAAGAGATCGATCGTATCGAAGCTCTCCTGAATCAAAGTGAGGAGACGAAACGAAGAAACGGTTATTCGTCAGACATTTTCAAGCAAAAGGTTAGGATCGAATTGATGACTTATTATTACCTGTGAAGAAGAAGAAAAAAACCCACATACAAATGGATACCTGGGAACTTTATTACCTTTTGAACCACAGTTCGTATACGGCTTCTTGGAATCCTGTCGTCTGTGCTAAAGATGAACTCCCTCATCGCAAACCTCAAGACCATCAAGGTTATGTGATCAACACGGACGAAAGTCATCTCCCAGGAACCCACTGGGTAGCCGTTTACTTTCCTCAAGAAGGATGTGTGGAATATTTTGATTCGCACGGATTGGCCCCTTTGGAAGACGATATCATCGACTTCATGAGAAGAAATGCTCAAACCACCCGATTCAATAATGTGAAATTACAAGGCACAGATTCCTTGGTGTGTGGACAGTACTGTGTGTATCTTCTGCATCATCGCAGCCTGGGCTATTCCTTAGAACATTTAGTGACTCATTTTGATCCTCGTTCTTCTTCTAGAAACGATGTGAATGTAGATCGATGGTTTTGTGACCATTATGCTTATCTTTTGTCTCAAGCTAGGAAACGTAGTGTCCATCAATGGCCTAATGGTTTCCAACAGTGGAAATCACAATTACATTCACAACGTTGTCAGCCCTGTTTAAAGTAGAGTGTGAATTGAAAAAAATGTTTGTGATTTGAAAAAAATGTTTGATGTTATATGGTTGGATTATTGTTAAAAAATGTTAGAGTTGTTGGTTAGTGTTAAGTGATTTTTGAATAAAAAATGTTGTGTTTTGAAAACAAATGCCTTTGTGGTTTGTTTGGCTATAAGAATGTTTGATTGATGCTCTTTGACTTCTTACTATCCCTCTCATGACACTCATTGAACGTTGCGGCTCGAAAACCGTAGAGGGATGTTTTCCTTCACGTCTGCGCTTTGACTTTAAGAACCGGGGAAGTTTCCAGTCTAACCATCCATTGTCGACTCATCCTCCTACGAAGATGTGCTCCAAACTAGCTAAGCTAAACGAAGCCTACGTGAATTTGCACAGGGTCAGACACAGTCTGATACCGAAGCCAGAAGAGATAGAGAATGTGAGAATGTTAAAAGTCACTGAAGACCTAATAGAAGAGCTCTTCAGAGAAGAAGTGAACAGGGAGAAAGACGAATGGACAGAGAAGTACAGACTTCAGAGACAGCAGCAACAGCAACAACAACAACAGCAGCAGCAGCAACCTGAACCTGACAGAGACATAATAAGTGGTGTCATGAAAGAGATAAAGGAGGAGAAGGAGGATGAAGAGGAAAGGATAAGGATAAGAAAATGGAACGAAAAAATTGAAAAAGAAGAAGAAAATGAGAAGAGGAAGAAAGAAGAGGAGGAAGAGAAGAATAAAGAAGAGGAGGAGAAAAAAAAGAAAGAAAAGAAGAGCAGCGGGGGGGGGGGGGGGCGAATCGGACAACTTTTTCGACAAAATTTGATTAAGGTTTTAAAACGACAAATAGAGCCTTCCTTCGAAATCTCACTTTTCGAACAAAAAAAATAAATAAAGGCTCCGTTTGGCAAATGGAGCCTTAGTGTTTTTTGCTCGAAAACGCTATATTTCGCGACAACATCTCGTTGGTGTTTTCCCGTGGCAATCATCGGGCGTCCCGCGTCGATGTCATCGCCCCCCCTGCTGCTAAGTGGTTACAATGAAAATCCTTATGATCTTACAAACAGAGTGATCACTAACTCCTCCTCTTGTAGATCAATTAGGTTATTTGACTGATCGGTAAGTCTGAAATTAATTCTTGTTAAAAACCGATTATGGCATCGCATATAGACCGGATTAATCGGACTCTCAACGATTAAAAATCCCGGAGGGGCTGTTGGTGAAAATGAATAAAGGATATACCCCTGTTGAGCCTGATTTGATTGCTTGGCATCTACCTGGTAACTCCCTTCGATAACATCACACACTAGATTGATTGCTATCACCGATGCAATATTTACGTTGTATGGAGCAATATGCCTACCATCCTCTCCGTTATCGTGTCTGAGGATATAAGTTGATGGGGCGAGAAAATCATTAAGAGATTTTTTTAGTTCTGGTACGTTGTATCCTGGAAACTTGAAATCGGGTAAATCGGCTTCTGTGATATTATACTCGGTTAGGAATCGTTATTTATTATCATCGCTGTTAGCGGATATTGTTTTAACGATTCGTTCATTGATATATTCCATGTCTGATATAAATTGATTTAACACCTCAACGTGTTTTCGTGCTTTTGTTTTCCGTAGCTGTTCTAGTTGTGATCGGTAAATATAATTAATCTCGGCAAACGCACCAGTGATATCATTTAAACTAACTGTGACCGCGGCGGACAATTTAGGAGTTTCCTTATACGGAAAATACCATTGCATGGTATTCCTGTCTTGAAATATAAACCTACTGGGTAATAACGTGCTTTTTATAATGGACAAATCAATTCGATACCGGGGGGTAATCTCATGATACGATTGCGCATTCGTGTGCAAGTCCGCGGGACTTTCATGAGGTGGATTCTTAGGCCATCCTAGTATGGTTCTTATTGAACTGTTATAAATATCAACCATATACCCCGGTGTGCTTATTTCAATCGTCGACGATAACGTCGGTTCATGAACCGTAATAGCGATTTTTGATTCTTTTCCTGTGATCGATTTTATCCTGCGCTGAAATTCTTCATTGATTTGTTCTATTTGGTATGACCCAGTTGGTATTGTAACCTCCTTCCAGTCTGGGGTCCCATCGGGTTTATTTGTCCATGCAAAAACCAGCGAATTATTAGGTTGTTGTCCGTTAAATGCGTCCGCTCGGATATTAGGCCAACTGTGATATATTCGCAATTCTGCCAGCGCTATTTCCTTTACTGGAACCGATGATGGGAAGTTCACACTGAATTCTGGTTTCGTTGACGTTATCGATATCATACTTGTTTGTACCGGAGTGGTGTTTTCCGCGATCCGTTGAAGTAATTGAAACCCTTCGGGGTTCAGCGGCATTATTATTATTCGTTGTTTTTAGTGTCTAATTTTGACACCGAATATTAACAACTTGCTTGTTTTCAGAAGAATGTTTTAAGCCCATTGAAGTGGTTTCAGTTACGTGGTTTCCGGCTTCCAGTTGAAAATTTTCGATTTTTGACATCGCGGAGCCATACAACTGGACCACCGTGGAGAATTCAACATCGGATATGAACGAATTATCAATCGACAACGAGATCAACCCGGATAATTTCGAGTACGCGTCTGATACTATTTGATGTTTTGCTGTATACTCGTTGAGTTTTTTCTGAGAACACGATGATATCTTTTTAGTGATTGCGTTGGCGACTCCAGCAATTGTTGTCGCCGCGGAGATAGCGATTGAAACGGTGATTGGAGCCATCATGGTCATCGTGGATGAAATGACACCGGCACCAGCTAGTATACCGGACACCGAGTACACGGCCACGTCGATGGTGGTTATTTTACGACGGTATTTTTTTATTTTTGCGCGGTATTGTTCGGAAAGCGTTTTTAAGCTCGCGGAGAATTCTTTTGTGGTATCGAATCGATATTGATGTGACGTCGGTGATACCTCTGATTCAATTACCCTGGTGGTCATTTTTATTCTAAAAGAACTATTGTTTTCAATTACTCACTTAGATCCACTACAAATTCCACATACCATGTAATGTTTGCCCTGATTAAAACTCTATCAACGGCTATAATTGTAAACGGCTCAGTTGCGTCCTTGTCTATAATTGTTGATATTGTATTGTTAAACCCGAATGAACTCGACGATGATATATTAAACTGCATCATTGAAACCAGTGTCAATCGATAAATGCCCTTAACAGTTGCGGTGATATTTACTGTATCATTCGTAGGAGCCCAGATAAATGATCCATGCCGAATTGTGTACACTGTGTTGATGGCGTTCTCATGAGGGATTTTTATTTTTTCGAGTTGCTCTGCCATTCTCGGTAGTCTGTCTTTAATCGCTTCAACATCAGTTATAACTATTCCTACTCCCCGCCAACTCGCGTCTATATTATTCTTGTTCGCTGCAACATTAGTTTTGATTGTTTCTATTTCCCGTGTATTCTCGGTCATACTTTTTTTGTTCGCTGCAACATCAAGTTTGATTGTTTCTATTTCATATGTATGCACGTCTATACTTTTTTTGTTCGCTGCAACATCAGTTTTGATTATTCCTATTCCCCGCCAATACGCGTCTACATTTTTTTTGTTCGCTTCAATATCAGTTTTGATTGTTTCTATTTCCCGTGTATACGCGTCTATATTAATAAGGAGTGTATTTATTTCCTTTGTATGCGTGTCTACACTCCTTCTGTTCGCTGCAACATCAGTTTTGATTGTTTCTATTTTCCGTCCATGTGCGTCTATATTATTTATGATCGTTGCAACATTGGTGCTGATTGTTTCTATTTCCTGCTCATGCGCGTCTACATTATTCTTGTTCGCTGCAACATCAGTTTTGATTGTTTTTATTTCCTGTCCATACGCAGTGATATCATTTATAGTTGTTGTAATCTCATCCAGCTTGGTATTTTTTTTTACCAAAGAATTTATCAAAGTTGTCATCGATCCTGTTAACATTTTTTCGTAACGTGTAAAATTGACCCGACAGTGTTGTAAACTCCGAAATAGTATTTTTTATCCCCGCAAGATTCGGTTCGGTTACCGTCGGAGTCCCAAAAAAACTAGCGGTAGTGAGTTGTATATCGGTGACAGATTTTTTCACCTCGGTGATAGATTTTTTCACCTGCGCGTCAAGTTCGGTCACCGATCTATCTAACCTTGTAAAACCGTCTTGGACTAATGTTACCCTATTCGTTATCGTCGATAGATGTTCACCCGGTTTGAGTCGTCCGTCGCCGGTATACAGCGCGATAGCGTTCTCGGCGGCGTCACGCTGTCGTGTTAAAACGTCATCCAGCGACACATTACTGGATTTCAATTTACCCTGGCGGTCTTGAAATACAACTATTTCACCTGGGTCAACACTTGTTAGGTTCAACGTATCAGCGATTTCATCCTCAATTAGTTTTTTTATGTCATCGGTGGCGGGCGTTTCCGTGGATTCTTTCAGCGCCGAAATAGGTCGTCCCCAAATATCAATCATCGTTATTGTAAAAAAAAAACGGTGTTTTTAATTAACCCGCCGGGCCTCTACGACCCCACTAGTGTATTCGTTTACAACCACATGAGGTGGTTTCCGCGATGATGAAATCGCCGCGAGTACGTTCAATACCTCACGGCCGCATATCGGTGGGTCACTTAACTGCTGTGTTGGCAGCGTGGAATAAAAAACCGGGGCTGAACACGCCCGGATATACCGCATGAATTCGTTTGGTGGGGCTAACCCGTATGAATCAAAATAGACGATCGCACGCGGATCAATCGCGTATGCAACCCAATGAGTTCCCGCTCCGGAGGACCCATCGAGGTTAATTATACCGGTTTCAATATTCCTTGGTGCCGCCGGTAATTGATCCCTCATAAAAACACCTCTGAAGTTTTTTATCGCTAGCGCGTTTGCGGCGTCTATTAAATCAAAATTAGACATAGGAGTCGTTAAACGGTTCCCGGTAGTCTTAGACCCTTTCCCGAATACCATGAATACGGGGTTCCCGGTAGTCTTAGACCCTTTCCGGCCACGGATCGTTTTTTTTAATAGCCTTTCCCGGTTGCCTTTTTCAGTGCCATCCCCGCCGCGGTACCAACGGCTCCCAACGCCGCCGCCTTAGCCACTGCTGGTGCGGCCGCGGCAATCAACGCTGGAATCGCAGCTAACAGCGGAAATATCCCACCGGTCTTTTCCAAGGTTTTAATCGCTGCGGCCGAAAAATCTATCTGAACACCCTTTTTATTCTTCATCGCATTATTGAAATGTTTTATTTGACGCGCCGTCAACGATATCTTATGATTACCACCTGCCATCTGCGACGGCTTCAGCGTTATTGTGGTTCCGCATTGTTTAGCCGACTTTGATCGTAATTTCTTGACTTGACCATCAGTCAACTCTACACTGACGACACCATACGACATTTTATTGTAAACGCGTTTGTGTTTTCAATTACATGTTTTCCACTGGCGCATCAACGATTCTCATTCGTCCACCAACACCTTCCAACAGCATTGATTTATCGCTGAGAATGACAGCAACCGCTCTATAATTAACACCACCCGGGGCTATACGAGCTCTAAAGTGTATATCAACGACGGATTGTCTCGTTAAATCAAGATGTTCCAGCGAAAAATAATAAATCGGATACCGGTTTTTAAAATCAAATTGTGATATTTGCAAACCAGTGTCGACGTTTTGATCACGACCCATATATGACAGCAATCGATGGTACACACGTGCGACATGGTTGTCGCCGTAATTAAGCTGTATATCCTCGGATGGTTCCTGTTGTCCGTTTATTCTCAGCGAAACATCCCTGACTCCTAATTGATCAAATATCATATGGCTGCGTTCTTGATTACCCAATCGTTCCGTATTCTGTAGCGCTATGAATATATGACGCGGGGCTGAAACGCCTTGTTTTGATGCCAAGTGCCATGTAAATGTATCAGCGACATTATCCTCTTTAGCATCAGTTGTTACCGCTAGCCAACTCAACAACGATTTCCCTCCCTGTTCCATAAATGATAACAATCGTGCTTCCGTGGTAACTGATGGAGTCAACACCGGCATCCACAATGCTATTTTAGTTAAAACGACTTTACCGTTATCGACGCCAGCAGCATGCCATATTGCATTGTTATCATCGCCCCTTCGCGTTAGCGCGATTGTATGCTTGGCCCCATAGATAACTTTTCTGACATTTCTGCAAAATCCGAATATGTGATGGAGTGGAATCGCGCATGAAAACTGTCGGCGTTGCCCTTGCAACATTCCTACTCGTGTTGCGAATCCTAGATTGTAATTATCGTTAATACTTTTTATAATATTGAAATCAGCGCCTGGTCTTGCCCTGCGGTCTGGGTTAGCTGCTTCAGCCTGTGGGTCAACTGCGTTATCTCTTGCCGTCAGCACGTTAATGTACTGAAGATGATCAGCGTTATTAGTGGTGTCCTTTGCGAACATCATAGATGGGCCCGCCGATCTTGTATAATCATCCGAGTATCTCGCTAACCCAATTATCGTTGTTGCAACATCAACCTCGCGTTCTATTGATTCAATTTCTCGCCCGTCAATAAGATATCTGGCGCTCTCAAATAACGCCATGATACCGTTGTTGACGAAACCAACTCGAACACGATCGTCATTTGCGTATGGTGTATTAGCGGCAACATTTGTCACGAGTTCTCCCTCAATTTCGATAAACACTTCACACGGCAAAAAGTATTTACTGGTATCTTGGACTTGAAGTTCAATTCGCGATCGTAGGTCGGCTTGTGGTGGTTGATAGGAATAAAATTGATAATCACGGACAGAATCATCCCTGCGCACTGGGGCATCCATATCAAACGCGGGATCAGCGGTTCGCGCAAACATTTTTATTATTATTTATGTTGGTGTTTTCAATTGAAATCCATCAACGTCGTTTTCGTCGTAAATTCTTTGAATTCTGTTTAAGGCCACTTCCCGCTATCGCGTTCATGAGCGCGTTGGTTGTTGCATCGGTGGATGACTGAGCCGCCAACGACGGAGTCGTCATCAATGACTGAGCCGCCAATGACTCTAGTTTTTCTTCCACGGCGTTATTTATTACTTTACTGACATTTGCAGGCATCACTGTCGTTGATGGCATCACCGGTGGTTTCTGTTTTTTTCTTCTCACCAACGACATTAGTTTGTCCTTTGCTGCAGAAAACGCCTTTCCGGCAACATCTCCAATAGCGCTGATTCCCTTATCACGAATAACATCAATAGCCTTCATTCCTAATTGTTTGGCTAACGGCGCCACTTTTGGAACCATTCTTGTAAATAACCCCGCAATGGTGCTACCGAGACCATCTCCATAGTACGCGCGGTAAACAGGCAATCGCGAGTTTACCACGTAGACGAGTACTGGTTTATCATGGTTGTAGTGTATGATCATCTTTATTATAAAAACACCAGTTTTCCAATTAATCATCCACGAGCTCGTCTATGAGCGTTCGATATGCATTAATGTCCATGATACCGCCTGCAAATAAACGCCTGCAAATATCAGCGGCCTCATTGATTATTTCCGGAGAGTTATTTCCGGCTCGTGTTCCTCCGATTAGTACTTCCAGCCGTGATATATCACTGAGAACACTACCAGGACAAGCGTTTTCAACTAGACCACTACCACTTGGATACCCCTCTCCGCTTGTTTTTTTAGAACCAGCTTTTTTTTGACGTTTTTCTTGGACTTCTCCTTTTCGCTGTTCTTGCTGTTGTAGTATTTCTTGTTGTTGTATATCATAATTATCAATTCCTTTTTTAAATTCTTTATATCCCAATTCTTTTGTATCCAAGCGATCAATCCCTTTATTCGTTTTATACAACCAATTAACCCAGTCATCTCGTTTTATATTACTTTTTTTATACTCGTCTTTTAAAAGGTCTTTTCTTGAATGATAGCTTTGAGCGGCAAAATTACCAAAAAACTTATAATCGTTGGATTTCAGTAATTGAAATTGTTTTATTTGTGCTATAGCCTTTTCAGTGAGTTTATCTATAAAGGAAACCCCTCTTTGAGTGGGAATTTTTTGAAGTTCACCAACATCACCCTGTTCAACAACGGGTTCAGAATCATCAATATCAGCTAATCGTTCATACTCTCGTTGGGTTTTTATATCACTGGAAAGTTGTTTTATCCGTTGCTGTGTTTGTTCTGTCTCTGCTGCTATCTTTTCAAGTACAGGAAAAAGAGGCGCCTCTTTCCGTTCGCCTTCCTTAGGAATATCTCCATATATTGCTCGTTCTGTTGCCGCTGTAACATCCCTAGTCGCTTTAGTTACAGGGGCAAACAGTTGTTCGCTTCCAACAGTAAAATCAGTTTGTAGTTGCTGCCGCGTTTGAAGTTGTTCTCGGACCCTGTCTCGTAACGGTATGAACTTTTTAAGCGCTGCTAGCCGCTCTCTGGCTAGCCGAGTAGTAAGTGATTCGCCTGCCATTATTGCAATTGCTCCGCAATTTCTAATTTCCCGCCGAGTGTGGGAGGGGAGGGGGGGGGGGTATGTATACATTTAATGTGCCATTGGGGCTCCACGGAGTTTTCGTCTATAATCCTTCTAATGTTTTTGATCTTACTAGAAATCTCCCGGCGTCGTTCATAAACACGTCCAAGTTTTTTTCGTATTATTTCAACGGCAGTAAATAGTCCAATGAATGCATTTACGTCATTGTGGTACAGGTTCTCATTAATCGTATGTTGTAATCGTTTTATAAAAAAGTACTCGCGGGCCAGGGTAAAACGCCCCCGTTTCGATTGTTCGTTAATAATCTCATAATCGGATAATATTCTTTCGCTGTTGAGACCATCAGATAATTCAATTGTTTGATTTTTTAATTTTGAAATCTCGGTTAAAACGTTATTGATGTCTTCGATATTCATATTCTTATAAACATCTTTATTTCTAATAAAAAAAAATGTTTTACAAAATGAACTCTAGGCACATAAAGGTACTGTTAACATCTTTACTGCCTAGAGAAATATGTGCGTGATTCTCTCTGTTAACAGTGGCAACATAAAGTTGCCACTGTTAACAGAGAGTATTATGATTGGACGGCACCAATACCGTTTGGCAACCCCGCTGGCGCCCTATGACGTCAGAGAGGCCCATCGGTTACTTAATTAAGGACATTCATCTTGGAACCCCTTGGGTGCCTTCGCATCCATCTGAGCCCAAGGGAACCCCAAAACATACATCTCCGGGAGGGAGGCCTAGGGTGACAAACGTCATCGTAGACCGCCCAGAAGATATGCTTGGATATATTTACAATGAAATGATGGGACGGCACAAGACAGCAGAAACATAAAACGGCGGGGCGGAACTCTACGGCCAATTCAACCAATCAAAAGCAACCCAATTAAATTAACCCGGTTGCATGATTGTGAACAAAAGACAACCACAAGCCCGGGTCAAGAGCGTGGGTTAGTTTTGATTAGTTGAATTGGCTTTCGAAAGCTCCAGGCTTATAACGAGTCATCTTATATATAAGGTGACTAGTACAACCGCGTCAGTCACAAGGTGTGTGTTAATTTGAATTCCCTTGAATCGTTAAATCCTTAAATACTTATTAATGGTGTTTCACAGCGTTTAAATGAAACCAAATATTTGAATAAAACATTAAAAAAAAGAATACAGCTGTTAGATAACAGCGTGTATTTCATTAGTTTTCATCGTAAAATGATTAATTAATCGTAACATTAATTGGACTTCAAGGGACGTAACTCTTGTCACGCGACGCTATCACAAAACGAGTTATCTCCCTTTGATGTTATATATGAAAATCGAATTCTGTGAGCCGTCTTTTTTGAGATCGCTGTTTGATATACTCGTTCTGCTACTTTTCGTACTGAGGCTCTACAAATATCGAAATATTTTCCTGCCTCATTCATCGACTGAAATATTTTTTCCTCGTGCGTTGATGTATCAAACGATTTGACCCCCCTTGCTTGCTTTGAAAGCTTGCCAGTTTGGCCTTTTTTATTATTTTCACTCTGAGAGATGGCTTGCAGATTACGCAGTCTGTTATTTTGAGGACATCCATCAATGTGATCAATAACAAGACCGTCGTTGATTAATCCGTTAAACGCTTCATAGATTATTCTATGAACGTAATAGCTTTTTTTCCCGGCACCAAACATCAAATACCCCTGATTATTTACGGTACCAACCGGCTTCTTCAGTCTGCGGTTTCTAACAACGCCGTCGCGAGATGCCTCGTAATTAACGAGCACAGGGTGAGGTCTGAACTCTTGGTCCATTTGTATAATAATACTACTTGTCTAATTCATTATTTGGTTTAATTATAAACCTTTCAATGTAGTCTTGAGGAGTTTTGATAATTTTGTCCTTGACGGAGTCAGCGGTGGGGTCAATGACGGCATTTTTTATTCGTTTGTCATAATAACGTTTTAACTCTCTGTATCGCTTTCCGCCACAATTGATACACAACTGCGATTTTCCTCTTACACCAACGTGGCAAACCAAGCACGAGAGGGGGCCAAGAGAACCATTACGAACGCTTTGTAAATGATACCCGCAGAATTCACCTCTACATGATTTATTGCACGGGGTTATCGACCCAATCATCAACCATTTGCAGTGATTCATTATACTATATTCTTTTATTTAAATACTTGTTTTAATTATATGGAGGAGGAGTTCAAGAAATTAGCAGCAATTAAGCCCTGGAAAAATATTAAATTCAATCTCGATAGAGTCCTCAAGGACGCACCAAAAGCGTTAATAAACGATAGAACCCTGTTGAATAAAATACGCGATTGTATCAATGAATTCAAGCATGATGGTGCATCTCATAGTTGGTCAACATTTCGAATTGATGGTGTTGTTGATGCTACCATGAACGACAACCGCGCAGCAACGATAATATCACAACTTGACGGTAAAAAGTATTTCTTCAGAGTAAAATTTATTGTCCGGGTGGAATCAGGTAATTGGATCACACGTGATAAATTTGAACCAGTTCTCAGCGACAAGAAAACAGTCACTGTTAGCCGCGACTCCAAGCCGGGGTTGTTAACCGGAATTGACAGACCATACTATGAACGAGCGTATCCTGAAACAGCAGTTGTTTATGGAATATACCCGTTAAATAAGAAACCTGATATCGGAAAACTAGCGCCGATGAAACAGTCAACGGGGATAAATTGTGTAGCAGAACGAGTAATAGAGCATTTTACAAATGCATGTCGAGGAAATAAACTGACCGATTTACGACGTAGCAAAATCAACCAGTGGGAGGAGACAGTGCGCGAGCGTGGAGCAACCATCAGCGACGTAGCGAGATTAGAAACGTCGCTGAGATTTCCAATAACCGTTACAACGATAACCGGTGAAGTATTATACGAATCAAAGTATAAATCAAAGGGAGCCCCAATCAAAATTATTGATCATAACGAACACGCATGGACGTCCGCGATCACAGTATTTCCACGGGATAGAACAGTAAAGTATATACCTGAAGAATTCCTGGGAGGGGGCGGTTTTCTCGCGGAGAGGAAACTATTTGATGCTATTGCCTGCTTGTGTAAAAACGACCCTGTATCAGTGTGGTTACTTCGCAGCGCTGAAAACGATGCGGATGCCTTTGATCAGTTTATAAGACCAAACGGTGAATTATATCGCACTGAAGCGTTTCACAACAAGATGAAAAAAAACCGCCATGGAATTTGAAGAGCATGATGAACAACTGTTAACAAATTGTTTTACGATTCCATCGGTTGCGGCTCATGTTGCAGCAAAGAAAAATGCGTGGAGTCCAACACGCAAGGAATTTCTACCGGATGTACAATCCAGTTGTTTGGAATACTATCACGGTGGACTATGGAACACTGAATACAACCGCGACGCTATGATTTCCGTTGATATGGTCGCCTGTTATCCAGCGAGTTTTCTCGGGTATGGATCCGCCGCTGAGTACTTTAAACGATTTGGACACCCCAGACATGAAATGACTCGTGTTGCTATCAATGGACCACTGCCTGATTTTGATTTAACCGGATTCGCTCGCATAGTATCATTTGAATTCGCAGCAGGACTTCATCGCTGTTGTTATATTTGGATCGGTAGACACATGTCTGAAAAGAAGTGGCTGCCAATAGCGCTGCTACGGTATATGATTGATTGTAAAATGCTAGTTTCGTTGATTGTCAGTGACGCGATTATATCATACCGGGCGCAGACTGAAGTCTGGTTACCGGAACCGGAGCGTCTAGATAGTATAATTGACGAATCCAGAAAACAGATTGATGCCGACGAGGAATATATCGTCGAATGGTCCAAAAAGATATTCAAACAACGAAACAGAGAGGCAAAAGATCTCGGTAGAAGAATAATTGGTAAGTTCACACAAGGTGGAAAAAACTGCGATTACAAACGATATTGCTCACGGCTGATTATAGATGACGCAGAATATGATTTCGTAATCAAGGACGCAGTGGCGAAAAATAAATACGTGAACTGTAAAACAGCTTTCTTGTCCAATGGAACAAGGTTGGGTACAGTTGTTACTTACAGCGATGGAGACAGCCCAGCATACCCGCATTTGAGGGCGTCTATGCTGGGTTATGCTTGCATAAATTTATTCTCGATGATAAATAGATTTCCCGACACCGCAGTTAGAGTTGCGATTGATTCATTTTATATTGACTTAAAGTATAAGGGAAACATAGCCGAGTTTACTAGTCCGGACGAGAGTTGGGGCACATGGAGAATTAAAAATGAAATACGACGCGATTATTCAGAATGGTCTAATGCATCACCGTGTTCTGATCCAATTTGTAGACACAAAACAGTTTATTTAAGCGGCTGTGGCGGGTCAGGAAAGACGACCCGGGCAATTTAATTATTTCGAACGCGGGCAAGTATAATCGTGCTTACACCGACCCATAGACTAGCGCGAGAGATAAAACAACGAAATGTTGACGCCGTTACTTATCACAGCTTTTTTCGATACAGCGGCGGTGAGTGGACTCCTGATCGAATGGGCGAAAAATTTATTCCTGAGGTTATCATCTGGGATGAGATATGTACTGTTTCGTTAGATGTTTTACAAATGTTTCTTGAGTGGTTGCTGCGCGCGAATACAGCGGTGATAATGTGTGGCGACCATGGCCAACCACCACCATTTGTCGGCGAGGGTCCACATGATTGGTTAAAGGGTTTTGTGGACTATTATGAAGAAACCGATACTGATTACCGAGCACTTGATGAACAACTGCGCGAGGTTAAGAAATTAATCAGATTGCAGCCGGATAAAATTCAATGTGAAATAATCCGCGAGGTGATTCCGGAAACGCCGTTAAATGAATTCTGGGAAACATGGAGACCAAACGATTTGATTGTAGCGAGTAGAAAGATAGTCAGAGACACACTTCAGCAAAAGTTGTTTACGTTGCATAAGGAAAAGTTTCCAACGCGCCCAGTGCCGTTATGCTATAGACCCGTGGACACACGGCGGCAGAACATTGAAGTTGAAATCCCGGGCCCGACAGCGTCGGGGACAAAAAAACAAATTCTCGTGCTGAATGATATCGTGCTCGTTGATATCAGCGTCGTCGAGGACGCGCTACGTGCTGATAAATCCCCGTGGACGCTAGGATACGCAACGACAATACATTCCTCGCAGGGACTAACCATCACGGACACAATTGTTTGGATGGTTGATAATCGCATCGAATGGTCAAATCTAGTCTATCTTGCAGTGTCCCGAGTACGGAGGATAAATCAGCTTCGAAGAATTGTTATTGACGAAGCCAGTGACGGAGTCACCGACAAAGTCACCAACGACATCATCGATGCAAGCGTCATCGATAGAAAACTCTCGGGTTACCGCCAACAGGATAAAAAAAACAGCGGCGTTTTGATATTGATGCCGAATTAATAATTGCGTTACGACGACAACAGAATAATCACTGCGCGAGTTGTAATTGTGTAATGCGCTGGCGTTATTCGGATAAAGACGCTCGCCAATTTACCGTGGACAGGATCGATAACAGTCTCGGTCATGTCAAAAACAATGTGAGGTTAACCTGTCTTGAGTGCAATAGACGCAACGGCGCTAGTTAAGACCACGCCGGGGCAATTGAGTATCGTCAGGTATCACTTGTAGTTGCTCGCGTGTAAACCCCCGCTGTGGGGCAGTTGAATCCAGTCTATAGATCGGTGGTCTACCAGTTGATCGTGTTATCGTTGATATGTTATGTGTGGTAACACTCCAAATAGGATCAGTAGCTCTTTTTTTACCGCCTTCAAGCTCTCCTGGTTCATATAGATATCTAACAGTGACATCGCCGAGAATCGGCTTGGAAACGCTATTTATTTTTGATCTTCCGGGTATATACTTTTTTTTAATCGCGTCGCTGGGCTTCATGTTGAGTGCTCGGGTAATCTCGTTATTTAACGCTGCAATTACGCCTGGCAACCTTTTGACCCATTCACGAGATCGTTTTTCTTGGATGAATTCCTTCGCGTATTGATACCCAAATAACCGTTCAGCAAGAGTCCGATTGAATCGTTCAACAATTGCCTGATCACGATGTAGCGCAGTATGACCTCGTCGTATCGCGACGCTATGATGTTTCAGCGTTGATAAAACAGCGCCGCGAAATTCACTACCGGGATCAACTTGTAATAGATTTGGCCAGCGCAGAGGACCTCTTCGATAAATCCGCTCAAACGCATCGGCTACTTCAGTTGCTGACTTTGTTTTTAACGGCTCCGCTTGTTTGTATCGACTCGCAACATCAACTACGGTTAGCGCGTATTTGTAACCGTTGTCATGCGGCAGAAATAGTATATCAGCCTGATGAACTTCATTAGGTACGCTGACATCAAAGCGCGAAAAGTTGATTTGTTTAGGCGGTGGTAGATAGATTTGCCATATAGCCTGTTTGGATAACCAATTAGCCGCAGTGGCCCTCGTTACTTTTGCAGCGCTTGCAAGCTTACCAATTGCGGCCTTCCCCTTCCAGTATCCTCTCGGAGAATAATAGATGGATTCCATGTTGTTATTAATTACCAGCGCCCATCATTAATTTACCTTTCATAGCCGATTTTACCAACCATGAGGCCAATTTTTCTTTGAATGATTTATCAGGAATAGCATTTAACGCGTGAATTAATTTTACGTCCGCGATATGACGCTGTTGCAGATCGCTACTTTTGTAGTAAGCAACATCATGAGCATGACACGCCTTATCGATAGCGTTTATTGGATACTCACCGGGCCGGGGTTGATTTTGATCATCGAGTCTGATATCTAATCGTGTTCCGGGGCCACAGTAGTTATATCCTGGGAGGTGCTTTTCTCCTGGATACTTTGCCCACGGTGTTCCGGGGAGTTTTGATAACTTGGCTGCAATATCACCTCCTCGCTTTTTTTTAAAACATCTCCGGGTCTAATAGAAATAAATCTAAATTTCTTTATACCGCATTGTACACACTTACCAGTAAGCGCCGATCTGTTATTTCTTGTTGTAACGGTTGTCATATCATTTGTGCCAGTACGCACTCTACACTTCACACAATATAGATCCATAATTTATGTATAGAGATATGAATATAATTGATTTTTCGGCGACTAAAACAAGAGAACCAATTAAGCATGTTACCAAACTCGATCCGGATGATTATCATCGGACCATCTGGATCCGGCAAGACGCAATTACTACTTAATTTAATAATGAGATGGATGAAGTGGGATAAGTTGTATTTAATCGCCCCTAGCGTAGATGATCAACGATGCTACGAGGTGTTGAAAGATTTTAACGAGAATGCATCAGCGATCGCTGAAAAAAATGTTATTGAGTTTATTACAGATATCAATGATGCACCAGGTATCGATGATATTGATGGCGACGTTAACAATCTAGTCGTGTACGATGATGTTATGTTAGACAATCAAAAAAACCCAGCTAGGATATTTTCCAGAGGCAGGCATAAAAACACCGACGTGATATATGTCACTCAACGATACACTCAGATTCCAAAAGTAATCAGAGACAACTGTAATATTCTTGCTGTATTCAACGGCGTTGATACACACACGCTACGAAATATTTGGCAGACATGGTGCGGCGGTGACATGGACTTTAATGTTTTTCGAAACTTTTTTAGTCATGCTCAGTCGAACCCACATGGATTTGTAACGATAAATTTACATGACCCTCGGACACGATATCGTATCGGACTTGACCAAATATTCGGTTAAATTGTAAGATCATAAAGATCTTCATTGTAAATAGCCACTTAGCAGCAGAGGGGGCGATGACATCAACGCGGGACGCCCGATGATTACCACGGGAAAACACCAACGGGATGTTGTCGCGAAATATAGCGTTTTCGAGCAAAAAACACTAAGGCTCCATTTGCCAAACGGAGCCTTTATTTTTTTTTGTTTGAAAAGTGAGATTTCGAAGGAAGGCTCTATTTGTCGTTTTAAAACCTCAATCAAATTTTGTCGAAAAAGTTGTCCGATTCGCCCCCTCTGCTGCTATTAATGGTAAATGAAAACGTGTGTGTGTGTGTGTACTGTGCCTGTGTGTGTCTTATAACTCCTGTACATGGTTTTATCTAATTTTTATAATTTTTATTTATGGCTGTAATGTGTACACAATATACTTATTTCGTTTTGACTACGCGACCTGAATCTCTAAAATCATAATATTGCATTTGTTCTATAATTAGATGTTTGTGATGAGAAGTATTAATAATATTTCTTTTAAAATATAAGACTTAAATGGCGGTTATGGCTTAATTTCTCAGTAGCTGAAGGTCTTAGACGTTACTAGAATACTTATTTTACTTCCAATTGGTTCGGTCGGGTCACATGAATAAGTCAAATCGAGACAAAATGAGTAATATATTCTATCACTTCAGTTTTTTTGCGTAGGAAAGTCGCAATGTTTGGTGTATATAATGATATAATTAAACCGTCACATTAATTCCGCGGTTTGGAGTCAGTCACGCATCATGTGTTCCTGTTGTAAGTCTCTAGACGTATTTTATGTTATATATTTTTCGAGAGGATACACATATGTATTGTTCAGTGGAACTACAAAGTGCTTATCTTTTGAGTGTAATACTATTATGAAACTGTTATCAAATATTTGAAGGAATTCTGGACAACGCCATATTGACAATGTCACGATAATCGAAGGACCAGTATCGTCACTGAGTCCAAATCTTTGCCACTCGATTTGTTTAGACCACTCAGATCGTCGATAATGCGGACGTGTTTTCCTTGCAGTTCTTTTGTCTTGGTGACTCCATTTGTATTTCTTAGTTTACTGATTGCACCCTAATACGTTTAATACCCGTAGCTTGGAGGCAAAGCTGTATGCATAAACTTCGTTATGGCTGAGGATTGAAGTTTAAGCTAGGCTGATTAAAATATTTTAAGATTCATAATAATGAACGGCGTTTGCTCAACCATCTCTCATCCGTTTTTGGCCTGTCCAGTCGTGTCAGCATGTGTAACTTGGATTGTGTGCCATTTACGCTTGTTTCTCAATAACACGTTATTTGGTGAACTATGTTTAATGGAGGTGTTTTGATTGGCCACACACCTTTGGCATCACTAGTCTGAATTATATAATACTACACAAAGTACAGACACTTTGAAAGACTGTTTGATCGAAGCACATAAAGGTAGTTTGAACTAAGCATAACAAGGTAGTTTGATCTAAGAAGGTCAGACGTATCTTTCTAAAAATTGCATAAAGTTAATTGGATCGATGAAGAATTTATGTATGCCAATTAACCTTTTATTCTACAGTTAATGTAATGGCTTAAGAGTTTTCAGTTTTATTTTAATTCTTATTTGTTCATGAATTTATTTTTCTTATGAGCACAATAATAAGTTTCAAATATATTTACTATCTGTGTCATCTTTTGCATTTACACTGTAGTTTTATTATAAATCATTTGGATTGATAATGTTTATGTTTTATTTAAATTCTTTAATTCAGTGGCTGTCTGTTTCTATAGTAAAGATTATGTGTACTTCGTTTCAGGAATCTCATTCATAAACCAAAGCCGATTGTTAAGGTCAAGTGACCTACTATTTAGGTCAAATACCGCACGCTTTAATTCGAATGTAAGTCAGATAAACATCACGTGAAAACAGGGGCGCATTTGGACGGCAGAGCTATTACGCGCGCTCTGATTGTTGTTTGGTTCAATAACATTAGAAGGTCAAACCATAGACTTTGAGTTATTTTAAAATAATATGATTTTATTGTTCCATAATCTTTTAGTGAATCAGATTTTGTTGATTTTGTGTATATATAAATTCTGTAATGATAATACACGCACTACGTATTCCATTTTTTAGTTTTGGTAGAGCACAAAGACAAAATATTTGATGTTCTTAAAGCCCTGTTTAAAATATTATTGTAGCAAATAAGGAGTCTAGAAGCACCATACTACCCGGTGAATCAAGCATCGTCAACACTTAATTGAGGGTGGCTTGATTTCGATCTTGTCCCTATTTCCAGAGACCTGAAGACAAACTTCTTTGTGAAACAATCATAACTATCATATATATATATATATATATATATATATATATATATATATATATATATATATATATATATGGTTATTTCTACTTTCCACATCCGCAACTTTTATGCATGTGGACGATTTATGGGACTGATATTTTTATTTTCTCTGAGGAGTTGTCTCCCGTTCCATGAAAGCCCCGTAAATATATTAATGCGGATTGCTCAATCAATAACCAAACCATCCAAACGTTTTGTCTGCAGGCACTTTCCATACTCCGTGAATCAAAACGTTTTGTCCGCAGTCACTTTCCATACTCTGTTAATCAAAACGTTATATATGCAAAACTCTCCATACTCTATGAGTGAAATGTTTTAGTTAAGAACACACTCCATGTCCGATGAATCAAATGTTTTGTCTGAAGGCAGTCCTCATACTCCATGTAAGAAACATTTTGTCTGATGGCAGTCCTCATACTCCATAAATCAAACGCTTTGTCTGATGACAGTTTCATAATCCATGTAAGAAACGTTTTGTCTGATGGCAGTCTTCACACTTGATGTAACGAACGTTTTGTCTGATGGCAGTCATCATACTGCATAAATCAAATGTTTTGTCTGATGGCAGTCGTCATACTAGATGAACATTTAATGGATCTAATGACTGGGCAAATTGTGTTCTTTTCAAAAGGCGCCAAAATTGTCCTAGAATATGTGTTTTATACAATGAATTAACACATTATCGAAACATATGTGGGTAGTGAAGTGGGATACTTTGGCGACAATGGGAATTAGCATTACAAACCCCCTTGGGACACTTTGGCGACAATGGGAAATTTAACATTACGAAAACCCCTGTGACACTTTGGCGACAATGGGAAATTAACATGGGAAATAAATCGTGGGACTGTTTAGCGACAAGGGGAAATTAACATGGGAAATAAATCGTGTGATTGTTTAGCGACAAATGGGAAATTAACATGGGGAATAAATCGTGGGACTGTTTAGCGACAAGGGAAATTGAACATGGGAAAATTTTGAAAGTTTTATAGCGACAAGGGAAATGGAACAGGGGAGAGGGATAGAACACACACATACACACACACACACACTATAGACAACAGACATTTTTAAAAAAAATGGGGTAGGCAATGAAAGTCAAGGTCTTTTCGAGACCTATGAGTGCCCTGAAAAGGGCCTTTGGTTTCATCATCATCTTCTTTTATTTCCTACACTTCTTCCACCATCTTCTCACTTTTGCCAGCATTCCTGTCTTCTTCTTCTTCTTTATTTCTGACTCAGGCATCCAGTCAGGATGACCTATAGCTCTGAATTTCTCCTGTATTATGATCCAATTGTTGTTGAGTTTTTCAAAGGCCTCTTTTTTTAAGTTTTCCTTATCCTTTCGTTCTTTATTCCACTTGTGTTTGATCTTCTTTACTTCTTCCTCCATCACTTTTCTCATTAGTTCTTCCGATTTCTTAAGCTGGTCCAGGCCTTTTTTGACAAAGGACCACTCTGTTCATTCCATTACGTCCTCCAAAAAGCACCTCTCGTCTATCACATTATCCATGGCTTCCTTCAAGTGACCAATCTTTACATACTCTGATCTATAAAGCCTCTTAATCTTCATACTTCTTTTTCTATCATCTCTTTCACCAGATCCATTGCTAATTTCAGGTCTGTCACTTGACTTCTGACAAAATCCCGGGTAACTTCATGCTTCCATTCTCGTTCAATCCTTTCCACTACATAGGTTCCATCCACCATCCAATACCAAATGTCCTTCAACTGGTTAAAATATTCTGTTACAGTCACCATCTTCCTTGTCTTTATTCCTTTGAATGGCGCAAACGACGAATGTTGTGGGTACTTATACGAAAAGCGCGGACGTGAAGGAAAACATCCACTTAAACCCAAAACTTATATTACCTAGATCATCACTCAAAACGCGCGGACGTGAAGGAAAACATCCCCTACTTTTCTCTTCTCATATTATCTACTATTCACACAGTAATGACTAGACAAATAACATAACCATACTATCCACACACACGCAAAACAGCCAAATCAAACCCAAAATCTACTATCCACACACCTCAAACAGCAAAAAAAAAAAAAAACCCCATCATTATCTGCTATCCACACAAACGTACTTGAGCGCTTACAATCACACACACACACACACACACACACACACACACACACACTAGGAAAAAAGAGTTAGTGTTTCTATTCACACTACTCTACAAACACACTTAGGCAAATCGATTGTTATTTCTTTTCTAAAGGTTTGGGTAGCCCTGAAAAGAGCTGTTTTTTCAGAACTCTACTACAGCTTGTTAATAATGGCATCTCCCCGGCCTATAGCCAAACAAAGCGTACTTGAGCGCTTACAATCACACACACACACACACACACACACACACACACACACACACACACACACACACACACACTCACACTAGGAAAAAAGAGTCAGTGTTTATATTCACACTACTCTACATACACACATTGGCAAATCAATTACTATGTCTTTTCTAGAGGTTGGGGTAGCCCTGATAAGGACTGGTTTTTGAGTTGTTTGCTATGGCAATCTTTTTGAGGTTCTAAGATTGCGGCCTCCTCTGACGACTCGCTGGATAAGGTCTGCTTCTTCGGAAAGAGAAGAAGAACTCTTTGGCATCGATACGACAATCGACAAAGCCTCTGTCAGGTTCAGATTGTTGTTGCTGCTGCTGCTGTTGCTGCTCTCTCTGCTGTTTCTGAAGTCTGTACTTCTCTGTCCATTCTTCTTTCTCCCTGTTAATTTCTTCTCCGAAATGCTCTTCTATCAGGTCTTCAGTGACTTTTAACATTCTCACATTCTCTATCTCTTCTGGTTTCGGTATCAGACTGTGTCTGATCCTATGCAAATTGACGTAGGCTTCGTTTAGCTTAGCTAGTCTGGAGCACATCTTCGTAGGAGGATGAGTCGACAATGGATGGTTAGACTGGAGACAACCCGTTTTTTAAAGTCAAAGCGCGGACGTGAAGGAAAACATCCCTACACAGTTTTCGAGTCGGAACGTTTAATGAGTGTTATGGGAGGGATAGAGAGAAATCAAAGAGCATGAGTCAAGATTCCTATAGCCAAACAAACCACAAAGACATTTTTTCAAAACACAATTTTTTTAAAATTCAAAATCACTTAACACTAACAAACAACTATAACATTTTTAACAATAATCAAACAATATAACATCAAACATTTTTCTTCAAGAAACAGACATTTTTTTTAAATTAACACATTATTTTGGACAGGGTTGGCAACGTTGTGAATGAAATTGTGATTTCCAGTGTTGGAAGTCATTAGGTCATTGATGGACACTACATTTCCTAGCTTGAGACAAAAGACCAGTATAATGGTCACAAAACCATCGATCTACTTTCATATCGTTTCTAGAAGAAGAACGAGGATCAAACTGAATCACTAAATGCAGTAAATACACACAATATTGTCCACACACCAAGGAATCTGTGCCTTGTAATTTCACATTATTGAATCGGGTGGTCTGAGCATTTCTTCTCATAAAGTCAATGATATCGTCTTCCAAAGGAGGCAATCCATACGAATCAAAATATTCCACACATCCTTCTTGAGGAAAGTAGACGGCTACCCAGTGGGTTCCTAGGAGATGACTGTCGTCCGAATTGATCACATAAGCTTGATGGTCTTGAGGTTTGCGATGAGGGAGTTCATCTTTAGCACAGACGACAAGATTCCAAGAAGCAGTGTACGTAATGTGGTTCAAAAGATAATAAAGTTCCCAGGTATCCATTTTTTGTGTGTTTTTTTTCTTCTTTTTCACAGGTAATGATAAGTAATCAATTCGATCCTGACTTTTGCTTGAAAATGTCTGACAAGTAAAAGGCGTTTAGCTCCGACTTCTTATTCTGGTCAAAGAGAGATTCGATGCGACGGCACTCCAGAGACGTTAATGGAGGAGAAGAATGTTTATTCAAGCCTTTATACCACTCGTTCAACTCGAATTCTATCTCGATTAGACCCCAAGCTTTGTCCAGATATTCGTCCAATTTTTCTTCTTGACTCAACATCAGACATTTGTCGTGCTGAATTTGACTGGGATGATCGTTGTGACATCCATGGCACTCTTCCTTGATTAATTCTTTCATTTTATCTGTCAGGACTGTAGCTAAACAGGAGACTAAATGGGCTTCTTGTTCTGGCCATCTTGACTTCATCATGATAACTTCTTCGTCTTGGGATTCTTCTTCTTCCACGGTCTCCTCACATTTCATGTCCAAAGTTTCTTCACTAGGTAAAGAGGGATAACAGTCTTCCATAGCTTCTAATAATCTAGAATGACTTCTCTTAAACTGTTGATTTCTAGGGTATTGTCAAATTCTGCATACAGGAGGACGTTCACTGTGTCAGGTAGAAGGTTAGTAAACTAAAGTTCCACATGAATCTGGCCGGATTTTATAGGGTGAAAATGTCCCTCGTTGCTGCCTTGGTCTGGAGTGAAATCAAACGCCCACAAACCGTAGCTTCCTGTATAATTCTCGTACGATATGCCGTGACTGGTGCTGCTTCCTAACTGTCAGGTGGCTTCGTACAGGGACAAGTACGACCTCAAGTAATTCATGTCACCAAACTTTAGCTCAAACGGTCGGGTGCACAGTGATTGCCATCGCGACTGACTTCGATCTTGGCTACGTTGCAATGATGAAGCAGGAAAGGATTTTCCTTGTCGACTCCGTTGAAGGCTGAATTCTTGACGATACCAATGAAGAAAAGCTTGGGTAACTGGCCTTGGAGCAGATGATCTTCGATCATGGATCGCTGTCCAGCAGGTATAGTGAACGTTTTTACCTCCACGCGTCGTACCGAATACTTGGCGGTCGTTCTGCTCAACGTGTGACTGATGTCGTTTCCCACTTTGGGTAACACTTCCACGCGTCGCACGTAGAGCCTGGCTTCTTGGATGATGGTTTTGTACTCGTTAACATGGGCCCTCAAATGGAAAACGGTACTGCTAGGATTCAGTCTCAGGCGAATATCCACCCCGTTCAGTAAATCCCTTTCTTGTAACCACATGTCCGAATGCAAACGATCCATCCGTTCTAAACTACATCCTTGCACTAATTTATTTCTACGCGTGTTAAACCCCACATTGTGAGGATCGTCATATGCTGTGAGAGCTGTATCGTTAAACGTGTTATCACCCGCTGTGTCAGGTTTCCATACCACGCAAGCATCCAGATGAGTATTATTGGATTCTTTTCCGTACGTCAAGAGATTTTCCAGGTAGTCACGATACGGGTAAGTATCCATGCTGCTGCTAACCAGTTTGTTATTCAAGTACAAGTCCACTTCGCTGAACAAGGAATGCATGCAATTGTTGACAGGAGCTACTCTAGCATCGCCTCCTGGATTGGTGTTGTCCGTTTTGATTACTTTGAATTTGAAATACAGGTAACTGCTATTCAGATCGATGTAATCTTCGGGCTGACCTTTGACATCAAACTTGATGGGAGCTGAATCCGTCAAAGAGGAGACAGGGTGAAATTCCACCCATTGGGATTATTGCATGGTCATCATGGTGGGTGGCATGGTAAACAGATCCAGTTCCGACTTGGAACAAACGCAAGACTCTCGGTGCATCATTTTTCTCTTTATCTCTTTCTCAATAATCGAAAACGTCTAAGTCTCGAACGGTTTTTCTTTTCTTTGTCTTTCTCGCTTTAGACGTGTGAAGTCTGGTAAAAGGATATTTTCTTCGTCGTCTTTGCTGCCTTGTCCTTGCTGTGGCTTCAAGGAAGTAGGAATGCCTGACTTGGTAGCGTGTAGGGCATTTATAGGTGTTTCTCGTCGGCTCGAAAGGTCTTTACCCGTTTGTAGCAAGACATTTTTGCCTGCCCTCAAGAAAGCTTCTTGGTGTTTTGTTTGTCGATGATGACATTTTGGAGAAATTCTTTGCCGTGTGTCAATGCTGCATCTTTCAAGGCCTGCAATCTACGTGTCACCATCGGTTTCAACAGCGGAGCCACCGAACGAAAAGCCGATTTTAACATATCTCCTAAACCGTGTCCTCGCTGTCGAACAAACCCCCGGTACACTGGATACATGACTTACGAGTCGTGAGAGAACCGTTTTCGAAAATGGAGTTTCACCGTGACTTTCCCTTTAGTGAATGGAATATTTTGTCCCAGATCTCCTTTTACAGCAATGTTGACCGTGTCCAAATAAGACTTGCTGACAGGCATTTAGTGAGGATGTACAAATTCGCGGTGGACGTGGTAAGTATTTCCATCTTCGTCAGCGAGTGTGACATAATCCACTTTGAAAGGAATGACACGCAGTAACAGTACGGAGGTGTGTCCCACCACGTTATACTCCACCACATCGGAGTACACAAAAATCAAATTCAGTCCTTGGTTCAGATCTACCGGGAACGAAATAACTTGGTAAAAGAATCGTTGTCGGAAATGACTGCTAATTCGTTTTTCTTGATCATGGCCATTATCATGTCTATGTCCCCGCCCAACATATCAAACAATTCAGGACAAAATAAAAAAGACATGATTTTACCACCGTCAGATTTCATCAGGAAGCGACGAGCTGCTTTGTGGCACTCCATGGTTACACTTTTTCTGACACTTTCCAAAGCTTTAAGAAACACGACACTAAATCTGGCGGTAATGGTGCTGACCAAATGTTGACCACTAAAATAATAGCCTGGGGAAATGAACAAGTGGTAGGACCACTTTCGAGTTTTGTCATCATATTTTTGTGATCATATTTGACATGGGTATTCAAGTACTTTTGCATTTGCTCGTCATGAACTTCCACCGTAAAAAAATTTTGATTAGGAAGGACATTGAGGTCTTGGGTCGGGTGAATGATTTCTACCAAAGCCACGTCCCAATGGGTTTCGTGATCTAATGGGATGGCCTGAGGTAATTTGGACGTGTAACAGCACAACGTGTTGTTGGGAAACACCTCCAAGGAACTGTCACTAGGTAAGGTTAAGTAAAGTTGGTTGTTATTGCTCATAATTCCAGAGTTTTGTGGCTGTCCGAGGGGTTACTGGAAGTCAGAGGCGTGTCTCTGCCCAAAATGGGGTTGTTGTTGTTATTGGAGTGGTGACTGGCACTGACACTGGACACAAGGTTCCCGTTGTTCCCGTTCGAGGTGAATTTCAGGGAGGGATTAGGAAGCAGGTAACCGATGCAACTGCTCAATAAAATGGTCCACAATTGTTTGTCTCCTTGGGTCGTAGGCTTTTTTATACTGGAAAGCGTCGCCACTGATTGTCTTTACGTCGTATCAACTTGAGGACAGGCATGACACGTCGTGCAGGGGTACGCAACGGACTAAATTGAGCCAGTTCTTGCTTGGACAAATCCAGTAAGTTTTGTAACATGCTCGATCTCTCTTGGACTTTGAATTTGGGAGAAGGTACTTTGCAAGCCACGGCCACTGCCGCTAAATTGGAGGGTCCTGCCACTGGGGAAGATCTTGGGGTCATCAACGGAGAAGTTCTTGGTGTGATCAACGTCTCCAAGTACCTCTCAGTTCTTGGTGTCGTCAACGGAGTAGTGACTGAACCTGAGGCTACCGGAGACGCGGTCAGCGCCGTGGCAGGTCGTGGTTTGCGAGTGTAAGGTTGCGTCCTGGCCGAAGTGCCTCTCTTGCGACTAGATTTTTGTGGGCTTGTCTTTTTCTGGGGGCATATTCTCTGTTTCTTTTTCTGGGAGCTTTTCTTTTTCCGGGGTGGTGACTGGTAAGAGGAGGGTCCCGCCACTGGAGAAGTTCTTGGAGACACGGGTCTCCTTGGGGACCTGGTCTTGCCACCGTGGCTCTTTTTCTTCTTCTTGGAGCTTCGTTTGACTTTTTTCTTGGGGAGAACTTTGGGGGCATTAGGATCCCATCTTAAGAGAAAGCAAATGATGACCCCTCCTAGAGTACCGCTCCCTCCAGGTTTCAAAATGATTTGTTTTTTGGTTTGAGTGTCGATGCGGCGATCGGCCAGTTGGACCAAAGCGACTTTGTTTCGATCGAAAAAGCGTTTGGTTTGATGAGGAATCTGGATGATTCCTTGGAGTATTTGACGTGCCGTCACCGTGAACCATCGTAAGACTTCTTTGAGACTATCTTCTAAGACACGAGCTCGTATTTGTGGATTTTTTTCTCGACTGATGCCATGCAAGGCACGAATCAGTTTGACGGGAAGATGCCACTGAAGGGACGTCATGTTCACACTGTGTGAGACAGACGAAAAGGGTCTGAGGTTTTTATAGATTTTTTATGTGGAGTGAAATTAAGTCGAGGACGGAGACGTGTACAGGACAGGCCCTCCGTCTTGACACCAGTGGTGAAACAATTGGGTACGAAATCGCAAATCATCGGGGGGTAGTAGGTTTCAAATCGACGAGTAAATAGGCGTGTGGAGTTTGAATGGCATCGTCGTACGCCTGAGTCAGCCATGGCGTTCCTAACTGTTTGGCTAAGACTCGCACTTGCGATTTATCTCGAGGGCTTTTAAACAAGACCACGTAATGCGCATTGAGACGGATGGTGCGATGGGCTTTACTTTGTTGAAACAAATTTTGAGTGATGTAAATGACACTGGCATTACGATGATGCCCTTTGCGCGTAAACCAAAGTTTAATTTCTTCTTCTTATCCTAACATGTCGTCGAAAATGACCAAATGGGTTTGACGGGAGTGAGAGACTTCTTCTTTAGGAATGCCTTCCACAAATACGATGGAATCGCCTTGACTTTCTCGCAAGAGGCTGTACGCCGATTGCCACTCTTTGTAACACAACCCGACACGTTGAGGAGGACGATCGATCAAATGATTTTTGTGTTCAATCAAACGTTTGACAAATTCGGTTTTGCCTGAACCACTAGGTCCAGCAATGAACATGTTAAAGGGATGGCGAAGATACACAGCCTCCCAACTGGCACGATCTAAGTGCTCGTCGATGACTTTGACAGTAGAGGAAGAGGAAGCAGAGACGGCAGAGGTAGCCATAGTGTCAGAAATGTCACTTGTGACACGAGAACAGAGAAGACAAGAGTTTATATACTTTTTTCAGGACACGTTTATTGAATGTTTTAAACATGAATACGAAAGACAAAAATACATAAAAGCCAAAGGCTTAAGTACAACGATAAAAGGCACATTAAAACGATCTATGTGGAATAGAAACAACTGTCTGTACAACATGTTTTGGGTAATGTTCTGACCAGTTTTATAGGGGGTAAGGTCACACAAGTGTCCTCTCGAAAGGGTTCTTTCAGGAATGACCACGACAGTTCTGTCCTGGGTGACGGGTTCTTCTGGCACTGTCACTAACACAGGTTGAAAAGTAACATTTTTCTTTGGACGTTGAAAGGAAGGATCACAACTCTCGTGCATACTGGGCCACTTCTTGGGTCCAAGCCTCAAAACCCTCTTTGTTCCAGGCACGGACATCTGTCCATTGGGGATGTAAGTCACAAGCTACACACACATCGTCATTCACGTCTTCCGTAGCTAAAAGTTGACGAATCTTTTTTTCCGGTAGAGGTCGAGAAGTATCTAGATAAAAACGCAAGGCTTTGAGCAAAATGAGTCTTTCGTGAACATTTAAACCCACCACTGTCATGTTGAATGGGGTGGTAAGTACTGTTCGTAAAGAGTCCACAAGGAATCTGCTGGTAAACGAAATCCCAGAAAACAAGTCACTAAGACACACACCACTTGTCGACCCAAATTGAACGGATACAGTTCTTGTAATAAGTGATTATAATGATCCACGGTTTGAACATGGTCATTGAGTTCCTTCCAAGGAATCCGTTGAATCACTTGTGACATAAGCCGTGGCATGGATTCCTGTTGTTATAGTCTCTTTATTTCGGAAGCAATACAGGTACTTTCTAACTAGAGATCTTCGTTCTCCAGTTGGAAATCTAAATCTTGCATAATGTAACGTACACTTCAGAGTTCGTTTAGAAGTTTCCTTTTCCGCAAAGCAGATTCCAGGTAAAATATGTTGGTAATCCTTTAACTCTTCTTCCTCAATACGTTGCTCTAGGTGAATCTCGAAGTAACCAAAATCACAAACATTTCGTTCATTCACTAACTTAAAGTGTTGAACAAGGTCTGACCACTGAAACAATTTCTCACGAATGAGTCCTCTTATACCATTCAGATACAAGTGGTTAAACATCTGGTGACGTAACGGATGCAAATGTTCTTTACGTTTGACTTGTATTTTGACCAGCTCTCGGTAAATGCGTTCCCTCAACTCCACAGGCAAAGCACGAATGTTCTCTAGCAAAGTATCCATGAATAGGTCATACTAAGCAACTTTTTTGTTGTCGTACACAATAAGTGTACTGCCTGGTCAGAGATGGTTTTGTTCCAGTAGCGAATCTAATGGTTTAGTCACTAACTTGCACTTTACAGTTCGTTTTGAAGTTTCCTCTTTCACTAAGGTGACATTCTGTAAAATATGTTGGTATTCCTTTAACTCTTCTTCCTCTGAAATTTGTTGCAGTAGGTATACCTGCTAGCAAATAGAATCATCAGTAACAAAACATTTCTTTGAACGACTGGATAGTTGATCAAGGTCTGACCAATGAAACACTTTCAGACGACTCAGTCCTTTTATGGCATTCAGGTACCAGTAGTTCAACCACCAGTGACGTAACGGATGCAACTGTTCTTTACGTTTCACTTGAATTTTGACCAGTTCTCGGTAAAATGCGTTCTCTCAACTCCACAGGCAAAGCACGAATGTTCTCTTGTAAAGTATCCATGAATAGGTCAGTCAGTACAATTCACAATCTTTTCCTAGAGCAAAAGTAATCCACATAGTAATTAATTTCGGACCACTGCCACTCAGGGTAACGTCGAATAATCTCATTGAACTCTTTTGATGTAAACGGTCTAGAGTGATATAATAGGATAAATACACACCTGACCCAGAGAAATCTAACACATTAATTAATTTTATTTCACTTTCCTTTCTCGGCATAAAAGTTCTACAGTTACCCATTGAGATTTCACTCTGACAAGTCCCTGCCAAACGTCCTTGTAAATCTTCTCTTGCAGTTCTTTAGGTAATGATTCAATATCATTTTTGAAATGAAGTTTAAATACTGGTCTCGGTGATGTCCAACATTTGACTCCTAACCAATCTGGTTTCTTCTTCTTCAACGACATGGTAAGTTACTTCAATATCTCGGTCCCACTAAGGATAAGTAATGACAATTCGGTGACCAACGATCATGTTCTAAATAGGCCGAATCTTGTGGTTCCCAGTGGTGAAGTTACACACCGCAACTGAAGCACTTGACTTTATCCCCTTCGCCCAAGTAGAAAAATCCGGCTGTGGCTAATTCTTCGGGGGTTGGTCCTCCCAGATACTTAGGCCATTTTCCTCTGAACGATTGAAAACGATTTTCAAAGTTGCAGTATTCAGACAAACGCACAGGGAACGAATATTCGTCTTTCACAGGTTAGTTTCGATGAGGGTAGTGTGACATCGATAGGAGTTTGCTCAGGGCTGGATGTCACCAATAGGGTGGTAGACGTGAAGGTTGACATCCACCTTTAAAATGAAACCCAGTAAAGTGTTTAAGAGGACGAATGGCGTCGCTTTCGCATGCATCAGGTTTGACACGCACAGCATCACTTTCCATGATAGGGGTAGTGAGAACAAAGTTCCCATGATGCTTTACGGCATCGCTAAGGTCACAACGTACAACATCGCTTCCATCGCAATGCTCACAATCGCACTCATCTGCAAACTCCGTTACGCAATGACAATGGTAATCGCATGGACACTCGCAGTTTCCTCCGGACATTTTCCGTCGCAATGCATCTGTCTTATCCATCAAATATTAGTCACACATGGGGAAAGTAAAACTTTTTTACAATCCCCAAACTGGAATGATGTCTCTTTCAAAAGATTCATCTTGTTTGCTTGGTATTGGTAGTCACAATGAACTGTCGATCTTGCCTATGGTTCCTTTTTACACTTGTCGCAATGAAGTCTCAAGCTTGTACATCGTTTCTTTTTTATGTCTCTTTTTGTAAGGTATCGTCTCTAAGGTGCCGTCATAAATGTACCGTAGTGTAATGGGTGGAAAGACCATAGAAAGTTAAGGGCAGTGCGGAGTCCATCGAGTATGTTCCAGAATAGCATCCCAATCCTGACACAGGTCTCAAGTAGACAAATCCTGTTCTAGCTAAAACATGCGAAGAAGGTAATCCTTCCTTATCCGTAGGCCATTTTTTAAACGTGTCCAATCGACGGGCACAATCACAATAGTCAGATAAGAAGACTGGAAAATGGTAGGGTTTGAACTTGGAGTTCTCATCGAGTTTCTCACTCGATTCTTGCTGTGGCGAAGTCATGCTTCTGGTGGGTGGCTATCCTCTTGCAACCAATGTTTTATACCGACATGTCCATACGGCAAAGTAAAGTGGTTGGGAAGTCGCACTCGCTTCTGGTACACGATTTGATAGACTTTATCCAAGGGTCGACTGGCGATGTGGTGAGTGGGTAAACGTACAATCTTGTTGGGTTGATAGGTGGTCACTTTAAAGTGGTCACCTTTTCCAGAGTGTAAGGCTTCTTTCAAGACGCCAAAGTTCACCACTCGACTGGTACGATAATTCAGAGACAATCATTTTACTTTACACTTCGTGTGCACTTCTCCTTGTTTGTCCCGGTATTCGTAGCGTAAGTTTTAGGACCGCCACTGGCGAAACTTAGAATCTTGTCGTCGGGGTGTTCGTCTTTCCAGGCTCCTAAACGGTCTCCTTCGATATCAGGGTGCTGTTGATTCGGGTGATCGATGTAAATGCAACTGTCCGTGTCAAAGTACAGGAAGCGTTCCCCTAACAGTTCTAAAGCTTCATACAATTTTAAGCGAGCATGAGCTGTCACGTAAGCCGCAATGATGACATTTCCAAAAATGTCGACTTCTACAAAGTCTAGATCTTCTTCGTAATTCACTAAATCAAATCCTCGCGAACGACGTCCACGTGTTTCATAAATTTGGTTTTGTCGTGAATCATCTGAAAGTAGCGGGAAGGTTCTGTCAAATATTCCGTCTTGGGTAAACACGGTCGTTGTGCCATTTTACCCCACAAGCAATTTAACATCACTTTGGCAAACGATCG
Organism: Sinohyriopsis cumingii; assembly: GCA_028554795.2. Taxonomy (NCBI): domain Eukaryota; kingdom Metazoa; phylum Mollusca; class Bivalvia; order Unionida; family Unionidae; genus Sinohyriopsis; species Sinohyriopsis cumingii. The sequence goes on along the minus strand of CM068828.1, from coordinate 153,915,549 downwards.
CCTGCCTTCGCTTTTCTCGATGTGGTCTAAAGTGATGCCTTCTTGTTCTCGATATTTCTCTTTGAATTGTATTTGGTCTTCGGGAGTGTGACACCAGGAAGGATAGCCGCTGGCTTCTTGTTTCAGTTTCAAAAAGGCATCCACGTAGTCTGCGAAAATGCCTTTCTGACTCGGGTCTCCTTTGTGGTGTTGCTGTGTCTTGGGAAAATGGCAAATTTCATACACTTCTAACAGTTGGTATCCCATGTTCAAAGCTTTAAACAATTCTACGCTGACCCAAGTTCCCGTCAAGGCGAGTTCTTCCCGGCTGTGCTGACAAGGCTGGGCTTGGTTGCACGTTTCGGAAGAAGTACGGCACAAAGGAAACATCAGTTTGTCCTGGCAATGGTGAGGTAAGACGGGATGGTACAAGTCCATGGTGGGGGGGGGGGGGCAAACCTTTACACTTGATCAGACCTTCGTATTGTCGAATGTTTTTCAGGTCGATGTGTTCCGTTAACAAATGTGGGTGCCCTGCAGGAAAGCGACAATATTTGCACACGTAGGGATACAGCGAACACACGTCCAAGTTTTTGATTTCTTCTCCTTTCTCTTCGTCGGCTTGGTACAGCAAACAGGAGGCATTGGTCCTTCCTCCGTACAAACTATCCCTCGGGTTCAGCGGGTCCATGAACTGGTAACTTTCCACGAGGCGTTTAAACTCGGGATCGGTTTTCAAACGGTGATCGTACTCGTGTTCCCACATTTCCACCACTTGGTATCCTTCCTGTTCTAACTCTACGCGTCGCTGACAAGTGTCCTGGTACAAGTCTTCCATGGTTCGTTGTAAAAACTGACTTTTAGTGCACAGATCAGGGTAACAGACGGGGCATCCATGAAATAAGCAACCGTTAAACTCGTACACGATCTTAGGGTTTTCTAAGTCCCAGCCATCGACCGAGTTCGTTCCAATGGTCTTTTCACCCCCTCCGTGGCGGGCATGCTGAATCCATTTGTCTTCCTTGTCGCACAAGTAATGTAACCAGCGTAGGGCTTTGACCGAGTGTTGACGTTTGACATAGTTGGTCGATTGAGGACTGATGACAGCCACGGTGTTTTCAGGCATGAATCGTTGTCGGTACACTAAGGAACATGCTTTAGCAATGGTACAAGCTTCTTTCAAAGGATCGACCCCTCCGTGTTCCATGAACAGTTCTCGAAATTTTCCACAGCATCGCCGTAAAATGTCCACGTCGGAAAGACACTACTTTAGCATTTCTTCCTAAAAGTCGAAAGGGTCGGAGGCGTGAGCCTGGTACCAAGCGTAGAAAGCTTCTCGTTGTTCGGTACGCATGTTGTCGGGGTCGTAATAGTGAGCCTCAGGCAAATAGGGTAGAAAGGCATGTTGATTAGCTTTCGTATTGAAAAGTGGGGAAAGTACCCTTTAGCCTATTCTATCATTCCAAACGTGTTAGGCATTCGATTCAAAGGCATGGCCAAGTAACTCATCGGATCTTTAAACTGCACTTGTCCCACTTGCATGAAAATGATGTTGGCTCCGTTCAAAGTCACTTTATGACGCTCGTTGCCTTGTCCCGTATAGTATCTCAGAAGAAAATGTCCATCGTATCGCTAGAAATTGTGGGCCATGACTGTGGCATGACGATGACAATCTTCGTAACGTTCGATGTCTTCTTGGCTCCATGTCTTGTCGATGGGGTCTAAGACCCATCGTGCGAAATCGGCTAGCGTGTTCGGTCCTCGAAAGATTTTTTCACTTCCTCCAGGAATCTTACTGCAGTGAGGGCAATGACTGAAGATAGGTTCTTGAATGCACTTCTCACACGCTCGATGAACCACGCAGAAATTAGGAATGTGAATGCCTGTCTCTTGCATGCATTCAAAATCGATAAAGATGAAATTGCCTTTCTTCTTGTGACCATCCTCTTTCTCTGGTTGGGGTTGGTATTTTTGCACGTAACATTGGTGTTCCAAGTCCACGATGTGGTGACAAATGTGACATTTCTTCTTTCCTTGGCAGACGTGTGCCTTGGCATTGTTGGTACATAGAAATTGTGCACACGTTGGGTACAATCTCAGGAGTTAACAAGCACATTTCTGCTGTGAACCTTGCGTCTTCAGATGTTGTTGGTAACAGGTAGGGCTGACAAACGTGGGCAGACAAGCTGAACAATGAACTCGTTCTTGCCCTTCGTTTAGACAGGCCTGAGAGGCCAAACATCCTGAGCATTTGGATCCACAATGCTTGTGTTGCTCTCGATTGTTATAGCCATAGTCACATTTCTCACAGTAATAACCGTATCCCAGGAATGCAGTGATACTGGTAATGGCATCGAAATGTTCATCGTGATGATACAGGTGAATGTATTTTCCATCCTTCAAGTCCCTCGAAACAAGAGAGGTCCGCACACTTCTTGAGGGTGCACTTTCAAGGTGTAGCGTGGAGCTAGGACATCTTGCAATTTTTGCACTTCAGGAATGCCACAGGGTATATTTTTTGACAGGCTAGCTTGTTGTAAAAGGAGTTCTACTTCACTGCGTTGTTTGGCTCGGTCCCATTTTTGAATAGTTTTCCAGGTTCTTTTCCATTCTGCCGTGTCGTTCTTGTTGGCATAGGTTCGTCCCACCACGATAGCCCTGGCTAAACACATCTGGTCTTGAGGGTTGTTAATTTGGACGAGGCTCTTTTTGGTGCTGCGAAGACCGTTCGCCAATAAGACCTTTTTGCATCCGGTCCCTTGAGGAGGAGAGACGTCGGTCATGTCTAGTGTGGCTTTTCCATCGGTGATGTCAAATTGGTCATTGGATTGTTGCACGTGTTGAATCTTGTCCATGACTTTGGAAGCAGTCAATTCTGCAGGGGTGCTAAACTCAACCCAAACAGGGGATTTCAAACCGTCGTGTTGAATGGAAAGTCTCAAGCGATCGTCTTCTTTGGGTTGACATTGTCGCTTGAGTGTGGTGAGCAAAGAATCCCACATTTCGGTGGTGAACCCTTCTGCTTTCTCCAACGGTACTTCGGACTTGAAATCTTTAAACTTAACCGTGTATCTGTAAGCCGTTGTTCTAAATTTTCTAGCGGGACACATTTCCGTCTCTCGAATGGAATAGTATTTTTCAGGGTTGACTAAGGGTGGTTATTTTTGTTTAGAGGAAAACTCTTTGGGTTTGGATTCTGGTTCACTCATGTCCTCTTAAAAATCACTGGCATGAATTTGTGCCAAGACTTCAGCTCTTGTACCAGGCGATATATCACGTTTCTGCCTCTTACTTCCTTCTTTCTTCTCAAATGTATTGGGTCGTTTCATCTTGATAGCAAAACGTCAAATGACTAAAGTTTAAACACCATGGGATACTTTATAGTCATGGCAGACCAACGTATATAAAGGGTATGTGTCTTGTCCTTTCACTATTTATTTCACTCTCAAACTGAGCACAACTATGGAAGAGACTACACAAATCGAACGTTTCATCAGGGCGTTGCGAGGGGTCATTAGAAAATTCTCTTCAGGCCAGTCGAGGGACTACTTTCCTTCCTTTCGAGATAAGTCAAGATACTTGCTATATTTGTCAGAAGAAAGCGCATTGGTCTTCAGAGTGTCCAGGTCGTGGAAAAGGCAAAACAGGGGTAAAAAGAGACAAAAGTCAAGATACCTGTTATCATTGTCAAGAAAAAGGACACTGGTCTCCAGATTGCACTAAGAAACAAGCAAGAAGAAGAGGAGAAGCTTGATAGAGCGGAAGAAGAGGAAGAAACCAGATAGGTGTAGAAAAAGAAACTGGAGAAGAAATGAAGAAGGGACTAAAGTGAGGAGAAACAGGAGGAAAAGACTGTAACTGAAGAAATTGAAAAATCAGAGAGTAAACAATGAGACAGAAGAAGTCTATGTACTTTTTAAAGTGCTATGTTGTGAATTGTGAATTGGATTGTAAATATTTATAAAAGAATAAATTAGCTATGAAGGTAAGTGTCTTTGGGTTTTGATTTTAAAATAAGAACTTACACTCACGCACTCATGCACAGACACGTACTATAGGGGTAAAAACATGTTTTTTTTTAGTTATGGCAATTGAAATTCTATCTCTTTTCGAGAGACATGGGTGGCCCTGAAAAAGGCCTTTTTTGGTGTAGGGGTGAGTTTAAACAATTAACTTTAACTGTCTTAAGCCTTCGCCACGGCCAAGGCCTACTTCTGGACTGCATACTGTTGATGATGATTTGGTTGAAATCACTAAGGGTGGTACGGTAGGCTTAGTCACAGGGTTGGAGTGTTTAGCTCGGGAAGGTCGTATTCTCTTCGGACGTAATATAGAAGTCTGATACATTTGTTTCAGACTTCTTAACTCTGCTAAAATGTCTAACAGTACCGTGACCGTTTGACTTTCACACCCTTGTTACTTTGCTGCTGCATCTTCTTGTTGTTGTTTTCTTACCTCTTCTTCTTGCTGCTGTTGTTGTAGGATAAAAGCTTGTTCTGCTTCTTTTTGCTGTTGTATAAATTTCTCCAATTCTTCTCTCTGTCTCTGTCTAAAATTTTCGACGTGCTGGAATAAAGGAGAAGGTGGCGAAGGTTTTGGAACAAATTCTTGCGAGGTAAGAAAATCCACAAAATCCCATTTCACCTCTTCTGAAAGTAAGTCCGGGTTCCCTTGGGTAGTCTCCACGGCTGGTGCACCCCAATTTATCGTTTTCTGAGTTTCCATCATGTTGAAAAACTGTCACGTGGATTAACTGCATACAGGCGCTATCGAATCTATATAGGCCATGTGACGTCAGAGACCACTCTCTTCGGATTGGACGTGGGCTGACTGATGTTATGATTTGTCAATGAACTCAATTCGTTTCAATCCTTCCTCTCCCTATAAATAAGTGCAGTTCACTGTATTCCTTCACGTGTTCTCGGCACCCGCAACATGTGAACCGACGTGCAATCATCGACACTTGTATCTTCCATGATTTTCCGGACGGACATACCGATGTATGTCCGATCCAAGTGGACAGACACCAGCCTTTGGATACGAAGAATATATGTGGAAAGGCAAAGATGCCTCAAGAGAGTTCTGATTTACGGACCTGAAATTAGGCGTAGTTTGAGGACAAGAAAAAGACCGATACGGTGTCCTTTGTGTTAAGAATAGGGTATGTAAACATAAACCCAAAGGCCCTTTTCAGGGCCACTCATAGGTCTCGAAAAGACCTTGATTTTCATTGCCTACCCCATTTTTTTAAAAAAAATGTCTGTTGTCTATAGTGTGTGTATGTGTTCTATCCCTCTCCACTGTTCCATTTCCCTTGTCGCTATAAAGCTTTCAAAATTTTCCCATGTTCAATTTCCTTTGTCGCTAAACAGTCCTACGATTTATTTCCCACGTTAATTTCCCGTTGTCGCTAAACAGTGTTGAATTTCCCATTGTCGCCAACGTGTCGGGGGAGGGGGGGGTTGTAATGATAATTCCCATTGTCGCCAAAGTATCCCACTTCACTACTTATGCGTATGTGTGTTGGTCTGTGGGTCTATGTGAATGTGTCCGTGAGTCTACGTGTTCGTGTATGTTGGTCTATGTGTATGTGTCTGTGTGTATGTTTGCGTGCGTATGTGGGTCTATGTGTGTGTCTTTGGGTTTATGTGCGTGAGTCTGTGGGTCTGTTAGTGTTTGTCTGTGGTCTAGGTGTGTGCGTCTGTGGTCTAAGTGTATGTGTGTGTCTTGGGACTAAATTGTTGTGTCTGTAGGTCTATGTGTGTGTATGTGGTCTATGTGTGCCTGTGAGTCTTTGTGTGTGTTTTTCTGTAAGTCTATGTGTGTTTGCGTGTCTGTGGGTTTATGAGTCGTTGTCTGTGAGCGATAGTCTGTGTGTCTGCGGGTCTACGTTTGTGTATGTCTCTGGGCCATTGTGTTTGTGTCTGTGGATCAATGTATGTGTGTCTTTGGGTTTATGTATTTGTGTCTGTGACTCAATGCGTGTGTGTCTGCACGTCAGTGTGTGTGTGTGTGGGACTAAATGTGTGTGTTTGTGGGTCAATGTGTGTGTGGGTGTTTGTGGGTCTATTTATGTGTGTGTTTGTGTCTGTGGGTCTATATGTGTTTCTGTGTGCCCATGTGTGTGTATCTGTGGGTCTATGTGTATTTTCTGTAAAAAAGTTAAAAAAATCTATATATTTCACTCGTATGACACTTCTTATTCAATTTGACCCATTCAATTATTAATTTCTTTGTGGAAAAATATTAATGAACAAGTCTCATTCCAATGTGTTTGTTACATTTCACTCCAGTATGGTATCTAAGTTTCTGATGATATAGAGGATATTTGCTTGGAACGAGTGAATAACGGATATAATTCATCGAGTGGATGAAAGACGATGAGAACTTTAAATTGTACTTTTATTTACCAGTATAATGTTGTAATAGCGACAGGCGTAAAACAAATAACATTTGCATCTTTGCACATAGAAGAAGTACATAACAAGCTAACGAAATAGTTAAAACAAAAGAATAAAATATGATAGAAGATTAATGTACAAACCTAACATGGGGACAAGTATCTATGAAGAATTCGAACAAAATGATTAGAGGCAAGAACGTGCTTCACTGCCTACGTGACCTAGTTATCTAAGTCATATTGTTTGAGCCATCTAATGGGACGCATCACTTTTTATTCCGGTCGTGACCTATTCTGGCACAATTGTACCGACGAAATAAAAAGATATGAATGCATCTTATTTTATTATTATTATTATTATTATTATTATTATTATTATTATTATTATTATTATTATTATTATCGTTATTGTTATTATTAATAGTAATAGTAGTAGTAGTAGTAGTAATCTCTCAATTGATGACGAATCTAGCCACCAGCAGACTTAAGCCAATCAGCAACTTTCCAACGGACCAAACCGGTGTCTGGTTAGGGACAAATGATTTGTGAGTGTATAATGATAATTACCATTTTAATTCAGCCAGACATTCGATCCTGTCCTTCGGAAAGTTGTTTATTGAATAAATTCACAAATGTACAGAAAACTGCTTTTATGGAAACTCGTTCTCTTTTGTTTACCCGGCACGTATGTGCTATTTCTTCTTAGGGGTATGTAACTAATTGTTTAATATTGTTGCTGTTGTTCAATTGTAATTCTCAGTCTTGACCTCATCCCTATTTTGGATAGTTCATGTTCTCCTCGCCAAAGTATACCTAATCTTTGTTTTGCGCTTGACTGTGTGTGCGTGTTTGCGTCCGTGTACGTGTGTATCTGTACTGCATTGTCCTATGGAGTAAACTTTTTTTTGATGAAAATGTGCGAAAACCTCGATTTCTTTCCTTACCGTTTTAAATCGTTTTGTCATTAAATAATGTCTACTGTTTGTGCGGGCTTTCATTTTATTACTTTTGAACTTAAGAATCCTGTGCGTTTTAAAACCTATACATTCTCTACATTGTTTTGACTAATATAAGAAAGTCTTCTTCCCAGGCCAGCTTTTATAAACTGTATTTCTTTGTTAATGTTTTAAGGACAAGTAAAACCATTAAATAAAATTGAAAATTAAAAGAAATAAAATATGATATTATTTTTACCGAATATATAAATTTTTGGTTCAAGAAATGTCTTGATTCTGAGTGTCAGTGCCTTCAGAGATATTAAAAACTAATGACGTCTCAATCAGTTTTGAAGAGAAATTTTAGTGGTTTCCATAGAAAGATAACAAGAGATGCCAGTGAAGATCTGAAGAAGTTATATGTAGATAGTTTCCAAAGAAAGCAAGAAGTCGAAATGTGTCAACATATTTTGACACAAGGACGAATACGGCGTCCTATTCCCTATTCGAACAAGAAGAATGCTTTAATATTCGATTCGAATTCTTATAAACAACCGACTTTAATGACTAATGTAATTTCCATGAAGTCATGTTGAGAGTGCTCTTATTTCTGATATCTTTGCCAGCAGCCCGTCTTCCACAAAAATAAGGCATCCATGAAAAATTAACAAAAACAATGTTTAACATTCTACAATTAAACGATGAAATAATGTTACACAGATACCAGCAGAAGATAAGAAATGTCGCAAATATGTTGTAAAATCTGCAGCAATAAATAATTTTAACAACACGACAAGTAAACAGAATACAAAAGACAATTACTTTTCTTATTTCCAGAGCAGAAATGAACAATTACTTCCATTAGTAACGATACATTGTAAGAGGTCCAGCAGAACGTCATCGGCTGTTTGCGGAAACGTAATTATTATTAGCTCTACCTAAAAAGAACTTCAACTTAGATTAATGTAATTAATGTTTGGTTTAAATGAAAATAAATAAATACATGATTTGTTTAAATTTAAATGTAATTAAATACATGTCTGTTTTAATATGAATTAGTTAAATCCATGTTTGGTTTAAATTGCAACTAATTATATACATATTTGGTTTAAATTTAAATGTAATGAAATACATGTTTGTTTAAATTTCAATTAATTAAATACATGTTGGGTTAAAATTGAAATGAATTAAATACGTGTTTGGTTTTAGTTTAAATCAGAATATTAATCAGGAGTTGTTGCAATTATTTTCTTGTCCCTTAATTATTTTCAGGATTTTCTGGTCACGTGAGTAGTCATAAGGATTCAGTTTTGGGCTTTATCACTGAAATATTCTCTTTAAACATTGGCTTAGCACAACGTTACTTTGGAAACAGAAAACAATAACGTAAAGAATCCAAAACGAAATATATGTTCTTTATTCACGAATAAATAAATACGTTTCAAGAAATATAAAAAAACACAAATATAGAAAGTATTTTTCTAGGAAACGAATATATTACTAAACACACATATTTAGGAACAATTGTACCTACCAAAATTAAATATATGAATGCATATTGTATTATTAATAGAAGTAGTAGTATTAGTATTATTAGCAGTATTAGAAGTAATATAATTATTCTCTCAACTGATGACGAGAGTAGCCACAAGCAGACTGATGCAATATATTGCAATCAGTAACTTTCCAAAGGACCTGACCGGTGTCTGGTTAGGGAACAATGATTAGCGAGTGTATTATGATATTGACCATTTTAGCTCAGCCATACACTCGGTTCTGTCCTTCAAAAAGTTATCTATTAAGTAAACTCGCAGATGTGCAGAAAATTAACGTGACCAAAATGAACAATAATGATGTATGCTGCCGATAACATCACGCACTGAATTTGGCTTCAATTAAATGATCCGGTTATTGCTTTTATCGAAACTCGTTATATATGTTTACCCTGCACGTGTGTGCTATGTCTTCTTTGGGGCATGTAACTAATGTCTTAATAGTCTTGCTGTTGTTCAATTGTAATTTTCAGTCTTGACCTCATCTCTATTTTGGATAGTCCATATTCTCCTCGCTTTACGCTTGACTATGTGTGCTTGTTTGTGTCCGTGCAGGTGTGCGTGTGTATGTGTACTGCATTGTCCCATGGGGAAAACTTTGTATAGATGAAAACCTCAATTCCTTTCCTCACCGTTTTAAATCGTTTGTCATTAAATAACGTCTTATGTTTGTGTGGGCTTTCATATCATTTCTTTTGAACTTCGGAATGTTGTGCGTTTTAAAACCTATACATTCTCTACCTTGTTATGACTAATACAAGAAAGTCTTCTTCCAGGTCAGTTTTTATAAATTGTATTTCTTTGTTAATGTTTTAATGACAAGTAAAAACATTAAATACAATCGAAAATCAAACGAAATATACTATGATATTATTTCACCGAATATAGTTTTTTGGTTCAAGAAATGTCTAGATTCTAAGAGTCAGTGCCTTCGGATATGTTAAAAACTAATGATTCTCAATCATTTTTGAAGAGACATTATAGTATTTTTCAATGAAAGAAGACAAGAGATACCAGTGAAGATCTGAAGTGTTTATTGGTAGATATTTTGCAATGAAAGCAAGAAGTATAAAAGTGTCAACATATTTTGACACAAAGACGAATACGGCGTCCTATTCCCGACTCGAACGAGAAGAAGGCTTTAATATTCGATTCAAAGTCTTATAAACAACCGACTTTAATGTTTAATGTAATTTCCATGAAGTCATGTTGAGCGTGCTCTTATTTCTGATATCTTTGCCTGCAGCCCTTCTTCCACGAAAATAAGGCATCCGTGAAAAATTAACAAAAACAATGGTTAACATTCTACAATTAAACGATGAAATAATGTTACACAGATAACAGCAGAAGATAATAAATGTCGCAAATATGTTTCAGAATCTGCAGCAAAATTTTGTATAACAACACGTCAATGAAACAGGATACAAAAGACAATTACTTGTCCCATTTCCAGAGCGAAAATGGACCCTTAATTACATTAATAACTATACAACGTCATCTACTGTTTGCGCGAACGTAATTAGTATTATCTACCTAAAATACACTTCAACTCAAATCAATGTAATTAAAAAAATGTTTGGTTTAAATTTAAATTAAGTAAATACATGATTCATTTAAATTTAAATGTATTAAATACATGTCTGTTTAAATTTGAATCAATTAAATCGATGTTGGTGTTAAATTTCAATTAATTATATACATTTTTGTTTTAAATTAAAATGTAATTAAATACATGTTTTTTTTTAAATTTAAATTAATTTAATGCACGTTGAATTTAAATTTAAACTAATTGAATACATGTTTGGTGTAAATTTTAATATAATTGCATAGCTGTCTGTTCAAATTTGAATTAATTAAATGCGTGTTTGTTTTAAATTTAAATGAATTAAATACATGTCTTGTTTAAATTTTATTGTAATTAAATACATATCTCTTAAAATTTAATTTAATTGACTGCATGTTTTTTTTTCTCAGTTAAAACCAAAAACATAATCTTGAGCTGTTGCAATTATGTTCTTGTCCCTTAATTATATTCAATGCTTTCTGGTCATGTGCGTAATCATAAGGATTCAGTTTTGGGCTCTATCACTGAACGATTCTCTTTAAACTTTGGCTTGGCACAACGTTACTTTGGAAACAGAAAACAATAACGTGAAGGATCAAATACGAAATATATGTTCTTTATTCACGAATGAATACAATAATTTTTAAGAAATATAAAAACACAAATATGAAAAATGTTTTTCTAGGAAAAATATAATGCTAAACGATTTGTATGCTCGAAAATATTTCCTTACACCTTGTTCCAAAAACATACATTTGCATGTCTTCGGTTATATATCCACTGGCTTAAATCTTTACCCCACGGGATGGACAATGTGGGATAGATGAAAAGAGTTATCCTGTATGTCGTACGAGAGCACTAATAGAACAAAATCGGGGTTATTCAGTAGTTGACATGCCTGACTCACGAAGGAAGTAAGTTGGTTCGAATTCCACCATCTGATCAAGCGAAGCTGACTACCGTGGAGTGTCGTTTAGCAAAGCACTTCAATCCATAGTTTAGCAACTAAATAACCCATATGTTTTGCAGTACAGTGAGACACCGAAATACCAATCCTTCCCGACTGATAATCACTTCCAATCCCCATCTCTCAATCCCAAAGATATGAATCGGTAGTATTGAAATGTAATACCAATTTTCAAAATACGTCCATCGCTCTATGGTTTTAAATGTCTGTCCTCAGTGGTATTCATGATACAGACATGTATGTATTGTTCACAAATGAACAAACATAAGAACAAAGCTCACGGCGAAAACGTGTAGAAAAAAGACACAACCTTAATGATTATAACAAAACAAAATCATATCTCTATCAGAGCTAAGGATATGACGAAGTCCTGAGTACTGTATGTCCCTCGTGTTTGTTAATTTTAAGTGTCAGAGAATGATTAAAGTAACTAAATACTGATAAATATATTATTATATTTAATTTAGATAAGTATTTTTTCACAAAACATGGGTTAATATAATTAATAAAAATGTAATACATATTTAAAAGATGCGAAAACTCACAAAATAATACGCCAGAAAAAGAATGAAAACCTCATTTGCCGCTAAATGGAATAACTGCTAGACAATGATAAGGCGATTACAGATAACGCTAACAAAATGTGGCCACGAATCATCTACAAATGAAATAGCGCTTAAGGTCTTGCTTCTAATTTACACAAGGTTTTCTTCATCTACAGTCTTGCTTTTCTTTCACCATACTGAGCACATGTAATTTGATTCGCTGTAGTATTTGTGTAGAATATATTCTGACTAAACTGGTCACACTTTGCTCACGTTTCAAACAATTTACTATCGTAGTAGCAGTCTGAAATGCAAGGAAATGAAGAAGGGTGATACCTTAAGTGGTCTAAATAAAATAAACCATGAAAATGATACTCTAATGATTTGAGTCCATGTTAATGTACAGTTGACTGCTGCCTAGATAAAGGTCGACATTATGTTAACGATTTAAAACTCAAACGCAGTAAGTGTGATGACGATGTATAATAAAAAATTTAAGGAGGAATGAAGTTACAACAGTTATTGAGTAATAAATTGATTCAAGTATATCACCTAGACTAATATATTCAATTACAAAATCTGACCAAACTCATCACGATGATGATTTAGCACTACAACCCATTGCTAACCAAAACGCCATGCCGGGTAGGTTTGATTAAATAAAACTTTTGCGTTTTTTTAAGACAATAAATATAGAGAAAGTTTTCACAAATTTAATTGAACCATTGCATTGTGTCGAGTAACAAAGCCACGAGTAACGATTTGCAAAGCTTCGACTTCATGAACAAAATATGTTCCTGAACCTACTTTAAGATAAAGCAAGCAAAACTCATATATTCTTTTATTACGATGTGAAGGTTGCAAAACTCATGTCTTCCTATATTTCAGATGTGAAGGATGCGAAACTCGTGTAGAAGTTTATTGCAGATGTGAAGGTTGCAAATCTCATGTTAACTTTTATTACAGATGAGAAGGTTGCAAAACTCATGTTAACTTTTATTACAGATGAGAAGGTTGCAAAACTCATGTATTCTTTTATTACAGATGTAAAGGTCGCAAACCTCGTGTATACTTTTATTGCAGATGGCAAAGCTGCAAAGCACATGTATTATGTTATTACAATTGAGAAGTTTGCAAAACTTATGTATTCTTTTATTACAGATGCGAAAGTTGCAAAACGCATGTACAATTTTATTATAGATGCGAAGGTTGCAAAACTCGTGTATACTTTTATTGCAGATGTCAATGCTGCAAAGCTCATGTATACTTTTATTACTGATGTGAAGACTGCAAAACTCATTTCCATTATGTCGGAGACGATGCAGTTAACACTACAACCAAGCAAACCATATTACTGCATAGAATGGTTCCTCAAAATGTATAATGCTTTAGAGGGACACATTTAAATCGATAATTGGTACTGCAAACATTGCTGGAGTAGGTATAGCATCAAATCGTGGTCTTATCTGACAGCATTCATCCGTATCTGACAGTGTTCAGTCGTATCTAACATCCTTCAGACAATAACATTTTAAACTAAAGGGTATAATAAGTGTTATGGTTTGTGTTTTTATTTTGATATTTCTTCATTCAAATCTGAGTTACGTAACCTTGAGAACTGGTGGTCTCGCCCGGTGACAGACGCTAAAACCAAACTATATTAATTTTATTTCACTTTGCAATATTTATTTAATAACAAAGGGAAGGGTATAACCACTTTCAATAAGCACAGACGGGCTGAAAGCCTGTGGTTGTCTCGACAAACAAATCTTTTAAAATAATTCACATTTAAGAACACCTATTTATTTAAAATTTCAAAATTTACCGCAAACGTTCACGCGCATTATATAACAATATAGGAACGTCTTCATCTGTCGTTTCATGCATAATTCGTTTGGTTGATTCTGTATAACGGCGAACTTAAGTATTTTTTATCATTGTCCTCAATAGTTGTTTGTACTTCTGAACTTTGTGTTATTTGGTTTTATGTTTGAAGATCAAATGGCTAAGGACTGCCCACAAAGGATTTTTATAATATTGCAAATTACATTTTAGCGTTATATTCATTCGGGAGACTTATCTTTAAAAAAATTGTTTGTCGTAGAATATGTGATGTATTTTTTACAAAAGGTGTCACTTACCGTTTGAACATAAACAAGTCACATTAAGTTTACTCAGTGATATACTCAATCATGTTTATTCATGTAGGAAATTATTTTAAATAAGTTAATATTTAAAATCGTCGTGTTATGGTTTGAATTTTATCACATTCCAACATGAAAACTTTCCCTTACTGACAACGTAGGCACATGTAATGTGTTTACTGTTCTTAAGGTGTAAAACGAAACAAAGAGAGACGGAGAGAGACAGGGAGAAGAAGAACAAGAAGAATGAGAAAACAAAGAAGCAAGGGAACAAGAAAAATTAATTAAATATAGAAAATATATATTATCTAAGGGAATACATATTTCCGAAGTAGAAAATGAAAGTAGTTATAGCAGTGATATAGCCACTGAGGCGGTGCCACATTTAGATTGTTCTCACACTGATATATTTTACTATCATATTATTAAACATTGTGTTAAGACTCTGTAAGGTTACCGAAACAACTCAACAAATAACCTGACATGGCATGAAATTAGTCCATTACAATTATTTTGCAGTATATATATATATATATATATATATATATATATATATATATATATATATATATATATGAGAGTTTGCATGCAACGCATGTACCTAAACTTATTCATAAAGGCAATACCTACACTATTAAAATGTATGATTTTAATAAAGGGTTACTAATTTTATGCAACGTCTGTCTGACTATCATCCAGCAAAACGTGAATCAGGGAACACTCGCCATAAATAGACTAAATCATTCTTACATATTGTCTTAAGATTATGTGGTATTATTGGAACGAAGAAATAAATGAAGGATGGTATTATCATTTGATTAATATGCAACAACTTGCTTATACCTCACATACGTACATGCGTGCATTTAAAGCAATGTCGAATATAAGTTATCGAGACGAACGATTTATAATTTACATTTCTGATGATTAAACGTTTAGTGCTTTGTTTTGCTTTTGATGCAAACATTTACATCCTAAAACTTAATCAAAATGTTTTACCTAATCCAAAGTAAAGATAACTGTTTAGAAAATAAGATTCCGAATAATAACAAAATAATAACAAAAAATAAAATTTGAGAAGAAAGTCTTACCTTTGATGCTGATCACAGAGGTCGCATGTTTTTGGACACAAGCGTACTGCTTGATCTCTTCTTTTATCACATAAACCATATCTAGGCCAGGTTACACATTTATACGTTTCGTCTCTACAACCACCTAAAGATTATATATAATTGACTTATGGTTTTTTCACCTCCATGGAAACAGTTTTTAAACACTAAACATATTATTAAAGGATCAACACGTTCAGCTTATAGTTCTCAAGGAGGTAATGCTTTATATAATATAAATTGTAACAGTCACACTTAGCCGTCGCTACGCATACCCAATCACACACATATATGCAAACGCACTCATACCTAAACAGAGAGACACATTAACACAGTTGTAAATACAGAATTAACCGTTGCCACCGATACCATGATAAATTGGGATCCACATCTACGAACATGCCAAAACACACATATACTTACAGACCCGTTCCCTAAAACACTGATACCCTTGCCCAAACACACAGATACGTTTCGCTCCCATTTACAAACACAGATACACATACATTTTTATGACAGTCATCATACGATATCTTACCGTTTGGATCGTCAGCAGCTGATTGCTCATTCACTTTACTTATCAATATTATTTTTATAATTACTTGCAAGTACTAATATTCACGTATTTTGAATTTTGAGTTGTAGCACCACATCACAGTTTATGAATGAATAATATATCATGAAAAAGTTTATGAATGAATGCTATATCATTTTTAAATATATTTTTTTCTGGTTACAAAGTTATTTTTTCTTCAAATTATTTCATGCATGTGACTTACAATCTGGACGGTATGCTATACATTTTACAGGCTTGAAATAAAGTCTTTAACATTAAAAGTAAAACAGATGCAACTATTTATCAGGTAAATGTATAATTGTATTTAAAAAACGATAACAGTGTAATCAGTTGAGTAAAGTTGAAATCAGTCAATCGCATTATATTCCAAATTCCAGAACCAAAATAAGTCAGCACTTACCGTTGCAATTGTACATTTTGTTTACGATTTCTACATCTGTGACTGACAGGTTTCCCATGTTTCCTATGCTATCCTCTTCTACCGGTTGCTTGACTAGTATTGTTTTCGACTTTATGTCATTGGAGAATGCCTGAAGGGATGATATAATGTAAGTACATTCTACTGAACTGTTTTCTGACGCAGACAAAATGTGTATGTTCCATCATAGAATCAGTCGCTCATGAACGTGGTATTGATAAAGTGAGAAAAAAAATAGAAAAGAAACAAAGATGGCGATCATCTGTCCGCATGTTCCTTCCATTATTTATACATCGATGAGACACGTTGGCCCCATATGTCTACATCCTTATTTCTTTCATGATGACAGGTATCAGTGGTGTTATCTTGGTGTGAAGAAGCATGGGTAAAGAATAATCAGCAAAAGAGATGTTCCTAGCTAGGTCATCAACAATTGATGAACCCAATAAACAGGCAGATGGTTACATTATTTAGAACTAGAAACGTATCTATTCCGTTTTTTAACGCTAACTTGAATAATGAGACATCTCTTAGACGAAAATGAAACATGTGTATGGGACGTTGATGTGTATATAAGCATCGCAAGACGTAGAATAGAAGACACTAGACCAGACCAAACGAAGTATTGTACAACTTTGTTTACCTTTCTTTCATTAGTCCAATGAATTTGCCAAGCACATCTTCATGCTAACAAATCTCCTTTCTTTAATTATGTTGAATGTTGGATGGTATGTGTGTGTGTAACAATGCATATTCATGTAACTATTTTCATACATAAATACATTATACAAAGAATACAAGATCAAAGAGAGTCGTTTGAGAATATAATCAAGACAACCACTTACGTCGACACTGTAATGCATTATGGAATAGGGATCGTAGGGGATATTCATATGGTCAACCTCCAGTGATGTGAGCTTCTCGAACTGGTCTGAATAATCTGGGTTCACGTTCTCCGTAATGATATCAACATAATCGTCCCTGTCCGGCCGCTGGTGTTCGTGCTCAAGACCAATCGCATGCCCAATCTCGTGTAAGTACGCTCCTATCTGTATATTAAAGGTATAAACAAAATATTGTATGTCTTTCTTCCTTTAAGCTAATGTTCACTGCAATCTGCATAGACATACAATGCGTTTCATACGTTTTAGACGTTACGTGAAAATTCATTTCAAGATGTTTTATATAATAATAGACTCCTGCATTCCTCAACTTTCATGCATGTCTGTTGATAACTAAATTTCAGGATGATGTATCAGATGTAGCATACTCAAAACTGTCATTTTGGAATTGTTTAGCTCAATGCAAATATTATGCTTTATAATTTTGTATCTGAGCCCACTTCAAGGGCACAAGGTCGTACATCATGTACCTTCTGGTGACAAATCTGCAGTGTAAACTATGTGGACATCTGACTTGTCAGATTGGGACCATCCTGCAGCAGCAAACAAATTAGCATGAACAAGGTATGGCTGTCAGGTGTGTGTGAGTTTATACGTGTGTCAAAAACCTAATGACTAGTACTTACATATCTACACCCGTTTGAGGAAAAGGAAACATTCTGCTTTCCACCCACCATTCCCACATTTGAGGAGCAGCTGGAAAAAAATAGGAAAAGAGTATTGAGTAGCTGTATTTCCTGGAAGGGAGAAATACACTGGATATTGCAAGCACCCTAACGTGTAATGTACATAACAACACTCAAAATGTGCTGAACAATCCAAACTATTGTTTTGAAAGGCTGTTGGTTTTGTTCTTTCCATGAATTACTACAACACCCAGAAATTACAAATTCTCGTAGTTTCAAAACCTGGTAACGAACGTAACTCTTATATTTAAATAATGATTATTTTAAAAATATAATTATTTGATTTTCACGACTAATATCTATTGTGGAAATCATCCTTTTGCGCATTTACTTGTTCTGTTCGCACCATATGAATGGGTAGAGTATATAGCATTCGTAAATCCAATCGTTTAATTTCGACGAGTAGCGTCACATCCGTCACAAAGTCATTTAAGCTCAATATAGTTGAAGCTTTTAATTGACTCAAAGAAGACTAGGTGTGGTGCTTATCCTTAACAGGACTTAGGTGATGTTAAAATTATGTCCCCTTTCTGACTGAACATTGTCTTTAATTTTTGATTATGCTAAATAACCTTTGGAGGAATTCATGGGCTAAAATTATTTTTTTGCAAGGGGCTTTACATTAAAAAGATTTAAGTCAAGTTCGACTGTCTGTTTTCTGTTTTATGGCAGTCTTTAACAAAGTCATGGCCCTTGCTTCACTTAGTACTTAACTCAAGAATTAAAATCAAATTTATCATAAGACGTTATTTTTTTTAAAACATACTTCTTCTGGTTTGAGGTTTGTTTTCTCGGGCAAAACAGTTACAGGTTTCAGGTTTCCACTTCCTATAAAAGCATGACTGACTTACTTTTATTGACACAAACACACACACACACACACACACACACACACACACACACACACATAGTGTCTGCCATCCGAACATAATAATTATCTTCGAAAATTATGAAGAAAGAAATAATATGTCATTTTTTTATCTTCGATAAATGAGAAGTCGTATGTAGCAGCGTTTTATTTTACATGTTTATATTTCACCAACAGGTAACTATATTTGATTTCCAAGAATGAAACAACTATTAATGACTCCCTTATCCAATTTAATTTACATTCAAACCGATGAATGTGAAGAAACTGACGACTGATGAGTACTTCTTGAGGAATTTTGACTCTCCCTCTCCAGGCTTTAAAATCCATTTGGTAATATATAGTGTCCTGTCGTATAAAAAAATCTAATGCAAAGAGAGGATCATTTGAAAGTTTATAATACACACACACACACACACACACACACACACACACACACATATATATATATATATATATATATATATATATATATATATATATATATATATATATACATAGACAAATAAATAGATAGATAGATAGATAGATAGATAGATAGATAGATAGATAGATAGACATATAAAGCGAGTGAGAATACATTATACAATCAAATGATTATTTAGAACTTCTTTACTATCAAGGATTAGTCTAGATTATACGTTTTCAAACGAGAAAAGTAAAGTAAGAAATTATCTGAATTCCCAAAACTCCTCGAATAAGAATATATGGCAGTAATCCACATTCAATCGAATGAATTTAATAGCAAATGCTCAAATATTCTTTCTGATTAGACAGCAATTCCGAGTTGCCTTGTTCGAACTGGGAAGATATTATTGTACTTTCATCATCACATTCTTACTCTTCTCCGTCCGTGAAAACGATAGCATTGATGTCAGCAGACGTGGCCTTTCTAAATCGTAGGCAGGTGTTACGCTCCCATTCCGTCATAGCCTGCCGGATCATGTCCTGTTCTGTCTGATCTATACAACATACAATGTGAACAGTGTACAAATGTGCAAGTGTCCCTTTGCTATTGAAATGATATGTAGAGAGTCTTGTATGACTACCAAATAAATATGAAATTTTATGACACAAGTGTTGTCACTTTCTGTTAGCGGTAAAGTTTGTTACATGACATGGAGGCATTATTTTTTCATATACAATGAACATAGATGTGAAATTCTTTTCCTTATATAGATTTGAAGATACTTTAATTTCTATAAGATATTGTTATGTGAAGTTAGCTTGTGTTATTTCTAAACATAATCGGAACCTATTCGATTTCGTCATATAGCCTCTACAACGTGGACTTGAATTGCCCTTGTATGCTGTGTGAGTTTAAGACGTCTTATATCCGTAACTATCTGTTCCTAAAGTTGTCTGATTTCCGTTACTTTACGTGCCTTAGGTTTTATTTTTGATGCTATCTTTCCCTGTGTTGTTTGTTTCTGTTAGTTCTCGTTGTCTTCTATCCCTTAATCTGTGTGTCTGAGTTATTTATGTTACTCTTTTGTCCTTATTGTATGGGTCTGAGTAGATTTTGTATTTCCATTCCGTGTTTTTATTTGGTCATCCTCTATCGATTGTGTAGGAACCGGTAAGGAGTGGCACAAACATTAACGGAAATAAGACAACTTGTGCGAACACGCTTCGAAAGCGGGATTACGTCATCAAAGCTCCCGTCCCTAATTGAAAGAACACATACAGTGTTATATATATATATATATATATATATATATATATATATATATATATATATATATATATATATATATATATATATAAATCCGTACGAAATTGTTTCACACTTATTTATCCCGAAAAGTTATTTTATCGAATAGAGTAGATTAAAAATATTATAGCTAATTAGGAAACATTTCGAGTCATATATCATTTCCCAGAATAGATATATAACTCTAGGTTCGTCTTTACATCAACGTCAACTTACTGAAATGTCCCCGTTGGAATCGATAGGGAATTTCTCCGTTTGTCCAACGTAACCTTCGATCGCGAATCGCTTTACGCTTATTTCGAATCAGTGTACTGCTGCAAGAAATTATATATATATATATATATATATATATATATATATATATATATATATATATATATATATATATATATATATATACATAAACATTACAGCGTATTTTTCAATTTAAAGCTCATATAAACAAACTGAGCGAGTAGATATTTATTTCATATTTAATCATTAATGCAAAATTCACATTGAAATTCATGATAGATACATCAATTTCAAATTAATTCGCAAGACTTTATAGAAAATATATTCAATACACATCTGGTTGGACGTCCATTGCTTTTATAGTTCTGACAATTTTTTTAGCGAAATTAAGCTGTTTCGAAACAGAGGTCAACATAAACAATAAGATGTAGCAGATAAGAATGAGGAAGAAGACAGATGGTAGCGAAGATATGAAGGTAAACGTTTTTAATTCCTTTTGTTGTCAGAGAATTGCCTTCCATTAACATGACATTGGACAATTTTGATTTCCACCGACATTTAACATACCTGTTCGGTTTCTGATAAAGACTGTCATATTGTTGTTTGGACAATAACGTGTCCAGCTCCGTAAGGATGCCATCATGCATACTTTTTACATTGAGGGTATCTAAGAACAAAATTAAACCATACAAATTAAATTTTTAATTTCCATACTGTTATTCTTCTCTCAATCACACACAATTATGATATGCTATAAATGGCAACGAAGAATTTTATTCATACAATAAAAATGAACCCTAGCTGTTAAGACCACTCACAAGTCGTAGGAAACGTGACCTTATTAGCAGATGGTAATAGCTACAATTTAAATTTGATCAAGAAAGGCAGATTCGATTCGTTTAATTTGCTACTGATTCAAATGTTGGGTCCTACAACTTTGATGGTTTTATTGATTATCTAAAATATTTGAATTTTGAATCTTGTAACAAATGACCATCAAAATTTTGAAGCAATGATTATAAATGGAATACCCTAATTTAACGCTGTGTTGAAATTATGCTTGTCGTTTTATGCAAGTTAAATCCTGAAGCATGCTGGTGCTGCCGGCCAATATCATTGCTGACAAAGGTGTGAACAATCTCTCCTTTTATAAGAATACTGGATGATTGTCATAATTTTGCATGAGACGTTCCGTAAATACTGAAATATTCACGTCTATGATCATGGGGTAAGCGTCTGTTTAATTGGTGCTATGCTTGTTGGTTAGGCGAATTATCTCAGAGATATTTATAGAAACTAATTAGCATAATATGTCCCGACAAAACTTCATATGTTTAAAAACAACAACGTTTTACCACTTATGCAAAGGGTACATTTTGAATTATACTAAAAATTCAACTAAACTTCGGTGACTGCTGAACAGTTTTTGAGTTTTGTGTATGTTATTTGCCTAGATGATGGGCTATCAGATACACATGACGCTTGGTGGTCAGGCTACAATGTTAATTGAAATGATATCACTTAATTTATCAAACTGAGCATGGTTTGTGAGTGGGCAGCGGTCAAACGAAATGTTGAAAAACCAGCGCTTGATAGACTGCTGTAGGTAGATAGATGGAGCCTTGATATCCATCACGTCACTAGTGCAAGATAAGACTTGCTATTGACTTCAAAAGAGTATCATTTCTCGATGGAACTGACTCTTTGCGTTTACGAAGATTTATTTTCATATTTTACCGTTTTGGTTCTTAATCTATAAATCATGTATTTTCCATTATTGCCAGGGCGATTGGATGTGGCATAATTTAAGGTATTGAAAAATGTCATCAAACTCAAATCGGAATAATTGTTGAAAAACTTAGATTATTTAGCTTTTGAATCAAAACCTTTTATTGAATTGGATAAAATTATACTGTTTGTCAGGTTCTTAGCCAGGCATTTATACTGTTTGTGAGGTTTTTAACAAGATATAACTACAGTCTGATAGATTCTTAGCCCTGCATTTCGAATGTTTGTGAGGTTCTTAATATGTTTACAGCTTGTGAAGTTCCTACTACCGTCTCACTACATCGTATGGTTCTTAACTTGATATTTCTACAGTTTAGGAATTTCTAATACGCCGATTCTTCAGCTTGATACGTTCTTAAACGGCATTTTTACCGTTTGAGTACATTATACTGTTTTTCTACAGTTTGTAAAGTTATTAACGCACCATTTCTACACTCTCTGATGTTCTTAATACGGCATTTGTACAGGTTGTATAGCTAATAATACAGTATTTTCTTATCTACAAAACATGGCTTTTTGTATATTTTATGTTAAATGTTTTCAAATGCATTTTCATGAAGTGAAACTTTGTTTCGAAACTATTTTGTGCAAACTTGCGAAAACTGGATATTGTTTATGTTATTTTTGTCGTTGTTGCTGTGTGAATGTTATTGTGCCTGTTGACTACGAGAAAGTTATCGGGTTGTGATATTTCAGATAAACCTAATGTTGTAATAAATATAAAGTAAATATACACCATTTGACCGGATTGTAATAACACTTTCATCTGAGTTCTACCACATTTAACCTACTGTACGATTCATTATGACACAATTAAGTATACAATTAGACATTATATGTTTGTTACCCACCTTTGATGCCTCCATACCGCATTTAATCTATTGTACAATTGATTTTGAAACAGTTAATTAGGTAAGGATAAATTAGAATTTTTGTCTGTTACCCACCTGTGCGGCCTCCCTACCGCATTTAATCTAGTGCATGATTGATCTTGATATATTTAATTAGGAAAGTATAAAATTGTAATGTATATGTTTGTTACCGCCTTTGAGGCCTCCCTACCTCATTTAATATATTGTACGATTGATTTTGATACAGTTAATTAGGTAAGTATAAAATTAGAGTTTATACGTTTGTTATCCACCATTGAGGCCACCATACCGCATTTAACCTACTGTACGATTGATTGTGATAAACTTAAGTATAAAATTAGAAATTATATGTTTGTTACAAATCTTTGAGGCCCCCATACCACATTTAATCTATTGTACGATTGATTTTGATACAGTTCATTAGGTAAGTATAAAATTAGAATTTATGTTTGTTACCCACCTTTGAGGCTCGCCTAATGCATTTTATCTGTTGCATGATGGACTGTGATACAATTAAGTATAAAATTAGAATTTATGTTTGTTACCTACCAATGAGGTCTCCCGAACACATTTAACTTACCGTACGATTGATTGTGATTGAATTAAGTATAAAATTAGAATTTTAATGTTTGTTACCCACCTTTGAGGCCTCCCATAGCTTTCATAATGATCTGATCCATGGTTTTGTTTGTCGGAGATTCTCGTCCAAACATGTTTGGTAGGGTAATGTTGTCCTTCTGCAATTCCTCTGGTATGTTCCGCCCATTGCACCAATGCCATAGAACAACCTAATATGATATCAACAATCAACACCAATGTCATATAACATATAAATACGATATCAACAATCAAGACCAATGTCATATAACATATAAATACGATATCAACAATCAAGACCAATGTCATATAACATATAAATACGATATCAACAATCAAGACCAATGTCATATAACATATAAATACGATATCAACAATCAAGACCAATGTCATATAACATATAAATACGATATCAACAATCAAGACCAATGTCATATAACATATAAATACGATATCAACAATCAAGACCAATGTCATATAACATATAAATACGATATCAGCAATTAAGACCAATGTCATATAACATATAAATACGATATCAACAATCAAGACCAATGCATTTGAAAACGTAATAAGAAATGAACATATACAGTATACTCTATATATAACTACGAAAAATCATCAAGGAGGAAAAGGCAGAATATATCTGGTAATGAATAAGTACCGATCTTTACATCTTTCTTGCATTCGCAGTACAAGAATAAAGAATCAAAGTTAATTTTGTTTCAATGTCTCCATGACTAATAATAAGAACAACGAAATTAAATGTTGTAATTTTTAATTAAAAGCAAATATCATACAACAATTATTTGTGTCTTTGCGGATCAAGTTGTAATTGTCGTGTTGTGTCAAGTATAAAATGTAATAATTGATGAAACAAATCACGTGCAATTGATTGACAACATATGCAACGTACACCAGATAGACAACATACCAGTTAAATACTCTGGAATGATCTATTATCTATTTGATGATTTCTTCTATTAGATTATCAAAGCTCAAGTTAATTACCATGAAATGTATCAAAGAACTAAAGATTTATTTCAATTAGATTGTTGGAATTCCATTTGTGTAATATAACCATGACAAATTCAAGCATGGCATGATACTTACATAGACAGACAAAAATTCAGCAACTCGTAAGTGCATGGCTGTTATTCCACTTCCAAGGTATAAATTGGTTCCTTTCTTTTCTTCTGAAATGTAATTTGTATGTTACTATATGTCTCTTTGTTTATACACCAGTCCTCCTGTTACACTGTTGACAATTATTTCGTTTCGGCGGTTATCTCTGTTCCTTATCTATTTAGAGTTTTGCAGTGATTTCGATTCTTGGTTCATTATTCCGTCAGCGCTATTTCCCTGGTTTTATATTCACAGAGCAACAGGCTATTTAACCACAGATGCAATTCCTGTCATATGACGTCATTGGATGTTGCCGTTCTTAATGATTCATGAGCATCCGTTCGATGAGCACTTGCTTGAATCCGGACAGAAATTATGTTGCAATCATTCAGAATATGATGCAAGTTTCCTTAAACAATACCCTACTTAATCATGCCATATATTTATAGAAACGAGGCACTGTATTTCAGTTAGGAAACTATTCCGTTTTAGCCAGTTAGTCATGTTTTTGAGACCGTCAGATAATTGTGTTTAAAGAACAAAATACACCTGTCAAAACATACATACATACATACATACATACAGAATTACACTGTTATAAGCTTTTCATTTCATTTTTGTTGCTATCTCGAACTTAATGTTAAGCATATAACACAATAGACGTAATGACTTTTCGAAATATTATCATCATCAAGTAACTGTTAAAATATCAGTGCCATGCTCAGCCAAATGATTGCAGATTTGCATAATTGCAGGTATTGAGATATTTCGTTTTGTCAATACGGTAGCTGACAAAGTATTACTATTGTATTTTTATCAATTTTCTGTTCTATTTTATGATCTTGCATTATTATGAATTTGTTTCATCTGATGTAATCTCTTTTGAATAGGAAATAAAGTCAGTCAGTCAGTCACACATACATACATACATACATACATACATAGATGCATACAAACGTAATTTCTTTAATGTATAAACTGTTACATAAATATACGTTGGTCCTTGGATGTTTGTGTGCATTTGTGGGTACATGGGTACATACATACATGCATACATACATACATACACTCAGAGGTGTATTCATCCATGCATACATGCAAGCATACTTACGTACATAAATATATACGTACATAACATTATATTGCATTGCTGCATGCATAATACCCACATGATATATAATGCAATCTTATGTACGTAATTATAATGGGCAAACATATTTTTGTCTTTTCACAAAGTGTAAAATAGGCGCAACATGTTTGGTCAATTTTTCTTGAATGTTGTCTTTGCGGTTTTTCTTGTTTTACCATGTAACAGCTAGAGATTCAATCAATTGATTTTAATTCACGTTTTAATTATATACGTGACAAAAGAGGAAAAACGTATAGCAGGTGCACGTACTAAATTATTGTCATGGAAGTACTTTTGATGAGTCCTAGAAAGTACATAATTATTTTAGGAAAATAAGATGAATCAGAGAAGTTTACATCCTTTCATGAGACTGAGGAGTTCATGAAAGGGATATTACTATAGATACGTTTGCATGTAAATGAGAAATAAAAATATAATATTATTGGATTAAATAGCTTCTTATAAAGTGGGTATGTGTGTGGTACACGATACGTTTCGAATCCTTATCAAATCTTGCAGTATTTTCTTCTAATGCTCATTTGAAGGAGGTACGTGTTGCCCTGATTTGAATGAACACGCTAATGTACGCTAAAAATTGATTTTAACGCTTGATACCAAAGGGCTGCGTTGACTTTTGACTAAAATTGGACCTAAGTAAGGTTTTAATGATATTTTTGCGTATACTATATGAGTATTTCAAAACAGCTTTGTGTTCTGCATACTTATTTGACTTTACGGTGTTTTAACGCAAACTGCGTGACAAACGGACGGTATGATGTTGTTGTTGTTGTGGGTTTTAACGCTATTTTTTAGCTCACGATAGCCTATGCATGGTGGCCAGTATTAATGGTGGAGGAAGTACCCGGGAACTCACGAGAAGCTACAGCCAAGCTCTTTCAGATACCCACATTGGCCGAATCCTGGACTCGAACCCACGCAGACCGAGGTGAGATGGCAGTGATGGCAGTGATCCGTAACGGAGAGTGCTTTATACCGCTTGGTCACTTGGGGCCCTCAGACGGTATAAATGAGATACACATACATGTAGGTACGTACATGCATATGAACATGCATGGATACATACGTATATGCAGAGATCCGTCCAACCATATATGTATGCATACGTACGTACGTACATAAAACAGGGCATGCTATTACCTAACGATCTACATACGTAACTAATTCCACTTTATGTACCGAGAGCAGGTGACAGACAGACGGAAAGATACAGAGAGAGAGAGAGAGAGAGAGAGAGAGAGAGAGAGAGAGAGAGATAGCGATGAACAAGATGTACACCCATAACTACAAATTCCATTTGTTGAATTTTGTTTTATAACATACCCATTTGTTCGCTCTAAAACTATAACTTGGTATTAGATAGCATGAGGCTAAAGACTGATGTTAATACATGCATAACAAATGTATAAGTGTTTCATTTTAACACCATTTTTATCTTAGCTACTAAATTTACATATGTCGTTCGGCTCCAGTTGTTTTCCCGTCTCTTAAATGAGGGTTTTTATCACCATTATATACTTATATATAATTCATATAAGAATTAATTGCGTCAATAAATAAATAAAAACATAAATAAATAAATAATTAAACAAATAAATAAATCATAAAAGTATGAACAATAAGATAACAATGAAAACGTCTGATTCTTCCTTCCATCTTTTCATGACTCTTTCTGGATAAAAGTTATCGCATAAACCTTTGAACAATACCACGTGGTCTCAGATAAGGTGAGTACAGATATATATATATATATATATATATATATATATATATATATATATATATATATATAATGAATATATTTTTATTGTAAAATGTACATATCTATCATGTTTTTTAAAAGTAGAATCGACATATGAATGTAACTTTAGCACGACAAAATAATGTGACGTTCAACGCTCACTAATAATTTAATCATTACTAAGTTTGAAAAAGGACAGTTTTTGCATTGAATCTTGCAAGCAGATTCACAAATAGTTCGAACATCATTTTCAAAAATGCGAGAAGTGAGTGAATATATTAATGGATAAATCTATTAATATATTTTAATAATAAATTATTTATGTTATTTGCCGTCTCTCAATTTTTAAGATAATTAGACAGATAGATCAATGTAAGTCTCATTCAATCTCTGGGTATATTTTTTACTTGCTGATGGATAGTTCGTCAGCATACGATTACAGTCTTTACGATTGCAACTCGACTTTTAAAAAGTTTATCATATGATGACCAATCCATCTCAAATTTTCATCACAATCAGAAACCTTATAAAGGATATGATTTTTAAAGAAATAGATTAAACATAATAATTACAGATTAATAGAAGTCATGCTATATTATTAATAAATAAATACTTTAGTACTGATGCAATTCACCGCTCCGGTGGCCTAGTGATTAGAGCGTCCTCCTCGGATGCGGGTTGTCGTAGGTTCGATCCCCGACCGATTCATACCAGAGACTTACAAAAATGGTACTAACAGCTGCCTCGCTTGGCGTTCAGCATTAAGAGGTTAGTGTTAGGACTTGTCGGCCCGGTGTCAGGATAATGTGACTGGCTGGGACATCATCCTACATGTCTGCGGCATGATGCCCCAGTGTTAGACATCATTAGAAACTGGCACATTGCAAACATCGTAGCGATATGACTGAAAAGTTGTTAAAGCTACGTTAAAATTCAAAATCACATCACACATCACACGGATGCAATTTGCTTCCTTATAATATCCGACTATCATTTAGTAGCATTAGGTCATACAGAAGCGTGATATGTATTTGAAGGTTAGAGGGTGCGAAGTGTTAAATCCGCTCTGCACCATAAAATAGGATGGTAGTGCGATCTCTAAAGGTGATATTTACTTGTGATTAGATATATAGTTATACCCCTATCTCTCTAAACTGCGCATAGGTAAAAACAAGGATAAAACAAAATGTTCAAAATTCGATTTTCAATATTCAGACTTAGTTTACTATTTTATAAACCATTCATGTCAATATGACCTAAACTCATATCATCTAACATTATTTGTTGACATTTGTTACAAGACTTTGGAAGACTTGTTTATATAAGATATAATGCAAACAGACATCAAATGAGATATTATATCTGTATTTATGTATGTATGCCCATACATTGTAAATGGGACAAACTGTATGGCTTGGTCATAAAAGATTTCTCGTTCTCTTTCTCCTTCGTCTCGATCTTAATTTGTCTTCTTCAACTTCTTCTCATTTCTCATCGTCATATTCGTCATCGTCTGCGATCTTCAGTCACATGTCACCATTTTGCGTTCCAGGCAGCATCATGGGCTGGTATCTGATTTGTAACAAAACATTCATTATATTTCACTATCATACAAAAATGATAAGAGTTTAAATACAATATCTATATAAACAGCCTGACAGAAATAGTACGAAGATAAATTTTCATTGCAAGACGATACATTACATTTTCTCTTTCGTGATATCGACGAGTAATTGTCTACATTAGTTGTGTTTTCCGTGTCACCGTGTAAAATTCAGATGTAGTTTGTGCGTTTATCTTAAAAGCCATCATAAAAGCCGATATAAATTTCGTCTACTTATTGTGAACAGAGACTATAATTTGTTTTTATTACATACAGTTCTATTTTCTTCTTTGTTTGATACATTTTTGTAAACAAACAACAAAATAAGTCGTTAACACGTTTAAAGTATCGGAAGATGTGTTTAATATTATAGTATAAAACGATTTAAGATAAACATGAATCACTAAATCTTTCAATCTATTACTTTTACACAAATTGGCAGGACCCAGATGTGTGCGCACTATCGACTAGGAAATAGTAACGCTTCGGTGCTCGCAAGGCTGCATATAAATATCCTCCATGGTAGATGCAACACGCTGGTATTATGTGTCAGCACATTTATGCATTTCGAGTGGGAGGACGATTTTAAAACTAGCCGTTTTAGCAATGGTTTACTGTTGTGTGAATGACGTCACAGTATAGCCAACCTGGAGACTTTGCTCTTAATAGTTACGGTTTATGATATGGGCTTGTCCATTTAGGCCGGATATAAGAAAAGTATGCACTCAAATATGTGTGTGTGTGTGTGTGTATCTATGTGAATTATTAGTTGAGGGAGTTTGAAAGGAGCATTACATAATATCTATACATGTAATAGCGCAAACAACCTGACTAAACATTATGTGCATTTTCATCTGACTCAATATTAACCTAATGTAATGATTTTGTTTAATGCGTATGGCGTATTAAACGTTCCATAATTTTCTATTAACGTGTCACTTGGCATAATTATGGATTAAAATGGAATATCTGCTAATTTATGTGTAGTTGTTCTAATATGTAATTGGTGTTATGGTCCTTGGAATGGAAAATTTATTATTTCATATGAAACAAATACAACTGCTTTAATATATATCCATTTCTAACATTTATTACCTTATATGCTGTGTAACTTGTAACAACTATTACTTTATGTGCTATTTTGTAAAACATATTAATGTGATATATACAGTTTGTAAAATTTATATTTTTAAATACTGCAGTTTGTTAAAGACATACTGTTATATGCTATATAAATTTAAATGTATCGCTTTATATAATGTACAATTTATTAAATGTATCCCTGTGTCCCTTTTTAGAGATTCATTAATACGTAACAGGGTGTATGTTTTCATTTACAACATGTTTTATTGAACTGGATACTTGTTTATACGGAATAAGTATTTTTTTTAAAAAGAATAGCATTCATGTTATATCTTGCATTTATTTGAATTAGAAATCATTCAGATTGTAAATTGAATTGCGGGACATAATACTTACGTCGCTCAGTTGCTATACTCCTATATACAATTGTATAACTTACTATTCTTTTTACATATGATTGTATATCATTCAACAAAACACGTATCATAACATTTAAATGAATATTAGAATACGTATTGTGGTTGTCGAATGAATATATAAAGTTTAATAGACACGTTTAAAGGAATTAGCTGAAAATGTTCTTAGTGGTTAAACAGTTACGTATTATAATATTTTAATCAATCATTTCACTTTAATCACTTAAATTGATACATATAATAACAGTTAAATCAATATGTATTATAACAGTTAAATAAACACACGAATATGTATTGTGGTCGTTAAGTGACTATGTATTATACGAGTGAAATATTTCGTATCTGTAACAATTAAAATATTGAAACTATTACGCATTAATGTTAACTGAAAAATGTGTGTGTTTGTGTATGTGCCTGTGCGTGTATCATCATGTGTGTCTGTCTGGAACTATGTGTGTGTATCTGTCGGCCTATGTATGTGAGTCTGTTGAGCTATGTATGTGTGTCTCTGATCGCATGTGTTTATGTCAATATGTGTGTGTATGTGGGTCTTTGTTTTTGTGTGTGTTGGTCTATGCTTGTGTATCTCTTGGATTATGTTTTTGTGTCAGTTGGTCTATGCGCATGTGTATGTGCGTCTATGTGTGTGTCTGTGGGAATATGTGTGTGTGAGTCTGCGGGCCTATGTGTGTGTTTGTGGGTCCATGTGTGTGTCTTTGGATTTATGTGTTAGTATGTTGGTCTCTGTATGTGTGTGTCTGTGGGTCTATGTATGTGTGTCTGTGAATCTATGTGTGTGTATCTCTGTTCCTATGTGTGTGAGTGTGTGTGTTTGTGTTTATGTGTATGTGTGTGCCTGTGGGGCTATGTTTGTATGTGGGTCGATGGGTGTATATCTTTATGTCTATGTGTTTGCATATGTGGGTCAATGTGTTTGTGTCTGTGGGTCTGTATGCGTGTCTATTGTTCAATGGATGCGTGTTTATGGGTTTATGTGTGTATGTGGGTCTATGTGTGTGTCTCTGGGTCAATATGTGTGTGTATGCGGGTCTATTTTTTATTTTCTGTTACATTTTTAAATATATATTTTCTTCACTCGTATGACACTTCTTTTTCTATTTGAAACATTTTGGTTAAAATGTTTGGACAACTTTATTTGTGTCTTTCTTAATTATTAATTTCTGGAGGGAAAAATATTAAGTGATCACATATGTACGGGGGGGGGGGAAGCGTTATTTAGTGGCCGAGTGGTATAAGGCACTCTCCGTTACGGATCACTGCCATCCCAACTCTGCTTTGGTTCGAGTCTCGGTTTCGGAGAATGTGGGTATGTGGGAAAGCTTGCCAGTAACTTCTGGAGGGTTGGTGGTTCTTTCTGGGGATTTCCCGGGTTCTTCCTCCACCATTAATACTAGCCGCCATGTATTGCGTATCGTGTGCTGAAAAAATGGCGTTAAACCCTACAACAACAACCACAACAGATGTACAGAAAAGTGTGTTCGCCAAGATGAACAAAAATATAATATACTGCTTATAACAACACATACTGAATTGGACTGAAATGAAATGCTCCGGTTATTGCTTTTATCGAAACTCGTATTCTGTGTACCTTCCACGTAGTTGCTATCTCTTCTTTGAGGCATGCAACTAATTGTTTAACATTCTTGCCGTTGATCGTTTGTCATTCTCAATCTTAACCTCATTTATATTTTGGATAGTCAATGTTCTCCATACCAAAGTATACATAATATTTGTCTTACTCTTGACTGTGTGTGTGCTTGTTTGCGTCCGTGAACGTGTGCGTTTGTATGTGTACTGCATTGTCTGCAGAGGAAAACATTGTTTAGATGGAAATGAGCGAAAACTTCGAGATCGTTCCTCACCGGTTTAAATTATTTGTCATTATGTAACACGTGCTGTTTGTGTGTGCTTTTATTTTATTTCTTTTGTACTTGTGCGTTCTAAAACCTATTCATTCTTTAGATTGTCATACTCATATTCTCAATGGGCAGATTTTCTAAATTTTATTACTTTGTTAAATTGTTAAATTCTCTAATCCTTTTTTTCTAAAATTTATATTTGTAGCTCTTCCAGATAATAATACTTATAACCAAACATAGATAATTTAATGAAACGTTTGATTTACGGTCTCCTTTAAATAAATATTAAATAGGATATAAACGGTCCATGTTAATTACACGTTTTGATGTTTCAAAGTTAATTAATTAATGAGAAGTTTCTTCCATTTAATCAATGCAACATATTTCACATTACACTGAAGCATAATAAAATGAATCGTTTTGATATATGATTAGTTTGGTGTCTTCATATTATTTTAATGTTGATAATACAACAAACCATAACTATTTTTACAACATTTGCGAGGATATATCACATATTAGTATGAGACTTACCCTGACTTGGACTGAATAGGAAACTCCAGAGTTAACTGTTCGTCAGTTTTGAATAGGCAGTCTTCATACTCGATGAATCAAACATTTTATCTAAGAACACATTCCGTACTCAATTTTTCCAACGTTGTGTCTGAAGGCAGTCTTTATACTCGATTAACCAAACGTTTAGTCCGAAGAACACACTCCGTAAACGAGGTATCAAAAGTTTTGACTGATGGCACTCTTCGTATTCCATAAATCAAACGTTTTGTATAATGCCAGTTTTCATGCTCTACGTATCAAATGTTTTGTCTGCTGGCTGTCTTTATACTCCATAAATCAAACGTTTTGTCTGATGGTCGTTCAAACGTTCTGTATAATGTCAGTCTTCATGCTCCGCGTATCAAAAATTTTTTATGATGGCTGTCATCATACTCCATAAATCAAACATTTTTTCTGATGACAGTCATAATACTCCATACAACAAACGTTTTGTATGAGGGCAGTCTTCATACTCCATAGATCAAACGTTTTGCTGATGGCAGTCTTTATACTCCATAAATCAAACGTTTTGTCTGTTGGCAGTCATCAGACTCCATAAATCAAACGTTTTGTCTGATGGTAGTCTTCAGACTCCATAAATCAAACATTTTGTCTCATGGCACTCTTTATATTCCATAAACCAAACGTTCTGTATAATGTCAGTTTTCATGCTCCACGTATCAAAAGGTTTGCATGATGGCTGTCATCATACTCCATAAATCAAACATTTTGTCTGATGACAGTCATAATACTCCATACAACAAACGTTTTGTATGATGGCAGTCTTCATACTCCATAGATCAAACGTTTTGCCGATGGCAGTCTTTATACTCCATAAATCAAACATTTTGTCTGATGGCAGTCATCATACTCCATACAACAAACGTTTTGTATAATGGCAGTCTTCATATTCCACAAATCAAACGTTTTGCCGATGGCAGTCTTTATACTCCATAAATCAAACGTTTTGTCTGTTGGCAGTCATCAGACTCCATAAATCAAACGTTTTGTCTGATGGTAGTCTTCAGACTCCATAAATCAAACATTTTGTCTCATGGCACTCTTTATATTCCATAAATCAAACGTTCTGTATAATGTCAGTCTTCATGCTCCATGTATCAAAAAGTTTGCACGATGGCAGTCATCATACTCCATAAATCAAACATTTTGTCTGATGACAGTCATCATACTCCATGCAACAAACGTTTTGTAAGATGGCAGTCTTTATACTCCATACATCAAACGTTTTGTCTGAAGGCAGTCTAAATACTCCATAAATCAAACGTTTTGTATGATGACAGTCTTCATACTCCATAAATCAAACGTTTTGTATGATGGCAGTCTTTATAATCCATAGGTCAAATGTTTTGTAGGATGGCAGTCTTCAAACTCCATAAATCAAACGTTTTGTCTGATGGCAGTCTTCATACTCCATACATCAAACGTTTTGTATGATGGCAGTCTTCATACTCCATAAATCAAAAGGTTTGTCTGATGGAACTCTTCATATTCCATGAAGCAAACGTTTTGTATAATGGCTGTCTTCATACTCCATAAATTAAACTTTTTGTATGATGGCAGTCTTTATAATCCAGAAATCAAACGTTTTGTATGATGGCAGTCATCAAACGTCATAAATCAAACGTTTTGTCTGATGGCAGACTTTATACTCCATAAATCGAAAGTTTTGCCTGATGGCAGTCATCATACTCCTTAAATCAAAGGTTTTGTCTGATGGCACTCTTCATATTCCATAAATCAAACGTTTTGTATAATGTCAGTTTTCATTCTCCACGTACCAAACGTTTTGCTTATGGCAGTCATCATACTCCTTACAACAAACGTTTTGTCTGATGGCAGTCTTTATACTCCATAAATCAATCGTTTTGTCCGAAGGCAGTCATCATACTGCATAAACTTCAAACTCCATAAATCAAACGTTTCGTCTCATGGCTGTCTTTATACTCTATAAATCAAACGTTTTGTCTGATGTCAGTCATCATGCACCATAAATCAAACGTTTAGTCTGATGGCAGTCTTCATGCTCCATAAATCAATCGTTTTGTCTGAAGGCAGTCATCATACTGCATAAATCAAACGTTTTGTCTGATGGCAGTCTTCATACTCCATAAATCAAACGTTTAGTCTGATGGCAGTCTTTATACTCCATATATGAAACGTTTTGTCTGTTGGCAGTCTTCATACTCCATAAATCAAACGTTTTATCTGATGGCAGCCTTCATATTCCATATAAAAAACGTTTTGCATGATGGCAGTCTTCTTCCCGCTGAACCTTTAATGGCTCTAATGACTGGGCAAATGATGTTCTTTCAGAAGACGCCAAAATTGTCCTAGAATTTGCGTTGTATATAAGGACATAACACATTAACTCAATATATGTGTATGTGTATGTGTCTGTATTGATGTGTGTGGGTATTTGGGATTCTATGTGTGTGTGTGCGTCTGTGAGTCTACGTGTGCGTGTATGTTGACCTATGTGTATGTGTCTGTGTGGATATTTGTGTGTGAAAAAGGTTATATATATGTGTGTCTGTGGGTCTATTTTTGTGTGTCTGTGTGTATATTTGTGTGTGTGTGTCTGTGGATCTGTGTGTGTGTTTGGGTCTATGTCTTGGTGTGTCTGTGAGAATATGTGTGTGTCTGTGGGTATATATGTGTGTGTCTGTGAGTCTATGTGAGTGTGCATGTAGGCATATGTTCGTCTGTGTCGGTGGAACTATGTGTGTGTATAGGTGGACCTATGTATGTGTGTCTGTGGATCTATGTATGTGTGTCTCTGGGTGCATGTGTGTATGTTAATGTGTGTGTGTGTGTGTCTGTGAGTCTATGTGTGTGTGTCTGTGGGTCTATGTGTTTGTGTCTGTTGGATTATGCGTATGTGTATGTGAATGTATGTTTGTGTTTGTGGGACAATGTGTTTGCGACTCTGCGGGTATATATGTGTATATGTGGGTCTATGTGTGTGTATATGTGTGTATATTTGTGTATACGTGTGTCTGTGTGTGTCTGTGTGTGCCCTTTTGGTTTACATGTGTGATTATGTGTGTCTCTATGTGTGTATGTCTGTGGGTTTATATGTGAGTGTCTATGAGTCGATGTGTTTGTGTGTGTGGTCTACGTGTGTGCATGCCTTTTGGACTTTGTGTTCGTGTATGTGGATCTATGTGGGTTTGCGTGTGTATGGGTTTATATGTGGTTGCCTGTGAGCGATAATCTGTGTGTCTGTGGGTTTATATATGTGTGTATGTGAGTATATATGTGTGTCATTGTTCCTATGTGTGTGTATTTATGTGTCTGTGTGTGCTTGTGGGTATGTGTGTGTCTGTTGGTCAATGTGTGTATATCTTCATGTCTGTGTGTTTGTATATGTGGGTCTTTGTGTCTGCGGGTTAATGTGTTTGTGTATGTGGGTGTATGTGCGTGTCTGTGGGTCAATATGTGTGTATGTTGGTCAATGTGTGTATGTCTCCGGGTCAATATATGTGTGTATGTGAGTTTATTTTGTCGTTTCTGTTACGTTTTAAAAAAATCGATATATTTCACTCGTATGACACTTCTTGTGCTATTTTACACATTTTGGTTAAAATGTTTAGAAAACTTGATTTGTGTCCTTCTTAAGTATTAATTTCTTGGTGGAAAAATATTAATTGAACAAATCTCATCACAATGTGTTTGTTACATTCACTCCTATCTGGTTTCTAAGTTTCTGATTATATCACTGTATTTCCATAATTTGATGGAGAGCTTTAAATTGTACGGTTATTTCCGAAAATACTGTTGCAATAGTGACATGCGTAACACAATATTTACATCATTGCACAGAGAAGAAAAACAAAACAAGCTAATGAAATGGTTAAAACTAAATAATCAAATGTGATGGAAGATGTATGCACAAACCTAAAATGGGGGAAAAGTATCTGTGAAGAAAGCGATAAAAATAATTAGATTTGTGGGTGGAGTATGGAGGTAAGGATCTGCTTCACTGCCTGCATGACCTAGTTATCTATGTCATATTGTTTTAAATTGTTTGTCATTATGTAACATGTGCTGGTTGTGTGTACTTTCATTTTATTTCTTTTGAACTTCGGAATATGGTGCTTTTTTAAACCCATTCATTCTCTACATTGTCATGACTTATACAAAACAGTCTTTCTGAGTTGGCAGGTTTTCTAAATTGTATTACTTTGTTAACATGCTAAATTCCCTAATCCGTTTTTTTCTCAAATTTATATTTATAGCCTCCTCCAGATAATAATACTTATAACCAAACATAGATAATTTAAGAACAACGAATCATCTAACGATACGTCCTACGGCATATAAGAAGTATAATCTTTAAATAAAATTGAAAATAAGATAAAAATATAATCTGATATTATTGTAAGGACTATTTGGTTTATTTTGTTCAAGAATTGTTTACATTCTGAGAGTCAATCTCTTTAGAGCAATTAAGAACAATGACATCTCAATCCGTTTTGAAAAAACACTTTAGTGGTTTTCATCGAAGGAAAACTAAAGATATCAGTGAAGATTTGATGGGGTTATTGGTAGATACTTTGCAATGAAAGCGAGAAGTATAAATGTGTCACCAGATTTTGACGCAAAAGAAGAATACGGCATCCTATACCAACAAGAATGAGAAGAAGGCTCCATTATGATATTCGAATTATTATAAACAACCGATATTAATTTCTTATGTATTTTCCGTAAAGTAGTGTTCAACATGCTCTTATTGCTGCCATATTTTCCAGCAGCCCGTCCTTAACGAAAATAAAGCATCCATTAAAAGTTCGCAAAAATGTTTAAGATTCTACAATTAAACTGATGAAATAATGTGTCACAGATACTAGCACAAGATAAGAAAAGCCTCAGATATGTTTCAGAATCTTGTATGAACACGTCAAGTAAAAAGAATATTAAAGACAATTACTTTTCTTATTTCTAGAGCAGAAATTAACCTTTAATTCCATTGATAACGATACATTGTAAGAGGTCCAACAAAACTTAATATGATGTTTGCAGGATCGAAATTATCAGTAGCTCTACCTAAAATACAAGGCAACATCGATTCATATAATTAAATACATGTTTGGTTTAAGTTTAACACGGCACAATTTAAATCAAATCACCACTGTCCCAGGTGAAATTGATATCTGATTTTAATCAAATGGAAGCTTTGCTAAAACTAAGATTATAAACTCTATTTTTTTTGGGGGGGGGGAGGGCACCAGACATATTGCCCCCCCCCCCCCGCAAAGAATAAAAGTGTTTTTATGTTTCACTGAGTCCCCCAGATATGTTGGTTTGTATTTTAATCTAAACAGAATTTCGATCAAAAATTTTTAATGAATTTTTGACGGGGTATTTATTTCCTAGTGTAAGTAGTGAATAGGGGCACTAGAGCGACAGTGGGAATTAGCATTACAGACCCCCCCTGGGCAAATATAGCGACAATGGAAATTTAACATGGAGAAAAATCGGGGGAAAATATAGCGACAAGGGGAATTGAACATGGAGAAAAAAATCGTGGGCAACTCTAGCGACAAGGGGAATTGAACATGGGGGAATAAAGTGTGGGTCTATCTAGGGACATGGGGGAATTGAACATGGGATTTTTTCTTTTTTTTAATTTTTTTTTAAAAAAAAGGGGTAGGCAATGGAAAGTCATTCTCTTTTCGAGAAATATGGGTGGCCCTGAAAAGGGCCTTTGGGTTTTTTCTTCTTCTTCTAACTCCTTAACTTCTTCCACCATCCTCTTATTTTTTCCATGATTCCTTTCTTCTTCTTCTTTTCTGTTTCCGGCATCCAGTCCGGGTGACCCATAGCTCGGAACTTCTCTTGGATTTTTATCCAGTTAGCGTTCAGTTTTTCTAGTTCTTCCTTTTTCTTTTTTTTTCTTCTTCTTTTCTATATTTTGCCCACCTGTCTTTTATTTTCTCCACTTCTTCATCTATCACCTTTCTCATCTTTTCTTCCCCTTTTTTCAATCTTTCAACAGTCCTTTTGACAAAGGGCCACTCTGACCTTTTTCTATCTCTTCCATAAACCTTCTTACTTCTTCTACCTTCTCCAGGGCCTCTTTTAATGTTCCCACTCTGACATAAGGGGGATTTATTAGCCCTCTCAGTCTCTTCACTTCTTCTTCAATTAATCCTTCTACCATCTCCCTGGCTAATTTTAGTTCGTTCACGTAGTGCACACTGGTTCTTAACCTCCAATCTCTTTCAATCCTTTCAACTCCATATTCACCATCCACCATCCAAAAATAAACATGCCTTAAATCATTGAACAGTTGGGACACTTCCATCTTCTTTTTTTATTCTTTGTAGAATGGTTTGAACGACGAATACTGTGGGTTCTTATAGTGAAAGTGCGGACGTGATGGAAAATATCCCCCTAAGACATAAAATTGATCTTACCTAGATCATGACCAAACAACGCGCGGACGTGAAGGAAAACATCCCCCTACTTTGTCATTTCATATAATAAAACCCAAACTATACTCTCCACCTACGCTAAGAAACAATAAAGAAACCCATAATATACTATTCACACAAATATACGACAACGGTTACAAACACAAACACTAACACACAAACACATACACTCGCACTATGAAAAAAAAGAGTTAGTGTTTATATTCACACTACTCTACCTACACATTGGCAAATGGATAGTTATTTCTTTTCTAGAGTATTGGGTAGCCCTGAAAAGGGCTGTTTTTTTGTTTGGAACTTCATGGACATCTGGTTAATGGTGGCACCTTCCAGACCTGGCGCCACATACACATCTTGTTTCCCAGTTGATTTTTACTTTTTTGGGGGAGAGAGCAGAGGCAGGATATGTGGCTTCAGAATCCCAATTTTCGGTCTCTGGGATTCTGAAATTTCTTCTTCTTCTCTCCTTTTCCTCCTCTTCTTTGTTTCTTCTCTCCTCCTCCTCTTCTTTGTATCTTCTCTCCGCCTCTTCTTTGTATTTTCTCTCCTCTTCTTCTTTGTTTCTTCTTTCCTCCTCCTCTCTCATCCTTCCCTCTTCGACAATGGCCTCCGCGGCCAGTTCATTTAGTATGCGCCTGGCATATTCCAGATGCACATGAAGTTCCAACAGTTTCGCCAGTCTGGTGTTCATTCTGGTGTTGATCAATCAACAAGGGTAGCTGGACTGCCGAACGAGTTTCAATTTATAGTGAAAGCGCGGACGTGAAGGAAAACATCCCCTAAAAACATAAAATTGATCTTACCTAGATCATGACCAAACAACGCGCGGACCTAAAAGAAACACTCACTCACTCTTTTTATACTGCTCATCACTATTCTAAAAAATTTTCATTAATCGCTTCAATAGACTATTCACATACGCAAAGCAATAAAATCAAACCCCCAAATCTACTCTCCCCACACCTCAAACAGCCAAGAAAAACAAACATCATCTTAATCTACTATCCACACCAACGTACGTGAGCACTTACAAACACACAATCCTATACACAAACACATATCCTCACATTTTTAAAAAAGAGTTAGTGTTTATTATCACACTACTCTACCTACACACATTGGCAAATTGATGGTTATTTCTTTTCTAGAATATTGGGGTAGCCCTGAAAAGGGCTGTTTTTTGTTTTTTTGTTTGCTATGGCAATCTTTTAGTTTCTAAGAATGCGATGTCCTCTGAGGATAGACTTTCTGGCAATAGGTCTGCTTCTTCGGAAAGAGAAGAAGAACTCTTTGGTGTCGATACGACAATCGACAAAGCCTCTGTCAGC
Source organism: Sinohyriopsis cumingii (assembly GCA_028554795.2). Classification (NCBI taxonomy): domain Eukaryota; kingdom Metazoa; phylum Mollusca; class Bivalvia; order Unionida; family Unionidae; genus Sinohyriopsis; species Sinohyriopsis cumingii. The sequence goes on along the minus strand of CM068828.1, from coordinate 153,874,361 downwards.
TTCAGGTTGCTGCTGCTGCTGCTGTTGTTGTTGTTGTTGCTGTTGCTGCTGCTGTCTCTGAAGTCTGTACTTCTCTGTCCATTCTTCCTTCTCCCTGTTCACTTCTTCTCTGAAGAGCTCTTCTATCAGGTCTTCAGTGACTTTTAGCATTCTCACATTCTCTATCTCTTCTGGCTTCGGTATCACACTGTGTCTGACCCTATGCAAATTTACGTAGGCTTCGTTTAGGTTAGCTAGTTTGGAGCACATCTTCGTAGGAGGATGAGTCGACAATGGATGGTTAGACTGGAAACAACCCGGTTCTTAAAGTCAAAGCGCGGACGTGAAGGAAAACATCCCCCACACAGTTTTCGAGCCGCAACGTTCAGTGAGTGACATGAGAAGGATAGTAAGAAATTAAAGAGCATCAATCAAACATTCTTATAGCTAAACAAAAGACAAAGGCATTTTTTTTCAAAACACAACATTTTTTATTCAAAAATCACTTAACACTAACCAACAACAACTCTAACATTTTTAACAATAATCCAACACTATAACATCAAACATTTTTTAAAAAAAATCACAAACATTTTTTTTCAATTCACACTCTACTTTAAATAGGGCTGACAACGTTGTGAATGAAATTGTGATTTCCACTGTTGGAAATCATTAGGCCATTGATGGACACTACGTTTCCTAGCTTGAGACAAAAGATAAGCATAATGGTCACAAAACCATCGATCTACTTTCACATCATTTCTAAAAGAAGAACGAGGATCAAAATGAGTCACTAAATGTTCTAAGGAATAGCCCAGGCTGCGATGATGCAGAAAATACACGCAATATTGTCCACACACCAAGGAATCTGTGCCTTGTAATTTCACATTATTGAATCGGGTGGTCTGAGCATTTCTTCTCATAAAGTCAATGATATCGTCTTCCAAAGGGGGCAATCCGTACGAATCAAAATATTCCACACATCCTTCTTGAGGAAAGTAAACGGCTACCCAGTGGGTTCCTGGGAGATGACTGTCGTCCGTGTTGATGACATAAGCTAAATGGTCTTGAGGTTTGCGATGAGGGAGTTCATCTTTAGCACAGACGACAGGATTCCAAGAAGCCGTATACGAACTGTGGTTCAAAAGGTAATAAAGTTCCCAGGTATCCATTGTTTTGTGTTTTTTTTTTCTTCTTCACAGGTAATAATAAGTCGTCAATTCGATCCTGACTTTTTGCTTGAAAATGTCTGACAAATAACAGTTTCTTCGTTTCGTCTCCTCACTCTGATTCAGGAGAGCTTCGATACGATCGATCTCTTGAGTGGTTAATGGTGGACAAGAATGTTCACGCAAGTCTTTATACCAGTGGTGTAACACGTCTTCGTCCGAGATGAGACTCCAAGCTTCGTCCAGATACTCGTGCAATTTTTCTTCTTGACTCAACATCAGGCATTTATCGTGTTGAATTTGACTGGGATGATCGTTTTGACATCCATAGCAATTTTTCTTGATCAATTCCGTCATTTTTTCGACCAAGTGTTTGGCAAAACAGGAGACTAAATGGGCTTCTTGTTCTGGCCATCTTGACTTCATCATGATAACTTCTTCTTCTTCCACAGTCTCCTCACATTCCATGTCTAAAGTTTCTCCACTAGGTAAAGAGGGATAACAGTCTTCCATGGCTTCTAGTAATCTAGAATGACTTCTCTCTAACTGTTGATTTCTATGGTATTATCGAATTCTGCATACAGGATGACGTTCACCGTTTCATCAGGGACTCGGTTTGCAAACTGAATTTCCGCACGAATCTTGCCGGATTTTATAGGGTGGAAATGTCCCTCGTCGCTGCCTTGGTCTGGAGTGAAATCAAAAGCCCACAAAGCATAGCCTCCTGCATAATCCTCGTACGCAATACCGTGACTGGTGTTGGTTCCTAACTGACCAGTGGCTTCGTACAGGGACAAGTACGATCTCAAGTAATTCTTCTTGGTAAAGTCAGGTTCAAAAGGTCGGGTACACAAGGTCTTGCCATCGCGACTGACTTCGATCTTGGACACGCCAAAGTGTTGAAAGTAGAAAGGATTTTTTTCGGCAGCTCCGTTGAAGGCTGTATTCTCGACGATGCCAACGATCAAACGTTTGGGTAACTGTCCTTGGAACAGATGATCTTCGATCATGGATCGCTGTCCCTTGGGAATGGTGAAGGTTTTCACTTCCACGCGTCGTATGGGATACTTGACGGTAGTTCTGCTCAACGGCTGACTGATGTCGCTTCCCACTTTAGGTAACACTTCCACACGGCGTACGTAGAGTTTGGCTTCTTGGATTTTGGTTTTGTAACCGTTACTGTCAGCCATTAAATGGAAAGCGCTACAGCTACGATTCAGTCTCAGGCGGACATCCACCCCGTTCAGCAAATACTTTTCTTGCAACCACATGTCCAAATGCAAACGATCCATCAGTTCTAAACTCTGTCCATCTTTGATTTTGTTTCTTCGTTCTACAAATCCCTCATTGTATTCTTTCTTTTTATCAGTTGTATCAGTTTCCAATAATTCAAACTGGCCTGCTTCGTCAGCTTCCCATACCACACAGTTCTTGGCGTCTATTCCGTACGTCAAGAGATTTTCCAGGTATGCACGGTAAGGGTAAGTGTCCATGCTGCTACTGACTAGTTTGTTATTCAAGTACAAGTCCACTCCACTGAACAAGGAATGCATGACATTGTTGACGGGAGCTACTGCTTCAGTGTCTATATCACCTCCTGTCTTGTCTAGAACTTTGACTTTCAGGTACAAGTAACTGCTATTCAGATCGATGTAATCTTCGCGCTGTCCTTTGATTTCAAACTCAATGGGAGCGGAATCGGTCAATGAGGAGACGGGATGAAATTCCACCCATTGGGATTCTTGCATGGTCATCATGGTGGGTGGCATGGCAAACAGATCCAGTTCCGACTTGGAACAGGCGCAAGACTCTCGGTGCATCATTGTTTTTCTCTTTCTCAATAATCGAAAACGTCTAAGTCTCGAACGGTTCTTCTTTTCTTTGCCTTTCTAGCTTTAGACGTGTGAAGTCTGGTGAAAGGGTGTTTTCTTCGTCGTCTCTTTCTGCCTTGTCCTTGCTGAATGCCTGACTCGGTAGCGTGCAGGGCATTTATAGGTGTTTCTCGTCGGCCCAAAAGGTCTTTGCCCGTTTGCAGCAAGACATTTTTGCCTGCCCTCATGAAGGCTTCTTTAGGGTTTTGTTTGTCGATGATGACATTTTGGAGAAATTCTTTGCCTTGCGTCAGTGCCGCATCTTTCAAGGCGTGCAATCCGCGTGTCACCATCGGTTTCAACACCGGGGCCACCGAACGAAAGGCCGATTTTAACATATCTCCTAAACCGTGTCCCCGCTGTCGAGCAACCCCTCGGTACACTGGATACATGACTTACGAGTCGTGAGAGAATCGTTTTCGAAAATGGAGTTTCACCGTGACTTTTCCTTTGGTGAATGAAATATTTTGTCCTAGATCTCCTTTCATAGCAATGTTGACCGTGTCCAAATAAGACTTACTGACGGGCAAATAGTGAGGATGTACAAATTCGCGGTGGACATTATATGTGTTCCCACCTTCCTGGTCACTGGTCGTGGCACTATCCACTTTGAAAGGAATGACACGCAGTAACGGCACAGAGGTGAGTCCCACCACGTTGTACTCCACCACATCGGAGTACACGAACATCAAATTCAGTCCTCGGTTCAGTTCTACAGGGAATCGAAAAAACTTGTAAAATTCCGTATTGCTGTTGATCTTCGGTTTAAAATTTGCAGCCATTTTTGTGTCTCCACCTAAAATATCAAACAAGTCACGATTAAAACTGATGGACAACGTTTGGGTGTCCTGAAATTTCATCAGTAAGCGACGAGCCACTTTATGGTATTCCAGGGTGACACTTTTTTTGATTCTGTTCAGGGCTTTGCCAAAGGCTAACTCGAACCTGGAAGCAATGGTGTCCACCAAATGTTGGCCACTAAAATAAAACCCTGCCGGAATTTTCAAGGTGTAGATATTGAAGGGTGAATTGTTGGACGGTCTTGTGTCCCCTGAAAACCCGATTTCATTTATGATTTCTTGCAATTGTTGGTTCAGGTTTTCGACCTCAAAAGTGTTTTGCTTTTCAGTGATGTTTTGGATTTGTGTAGGGTGAATCATTTCTACCAAAGCCACTTCCCAATGGGCTTCGTGATCTAACTGGATGGCCTGAGGTAATTTGGCCGTGTAACAGCACATGTTGTTGGGAAACACCTCCATGGAACTGTCACTGGGTAAGGTTAAGTAAAACTGGTTTTGGTGACTAATAATTCCAGAGTTCTGTGGCTATCCGAGGGGTTACTGGACGTCAGAGGCGTGTCTCCGCCCAAAATGGGGTTGTTGTTGTTATTGGAGTGGTGACTGGCACTGGCACTGGACGCAAGGTTCCCGTGGTTCCCGTTGGAAGACAATTTCAGGGAGGGATTGGGAAGCAGGTAACCGATGCAACTGCTCAATAAAATGGTCCACAATTGTTTGTCTCCTTGTTGCAAACTCAAATTGGCAATGGCTGCTTCGATGACACAATACACCACGAAGATTTGGCAGAAAAAGACGATTTGCGTTTTAGGCACACGTTCTCCACACCACACCCACAAGGGTTGTTTTTGTAAATCTTGCAGAGAAGAACTAGGTGAAGGAGTGGTCGACGTAGCTGCGTCTGTGTGAAAGGGCATGATGGTCACTTCTTTTTATAGTCGATGACTTGCGAAGCGTCGATCCAAGAATCAAAACTGGGTGGATATCCTTTCCAACGCACTTTGACTTCTTTGACACGTCGTTTGCCCACTGTACGGGTTCTGCGTTCGAGAATGCTTTCGATGTCGTACACGTCGTCTTCTTTTTTGGTGACACGTTTTAACTCGGGCAAATAAAACGTTCCTTTGAGCACTTCTCCGTTCACGTCTTCCAATTTATAGACGGCAGGATGACGGCCATGCACTCGTCCAGTGACACGAAACAATTCGGTCGTCCAGTTAGGTAAGTAACCTTTATCAAAAGTGCGTTTGGTTTTGCCAATGCGCACCCAATCTCCTACGGTCAACTCTCCACTTTTCATGGGGACAGCCCTCGTCGGGGACGTACCAAACAGACGCTCAAACACCAACACTTCGTTGTCGGGAGTCACGTCTTGCGGGGCACGTCCGATGCTTCGATGGTAAGATTGGTTGTACGCTTGCACCAGGTGCGGTAAGATGTCGATGTACTTCAGAGTGTGGTGATGGGTAAAATATTTCCACATGCGTTCTTTCAGAGTGCGTTGAAAACGTTCCACGGTGCTGGCTTTGGTTTCGGGATTCTCGGTGGTAAGAAAATGAATGTCACGTATCTTTAATTTCTTTTGGAAAGCTTGGTTCAGAAATTCGGTGCCTTTGTCCGTTTGCCATCGAAGAGGATGACGACCGCTTTGTTTCAACACCCGTTGCAGGGCTCGCACTAACTCGCTGCTCGATTTGGAAGTCAAGGGCACGACCCAGGCAAATTTGGAAAAGACGTCAATGACACAAAACAAATATTTGTAGCCACGATTGTAGCTGGCCAAATCGACTTCTGGCAAACTTGCGTCGAATGGGTTTGTGTAAAGTGTAGGTAGCTTGTTCTTGTAACCATCGTTGCACTTGAAGTAAACGGAAACTTTTTAGTCGCGTTTTGGCAGCACGATACAATTTTTGAAATCCTGCGTAACCTGCAGGATGCGAGGGATCGTAGTAAATGCTGGCTAAGACTTTTTCCAATTTTTATTTTTTGTGTTGGTTGGTGTGTTAATAAGGCACCCACTCTTGGAAGATGCTACTCTTTTTCTCTTGGGGCACTTTCTTGGATTGCAATGCTTTGCGTGTGCGACCGGCAATAGGTGTTGAAGAGGAGGATGTCTGAGCGGGGGATATCGGTTCTTGTTTCACTTCTGTCTTCACTTTCTTTTTCTCTTGTGATGAAGAAGGGGTGGCCATCATCTTTTTAATCCATCCAAGTCTGGAGGTAGGTGGTGTTGTTAACTTGCGTACTTTTTCTGGCGGAGTTTGAAACCCTTCTTCTTCTTCTTCTTTTCCTTTTTTTGTCTTGGTCACTGGTACTGGTGGTAATGGTACTGGTACTTGTGATGGTGCTGGACTTTTCATCAAGGTCTTAAAATCTTTCAGAGTGGGTAGAGCTGTTTCGTCTAAAGCTTTCTGGTGAAAGAGTTGCTGTCGTTGCAAAAGTTGACCATACTTTTGCGATTTTTCTGTTTCGGACAAATCTTGGCGATCCATCAAGGACTGCAATTCGTGTTGTAACTGGGACATCTCGCTCAAATGGGGATTGGGAAGTAAATGCGGGGTGCGTTGTTCTTGCCACCGATGGTATTCCATCCATCGTTTGTAAGGTACTAAAGCTAGTTTTCGTCCTTCCATGGGGTTGTCAGGGGTCGATTCTGAGATCTTGGGACTTCCGAGGGCCTTTTTATCTTGCTCCCACCAGTCCTCCCAACATGGTTCCCAAGACTCCTTTCAGTAAGGGGCCTAACAAGAGAGGCAAAATGCCTCCACGTTGGACCAACATCTTCTTCTTTTGACGAATGGGAATTTTCTTTTGAACCATTTGGCGAAGAACGTGACGATGTTTGCTTAAGCATTGTTTCTGGTGTTTGGACAAAGGGATCGTGCCTTTCAAGACGTTCAAAGAAAATTCGCACACGGTATCGATGACCTCTTTGGAGGCCGATTGAATGAGTTTTTTTCTTAGAGGCGGAGAAGCTTTGGACAGGACAGATAACATGTCCCCATGTTTGACTAAACGTGGTGGTAGTCCTTTCCTTTTCTTTCTTTGTGGTTTTCTGGAGGGTGACATCTTTGAGTCTTCAGGAGCACCAAAAAGCACTGATACCCCCGACTTGGTCACAGGTCTTTTTTATACTGGAACGCGTCGCCACTGATTGTCTTTACGTCGTATCAGTTTGAGGACAGGCATGACACGTCGTGCAGGGGTACGCAACGGACTAAATCGAGCCAGTTCTTGCTTAGACAAATCCAGTAAACTTTGTAACATGCCCGATCTTTCTTGGACTTTGATTTTGGGAGAAGGTACTTTGTAAGCAGCAGCCACTAAATTGGAGGGTCCTGCCACTGGGGAAGTTCTTTTTGGGGTCATCAACGGAGAAGTTCTTGGTGTGATCAACGTCTCCAAGTACTCTTCAGTTCTTGGTGTCATTAATGGAGAAGTGGATGAACGTGAGGCTGCCGGAGACACAGTCACTGCCGTGGCAGGTCGTGGTTTGCGAGTGTAAAGTTGCGTCCTGGCCGAAGTGCCTCTCTTGCGACTAGTTTTCTTCTGTGGGCTTTTCTTTTTCTGGGGACTTTTTCCCTGTTTCTTTTTCCGGGGTGGTGTCTTGTTAGAGGAGGGTCCCGCCACTGGAGAAGTTCTTCTTCTTGGGGACCTGGTCTTTTTCTTCTTGGGGCTTCGTTGGACTTTTTTCTTGGGTAGAACTTTGGGGGCATTAGGATCCCATCTTAAGAGTGAGCGAATGATGACCCCTCCTAGAGTACCGCTCCCTCCAGGTTTCAAAATGATTTGTTTTTTGGTTTGAGTGTCGATGCGAGGATCGGCCAGTTGGACCAAAGCGACTTTGTTTCGATCGAAAAAGCGTTTGGTTTGATGAGGAATCTGAATGATTCCTTGGAGTATTTGACGTGCCGTCACCGTGAACCATCGTAAGACTTCTTTGAGACTAGCTTCTAAGACACGAGCTCGTATTTGTGGATTTTTTTATCGACTGATGCCATACAAGGCACGATATCAATTTGACGGGAAGATGCGACTGAAGGGACGTCATGTTCACACTGTGTGAGACAGAAGAAAAGGGTCTGAGGTTTTTATAGATTTTTTTATGTGGAGTGAAATTAAGTCGAGGACGGAGACGTGTACAGGACAGGCCCTCCGTCTTGGCACCAGTGGTGAAACAAGTGGGTACGAAATCGCAAATCCTCGGGAATCGTAGGTTTCAAATCGACGAATAAATAGGCATGTGGCGTTTGAGTGGCATCGTCGTACGCCTGAGTCAGCCAAGGCGTTCCTAAATGTTTGGTTAAGACTTGCACTTGCGATTTATCTCGAGGGCTTTTAAACAAGACCACGTAATGCGCATTGAGACTGATGGTGCGATGGGCTTTACTTTGTTGAAACAAATTTTGGGTGATGTAAACGACACTGGCATTACGGTGATGCCCTTTGCGCGTGAACCACAGTTTAATTTCTTCTTCGTCTTCTCCTAACATGTCGTCGAAAATGACCAGATGGGTTTGACGGGAGTCAGAGACGATGCCGTCGTCTTCTTTAGGAATGCCTTCCACAAACACGATGGAATCGCCTTGACTTTCTCGCAAGAGGTTGTACGCCGATTGCCACTCTTTGTACCACCACACGATCCGTTGAGGTGGCCGATCGATCAAATGATGTTTATGTTCGATCAAACGTTTGACGAATTCGGTTTTGCCTGAACCGCTAGGTCCAGCAATGAGCATGTTAAAGGGATGGCGAAGATACAAAGCCTCCCAACTGGCACGATCTAAGTGTTCGTCGATGACTTTGACAGTAGAGGAAGAGGGAGCAGAGACAGCAGAGGTAGCCATTGTGTGAGAAATGTCACTTGTGACACGAGAACAGAGAAGACAAGAGTTTATATACTTTTTTCAGAACACGTTTATTGAATGTTTTCAAACATGAATACGAAAGACAAAAATACATAAAAGCCAAAGGCTTAAGTACAAGGATAAAAGGCACATGATAACCATTAATGTGGAATAAACACAAGTGTCTGTACAACAACATGTTTTGGGTAATGTTCTAACATGTTCTATAGTAGAGGGTAAGGTCACACAAGTGTCCTCCCGAAAGGGTCTTTCAGGCCTGTCCACGACAGTCCCATCCTGGGTGACGGGTTCTTCTGGCACCATCTCTAACACAGGTTGAAAAGTAACTTTTTTCCTTGAACAACTCTCGTGCATACTGGGCCACTTCTTGGGTCCAAGCCTCAAAATCCCATTCTTTCCAGGCACGGACATCTGTCCAATGGGGGTGTAAGTCACAAGCTACACACACATCGTCATACACGTCTTGGGTAGCTAAAAGTTGACGAATCTTTTTTTCCCGTAGAGGTCGAGAAGTATCCAGATGAAACCGCAAGGCTTTGAGCAAAAGGAGTTTTTCGTGACCATTTAAGGCCATTGAGGTGGTAAGTACTGATCGTAAAGAGTCCACAAGGAATTGGCTGGTAAACGAAATCCCAGAAAACAAGTCACTCAGACACACACCACTTGTCGTCCCATATTGAATGGATACAGTTCTTGTAATAATCGATGGTAATGATCCACGGTTTGAATATGGTCATTGAGTTCCTTCCACGGAATCTGTTCAATAATATGTGACATAATCCGTGGCATGGCAACTTGATTTTATAGTGTCTTTGTTTCGGAAGCAATAAAGGTAATTTCGAACTAGACATGTTCGTTCTCCAGTAGGGAATTTAAATGCTACATATTGTAACTGAAACGTCAGAGTTTGTCTAGATGTTTCGTCTTTCTCTAAGCAGATTCCATGTAACAAATGTTGGTAATCCTTTAACTCGTCTTCCTCAATACGTTGCAGTAAGTGAATCTCGAAGTAACCAAAATTACGAACGTCTAGTTCATCATCATTCACAAACTGAAAATGTTCAACAAGGTCTGACCACTGAAAAAATTTCTGACGAATCAGTCCTCTTATACCATTCAGGTACCAGTGGTTGAAGATCTGGTGACGTAACGGATGCAATTGTTCTTTACGTTTCACTTGTATTTTGACCAGTTCTCGGTAAATCCTTTCTCTCAACTCCTCAGGCAAGCCCGAAATGTTCTCTTGTAAAGTATCCATAAGTATATACACTGTTTTTGGAATCCTTGGGTGGTGGCCAATAGCCTCGTTTACCTTTGTGCCTGATGTAATATTCACTCATAATCAGTCTTCTTATACTTTGGAACAGAGCATAATTTAAAAACGGTTGAATAACTTTGCGTTTGCGTTTCACTTGTATTTTGATCAGTTCTCGGTAAATGCGTTCTCTCAACTCCACAGGCAAAGCACAAATGTTCTCTAGCAAAGTATCCATGAATAGGTCATACTAAATCCTCTTTGGTCTGACACAAGAAATGTACTCTTTGCACAGACATGGTTTTACTTCAGTGTCGAATTTAAATCGTTTAGTCACTAATTTACACATTATAATTCGCTCAGAAGTTTCCTCTTTCACTAAGTGGACATTGTGTTCAATATGTTGGTAATTCGTTAACTCTTCCTCTGGAATTCGATGCAGTAAGTTTACAATGATGTAGTAGATAGAATCGTCCATAACAAACCAATCCTTTTTAAAACTAGGGGATCGTTGATCAATGTCTGTCCAATGGAACACTTTCAATTGAATCTGTCCTTGTATAGCCTTCAGGTACCAGTGGTTCAAACACCGGTGACGTAACGGATGCAATTGTTCTTTACGTTTCACTTGTATTTTGACCAGTTCTCGGTAAATGCGTTCTCTCAACTCCACAGGCAAAGCACGAATGTTCTCTTGTAAAGTATCCATGAACAGATTATGGTAAGTTACTTCAATGTCTCGGTCCCACCAAGGGTAAGTAATGACAATTCGGTGACCATCGAGCATGTTCTACGTAGGCCGAATCTTGCGGTTCCCAGTGGTGAAGTGACGCACCGCAACTAAAGCACTTGACTTTATCTCCTTCGCCCAAGTAGAAAAATCCGGCTCTGGCTAATTCTTCGGGGATCGGTCCTCCCAGATACTTAGGCCATTTTCCTTTGAACGATTGAAGACGATTTTCAAAGTCGCAGTATTCCGACAAACGCACAGGAAACGAATATTCGTCTTTCACAGGTTCGTTTCGATGAGGGTTGGGTGACATGAACAGGAGTTTGCTCAGGGCTGGATGACATCCGTAGGGGGGTAGACGTGAAGGTGAACATTCCCCTTTAAAACGAGACCCAGTAAAATGTCCAAGAGGACGAGCGGCATCACTTTCGCATCCCTCAGGTTTGACACGCACAGCATCCCTTTCCATGATAGGGGTAGTGACACTAAAGTTCCCATGATGCTTTACGGCATCGCTAAGGTCACAACGTACAGCATCGTAACCATCGCAAGGCTCACAATCGCATTCCACTTCAGAAGCCTCACACTTGAATTGTGCCTTTCTAAGCAACTTGTTTTGTGTTTCTCTGAAAGTATTCATCTTGTTCGCTCGGTCTTGGTAGTCCCAATGAACTATCGATCTTGCCTAGGGTTCCTTTTTTATATACAGACCAATACCGACGTGTCCATACGGTTAGGTGAAATGATTGGGAAGTCGCACTCGCTTCTGGTACACGATTTGATAGACTTTTTCCAAGGGCCGACTGACGATGTGATGAGTGGGTAAACGTACAATCTTGTCCGGTTGATAGGTGGTCACTTTAAAGTTTCCATCCTCTCCCGATTGCCAGGTTTCTTTCAATGCCCCAAAGTTGACCACACGACTGGTACGATAATTCAGAGTCAGTCCTTTCACTTTGCACGTCGTGTGCACTTCTCCTTGTTTGTCACGGTATTCGTAGCCGTAATTTTTGGGACCGCCACTGACGAAACTTAGAATCTTGTCGTCGGGATGCTCGTCTGTCCAGGCTCCTGAACGGTCTCCTTCGATGTCAGGGTGCTGTTGACTCGGGTGATGGATGTAAATGCAACTGTCCGTGTCAAAGTACAGGACGCGTTCCCCTGACAGTTCTAAAGCTTCGTACAATTTTAAGCGAGCATGAGCTGTCACGTAAGCCGCAATGATGACATTTCCAAAAGGGTCGTCTTGTACAAAGTTCAGATCTTCTTCGTAATTGACCAAGATCAAATCCTCGCGAACGACGTCCACGTGTTTCATGTATTTGGTTTTGTCGTGAATCATCTGGAAGTAGCGGGAAGGTTCTGTCAAATATTCCGTCTTGAGTAAACACGGTCGTTGTGCCATTTTACCCAACAAGCAATTTATCATCACTTTGGCAAACGATCGCCTGCCTTCGTTTTTCTCGATGTGGTCTAAAGTGATGCCTTCTTGTTCATAGTATTTCTCTTTGAATTGTATTTGGTCTTCGGGAGTGTGACACCAGGAAGGATAGCCGCTGGCTTCTTGTTTCAGTTTCAAAAAGGCATCCACGTAGTCAGCGAAAATGCCTTTCTGACTGGGATCACCCTTGTGGTATTGATGTTTCTTGGGAAAGTAGCAAATTTCGTACACTTCTAACAGTTGGTATCCCATGTCCAGAGCTTTGAACAATTCTACGCTGACCCAGGTTCCCGTCAAGGCACGTTCTTCCTGGGTGTGCTGACAAGGTTGGTCTTGGTTGCACGTTTCGGCACAAGTACGGCACAATGGAAACATCAGTTTGCCTTGACAATGGTGAGGTAAGACGGGATGGTATAGGTTCGTGGGAGGCAAAACTTTGCACTTGATCAAGCCTTCGTATTGTCGAATGTTTTTCAGGTCGATGTGTTCCGTTAACAATTGCGTGTGCCCTGCAGGAAAGCGACAATATTTGCACACGTAGGGATACAGCGAACACACGTCCAAGTATTTGATTTCTTCTCCTTTCTCTTCGTCGGCTTGGTACAGCAAACAGGTGGCACTGGTCCTTTCTCCGTACAAGCTATCCCTCGGGTTCAGCGGGTCCATGAACTGGTAACTTTCCACGAGGCGTTTAAACTCGGGATCGGTTTTCAAACGGTGATCGTACTCGTGTTCCCACATTTCCACCACTTGGTATCCTTCCTGTTCCAACTTTAGGCGTCGCTGACAAGTGTCATGGTACAAGTCTTCCACGGTCCGTTGTAAAAACTGATTTTTAGTGCCACGGTCAGGGTAACAGACGGGACATCCGTGAAATAAGCAACCGTTAAACTCGTACACGATCTTTGGGTTTCCTAAGTCCCAGCCATCGACCGAATACGTTCCGATGGTCTTTTCACCCCCTCCGTTGCGGGCATGCTGAATCCATTTGTCTTCCTTGTCGCACAAGTAATGTAACCAACGTAGGGCTTTGACCGAGTATTGACGTTTGACATAGTGGGTCGTTTGAGGCTGATGACAGCCACGGTGTTTTCAGGCATGAATCGTTGTCGATACACTAAGGAACACGTTTTGGCAATAGTGCAAGCTTCTTTCAAAGGATCCACCCCTCCGTGTTTCATGAACAGTTCTCGAAATTTTCCACAGCAACGCCGTAAAATGTCCACGTCGGAACGAGAATACTTTAGCATTTCTTCTTGAAAGTCGAAAGGGTCGGAGGCGTGAGCCTGGTACCAAGCGTAGAAAGCTTCTCGTTGTTCGGTACGCATGTTGTCGGGGTCGTAATAGTGAGCCTCAGGTAAATGGGGTAGAACGGCGTGTTGATTGGCTTCCGTATTGAAAAAGTGTGGAAAGTACCCTTTAGCCATTTCTGTCATTCCAAACGTTTTAGGCATTCGACTCAAAGGCATGGCCAAGTAACTCATCGAATCTTTAAACTGCACTTGTCCCACTTGCATGAAAATGATTTTGGCTCCGTTCAAAGTCAATTTAGGACGTTCGGTGCCTTGTTCCGTATAGTATCATAAAAGAAACTGTCCATCGTATCCGGAGAAATTGTGAGCCATGACCGTGGCATGACGATGACAATCTCCGTAACGTTCGATGTCCTCTTGGCTCCACGTCTTGTCGACGGGGTCTAAGACATCATTGGGCAAAATCGGCTAACGTGTTCGGTCCCCGAAAGATTTTTTCACACCCTCCAGGAATCTTGCTGCAGTGAGAGCAATGACTGAAGATAGGTTCTTGAATGCACTTCTCGCACGCTCGATGAGCCACGCAGAAATTAGGAATGTGAATACCGGTCTCTTGCATGCATTCGAAATCGAAAAAGATGAAATTGCCTTTCTTCTTGTGACCGTCCTCTTTCTCCGGTGGGGGTTGGTATTTTTGCACGTAGATTTGGTGTTGCAAGTCCACGATGTGGTGACAAATGTGACATTTTTTCTTTCCTCGACATACGTGTGCCTTGGCAGGTTTTGTACATATGCCTTGTCCACACGTAGGGCACAATCTCAGGAGTTGACAAGCACATTTCTGCTGTGAACCTTGCGTCTTCAGATGTTCTTGGTAACAGGTAGGGCTGACAAACGTGCGCAGCAAGTTGAACAAGGCACTGGTTCTTCGCTCAGACAGGGTGAAGAGGCCAAACATCCTGAGCATTTCAATCCACAATGCTTGTGTTGCTCTCGATTATTATAACCATGGTCACATTTCTCACAGTAATAACTGTATCCCAGGAATCCGGTGATAGTGGTAATGGTATCGAAATGTTCGTCGTGATAATAGACATGAATGTATTTTCCGTCTTTAAAGTCTTGGCCTCGAAACAACAGAGGTCCGCGCACTTCTTGAGGGTGCACTTTCAAGGTGTAGCGTGGAGCTAGGGCATCTTGCAATTTTTGCATCTCAGGAATGCCACAGGGTGTGTCTTTGGACAGTCCAGCTTGTTGTAACAGGAATTCTGCTTCGTTTCGCTGTTTGGCTCGATCGGATCGTTGAATAGTTTTCCAGGCTCTTTTCCATTCTGTCGTGTCGTTCTTGTTGGCATAAGTTCGTCCCAGCACGATGGCTCGAGCTAAACACATCTGGTCTTGAGGATTGTGAATTTGGACAAGGTTACGCTTAATGCTGCGATGCTCGTTCACCAATAACATCTTTTTGCGTCCGGTCCCTTGAGGAGGAGAGACGTGGGTCATGTCCAGTGTGCCTTTTCCATCGGTGATGTCAAACTGGTCATTAGATTGTTGCACGTGTTGAATCTTGTCCATGACTTTTGAAGCGGTCAGTTCTGCAGGGGTGCTAAACTCGATCCAAACAGGGGATTTCAAACCGTCGTGTTGTATGGAAAGTCTCAAGCGATCGTCTTCTTTGGGTTGACATTGTCGCTTGAGTGTGGTAAGCAAAGAATCCCACACCCCAGTGATGAAAACTTCTGCTTTCTCTAACGGTACTTCAGCCTTGAAATCTTTAAACTTCACTGTGTATTTGTAAGCCGTGGTTCTAAATTTTCTAGAGGAGCGCTTTTTCGTCTCTCGAATGGAATAGCATTTTTCAGGGTTGACTAAGGGTGACGAACTTGGTTTAGAGGGTTCGGATTCTGGTTCACTCATGTCCTCTTCAAAATCACTGGCATGAATTTGTGCCAAGATTTCAGCCCTGGTACGAGGCGATAGATCACGTTTCTGCCTCTTACTTTCTTCTTCTTTCTTCTCGAATGAATAGGATCGTTTCATCTTGAGTGCAAAACGTCAAATGACTCAAGTTTAAACACCATGGACTAATTTATAGTCATGGCAGACCAGCGTATATAAAAGGGTGTGTGTCTTGTCCTTTCACTATTCATTTCACTCTCAAGCCGAGTACAACGATGGAAGAGACTACCCAGATGGAACGTTTCGTCAGAGCTTTGCGAGGGGTCATTAGAAAATTCTCTTCAGACCAGCTCACGGACTACTCTCCTTCCTTTCGAGATAAAAGTCAAGATACTTGCTATATCTGTCAGAAGAAAGGGCATTGGTCTTCAGAGTGTCCAGACCGTCAAAAAAGAAAAAAAGGGGCTAAAAAGGACAGAAGTCAAGATACCTGTTATTATTGTAAAGAAAAAGGACATTGGTCTCCAGATTGCCCAAAAAAGAAACAAGAGGAGTCAGAAGAAAAGAGGGATTCTTCAGAAGAGAGGGATTCTTCAGAGGAAGAAGAGGAAGAAAGAAGACAATTCTATTTACAAGAGGCAAAGAAAAAGAAACAGGAGAAGAAAAGAAGAAGGGAAAAAAGTGAGGAGGAAGAAGAGGAAAAGACGGTGAAGAAATTAAAAAAAACCGAGAGAGTAAACAAGGAGACAGAAGAAGTCAATGAACTTTTAATTAAAGTGTTCTGTTGTGAATTGTGAATTGGATTGTAACAATGGATAAAAGAATAAATTAATGATATAAGGTAAGTGTCTTTGAGTTATGATTTTAAAATAAGAACGTACACTCACGCACTCATACTCACGCACTCATACACAGACACGTACTATAGGGTAGAATGGTTTTAATTTTTGAGTTATTGGCAAATTGAAAGGCTATCTCTTTTCGAGAAATGTGGGTGGCCCTGAAAAGGGTATTTTTTTTTTCTTCTGTGTAGGGGTGAGTTTAAGCAATCAACTTTAACTGCCTTAAGCCTTTGCCACGGCCAAGGCCTACTTCTGGACTGCGTAATGTTGATGATGATTGGGTTGAAATCACTAAGGGTGGTACGGTAGGCTTAGTCACAGGGTTGACGTGTTTAGCTCGGTAAGGTCGTATTCTCTTCGGTCGTAATAAAGAAGTCTGATATATTTGTTTCAGACTTCTTAACTCCGCTAAAATGTCCAACAGTACCGTGACCGTTTGATTTTCACCCTCTTGTTTCTTTGCTCCTACTTCTTCTTGCTGTTGTTGCTGTTGTTTTTTTCTTACCTCTTCTTCTTGCTGCTGCTGCTGCTGTAGGAGAAAAGCTTGTTCCGCTTCCTTTTGTCGTTGTATAAATTTCTCCAATTCTTCTTTCTGTCTCTGTCTAAAATTCTCCACTTGCGGTAATGAAGAAGGTAACGAAGGTTCCGGAACAAATTCTTGCGAGGTAAGAAAATCCACAAAATCCCAATTCACCTCTTCTGAAAGTAAGTCCGGGTTCCCTTGGGCAGTCTCCACTGCTGGTGCACCCCAATGGATCGTTTTCTCAGTTTCCGTCATGTTGAATCACTGTTGCATAGATTCACTGCACACAAGCGCTAGCGAATCTATAGAGACCACGTGACATCACAAACTGCTCTCTTCGGATTGGATGCGGGCTGACTGAATTTTGTAACGCGTGTTCGGATTGGTGAATGAACTCAATCCGTTTCAATCCTTCCTCTACCTTTAAATAAGCGCAGTTCACTGCATTTATTCACCTGTTCTCTTCGCATCAAGATGTGGACCACAGTCGAATCATCCACCCTTGTGTCTTCCATGATGTTTAGGACGGACGTGCTCATGTATGTCCGGTCCAAGTGGACCGTTGTCGACAAGTCAGACACCAGTCTGTGGATACGAAGAGTGTACGTAGAAAGACAAGGTTACCTCAAGAGGACACTGATTTATGGCCCTCGAGTAAGACGCAGCTTGAGGACAAGAAGATGCCGCAGATGCTCTTTATGTTAATGGGTACATTAACATAAACCCAAAGGCCCTTTTCAGGGCCACCCATATTTCTCGAAATGAGAATGACTTTCCATTGCCTACCCCTTTTTTGTTAAAAAAAATTTAAAAAAAAAAAAAAATCCCATGTTCAATTCCCCTTTGTCCCTAGATAGACCCACACTTTATTCCCCCATGTTCAATTCCCCTTGTCGCTAAAGTTGCCCATGATATTTTTCTCCTTGTTCAATTCCCCTTGTCGCTATATTTGCCCACGACTTTTCTCCATGTTAAATTTCCATTGTCGCTATATTTGCCGGGGGGGGGGGGGAGGGGTCTGTAATGCTAATTCCCATTGTCGCTCTAGTGCCCCTATTCACTACTAGTGTATTCTATACAATTGTTCTTCCGAGTCGGTTTCGATCACCTGACTCGTAATCCCTCTCCTAGTATCTTTGTTACCTTGGCTAAAGGTCGCCTATGTGTTTGCAATGTGTGGATGTGCTGTGATGTGGTTTGGATTTTTAACGTAGCTTTAAAAATTTTTCAGTCATATCGCTACGATATCTGCAATGTGGCAGTTCATAGTGATGTCTAGCACTGGGGCATCATGCCGCAGACATGTAGCATGATGTCCCACCCAGTCACATTATTCTGACGCCAGGCCGACCAGTCCTAACACTAACCTCTTAATACTGAGCACCAAGCGAGGCAGCTGTTAGTTTCATTTTGGTAAGTCTTTGGTTTGACTCGGTCGAGGATCTAACCCACGTCCTCCTGCATCAGAGGCGGACGCTCTAACTACTAGGCCACCGGAGCGACACGGTGAGTAATAAGGTATTGGTGATTATCCGGAAGTGAAATATGGTTTCTGTTTACATGCTGCTCTGTTGACAGTCCAGTCTCTCAAAAACTGTAGGACAACATTTGACAAGAACTTTACCGTGAAGTCATCTTTGAATGTATTAACATATAATTTGTATTGATTGTCACACAGTGGAAAGGTCAGTATTGAGAAACTAACGTAGAGAACATATGGTAAAATTAATTGTGGTGCATGTCCTTCAACCTATTTACCGAAAGACCAACCAATCGACAAAGTGAAATATGTTAATTATCGGAAAAGGGGCAAAACTTGTTCCTGGGAGTGATAACATTTAGTTTGCTCAGACCTTATCGTAACTCGTGTATTAAAATTATAAAGTGATTACTCTCTTAAGATTTGAAATATGGTTTTTGAAACATCAGAAACAAATATTTAATTGTATGCATGACTCGAATTTCTTTAAAGGAAAATAATAACATTTACACAATGGTGAACGTGTTTATATGTTAATATTATACACACTATGTGTGTACCATAACCAAATATTGGCCATGAAACCGTGTGTAGCATAACCCATTTAGGACCATGACACTATCTGTAGCATAACCAATTCGGAAAAATGACACTATATGTGATCATTGTCCTCTGCATGGGTCCAGACGCTGATAATTGTCCTCAGCAGGTGTTCGTATATTAAAGGAACGAAAAAGGAATTTTGTTAATTCAAATTATGATTTCGCCTGTTTCCTATAATACTAAGATGATTTAGGCTTTGAAATAAAAGTAAAGAGCTAGTTGAGAGAACATAAACGTTGATAGCGGAGATATTGTGTATAACTGCTACTAAACACATGTTCCGTAATATACATGTATAAGTTACATCAATTAAAGAAAAGTTCTCACGCCGTTTAGATGCAGTTATACAGACACTTTCAGAGGGTAACCAGTTTGAAACACTACTGCCTATCTGGCCACATCAAAGTAAGTAACAATACATACAACACACGATGATTTAAAACAAAGAAATGGCATGCTTGATGTAACAAATACTCTAGCTATAATGGCCGTTGCTCATTGTGACGTCAAACAGCAATGGTTATTCATCCATCCTGTATTGGTCAGGCAATCACCACGCCTTGACCACTTGAGAAATTTGTCACTGCGATACATTTTAGCACATGTCCCTATACAATTAGTTAAATTTGTACTTGAATCATGTAATCATTTTACTAACAACGGTTAATATTACCGTTGAACAACAAATGTAGACATTGTTATTTAAGAGTTTATTTGCGAAGAAGAGATAAGACCTGTTTTACACACTATCTACTATACTGATATTTATAAATAAATACAATAAACAAAACACAGCAAATATTAGTGCAAACGTTATCTTGAAAAGTTACATAATGTTCTTTCTTGCAATAAAATCATATAGTCATGGAATCGAACACGTTTCTATAGCATTGAGTAAGACGATTTGTAACAAATGTGAGCTGTTACGTCACCATGAATGTGAGTTATGATTTAGATACTGTGAAATATATTCAAGCTTTACAGGCAAGATGATGACGAATGTTTATAAAGATAAATTCCTTATGAATGTCGTTACCTGGCTTTATCTTGAGACCATAAGGACCACAGGCCCTGGTACATTGGTTAGTCATGAAGGAGGAATTTGTTCTACCTTGGCCAACTCAAAGCATTTCTATCTATCGCTATAGGCGGTTGCGCCACATGTACCTGAAATACTTAGCATAATTCCAAAAGTAACAGGTAAGCATACTTGAATTGCAGATTCATTATGGTAGCATGGGTATATTTTCTGCTAGTTGTAATTAGTGATAATGAACTTTGTTGCGTAGTTGATTGCGAATATTTTGACAGATTCTATGGTGCAAAGTACTGCCAGCCCATCTTAAACCATTCTAAAGTATAAAGTAATGTATATCCATCCTACACCATTGCAAAGTTCAAAGTAGTATCGGCCAGTCTTAAAAAATTCCACAGTGCCAATAATTACCAGTGCATATTAACATTCCACAGTGCAAACTATTACCTGTCCATCTTACAAGGTTCCACTGCGCAAGGTACTACCATAATTACCAGTGCATATTACAACATTTCAAGGTGCAAAGTAGTATAAGAATTACCAGTGCATATTAAAACATTTCACAGTGCAAAGTAGTTCCTGATCTATCGGTTAGATGTTAATAGAGGATAGGGAAGATTTATAACAGTTTAATCTTACCGCACCAATAATACATATACTCTTTAGTGGAAACTACGAATTTCGGACTTTGCCCTCCTGGCTATTGTATTCCACAGGGGCATTATTGCCTTTATTTTGACAGCAACAAAAATCCAACAATCTAATGTGCCTTGCACCTCTGACGTTGGTTTCCTCGATTTTCATTCATTGTGTCACTAAAACATAAATCACAAGGAATTTGCTCCTATGATGTCAGTTACTCATTTGTGTTCGTTATTTACTCATTATTTTGTAATTTTGTCAGTAAATATTATTTGCCTAGAACGTGGCACTCTAACGTCGGTTTTCTGTTTCATTCATGTACTCAATAAATTAATCCCATGTGCATTTTTATTCAAGGTAATCATTTATGTATTGCAACGTCATTAATGATAACGAATTGTGAAATGTTTTGGGCATTGAGCTTCAAATGAAAATGGATATTTTTACAACGTTATGGGTCTAAGCAATTATGTCATATCGATCTACTAGCAAGGGTAATCATATCCTAAAGTAATTGAGTGATTATCTCGTAGCAAGAGTAATTATATACTAAAATAATGGGTGTCTATCTTGTAGCAAGGGTAATTATATACTGAAGTAATGGAATGACTATCTCCTAGTAAGGGTAACTATATACTAGATTATTGGAATAGCAAGGGTAATTATATACTACTAAAGTAATGGAATGACCGTCTCCTAGCAAGGGTAATTATATTCTAAATTAAATTAATAGAATGACTATCACCTAGCATGGCTAATTATATACTAAATTAATGGAGTGGCTATCTCCTAGCAAGAGTAGTTATATACTAAATTAACGGAATGACTCGTAGCAAGGGTCATTCATACTACAGTATTGGAATAAGTACCAGGTATCTCAAAGCCCATATGATAATACCTGAATGACTATTTCGACATTAATCATGTTGCAACAAGCTGAAGATTTTAAATAGATCTAATCAGATTGTTCAGTAGGATACTATTAAATAAGGTTTACTTAATTTTCATCAACTCTGCACGGCCGATTTACGGCTGATTTCAACTAGTATATATACATTCCGTTGACTTTTTCAGTCGCTTTCAAAAGAAATTTTAAGTTTATTAATTCAGCAATTCATTATTTTCCTTTCTAGTTTCTGTAGGAGAGAAGAGGAGACACAATTACTTCAGTTTACCTTTTTGATCATGTTAAATCTTTGTTGCTATTCCTGTATCGTTGGATTAGTATTCCTATTACTCTCTCTCTCTCTCTCTCACTCTCTTTGAGTGTGTTTGTGTTTGTGTGTGTGTGTGTATATATATATATATATATATATATATATATATATATATATATATATATATATATATATATATATATATATATATATTAATATTGAGTATGAATTTAAAGTAGATTTATTAGTCACTGCATTTATTGCATTTTCCTATGCCAGGAGAACAATGTAAATAATTTATGTAATGTATGGTCATCCATTTTATTCTGTGTGCGTGAATTTCTTGCTTAACGACTTTATAATTTTAATACACGTGTGAGGATAAGGTCTGAGTAAACCAAATGATTTCACTCCAAGGAACAACGTTGAGTCTTGCCACCTTTCTGATAATGAACATGTTTCACTTTGTCGATTAGTTGGCCATTAGGAAAATAGGTTGAAGTGTCTGTTGCTTGTCCAATGTGACAGGCTAACTGTTTTTGAAATTACTTTTTCCAGCTGGTTGCTAAAACAAATATAATTATTCCGTGGAGGGTGACAGTTGGGCGCTCGGTTTTGGAAATCAGTCTTTAACACGACAAGTCTTTTCTCTCTTTAACTTAAAAGCACCTCATCTTCGACATTACTATTGTTATTATTTTTTACATTATTAATATTATTAATAAATTTATTGAGTTTAATTATACCATTCTTTTTTCTTTTTTATAGTTATTGTACATTTATTATCATTTTAATTTATTATTAATTAAAGTATTACAATTTAGAATTTTAATAAATAAAATGTAATTTTAAATTATTTTATAGCTATTTTTTATTGTAATTATATAATTTTATGTATCATTAGTATTATAATTTTATAAAATGTAATTTATTATTTTAATTATTGTTTATTTATTTACTTACTTATTTATCTGCTCATTTAGTTTATTATTATCATTGGTATTATTATAATTATTACTATTATAATTATTATTATTATTATTATTATTATTATACTTATTATTATTATTATTTGTATTATTATTATTATTATTATTATTATTAATAGTATTATTAGACATAGATCCTAATGATTCCACTGTCATATCCGTCACTTGTTTTAAAATATTAACATGCAATAATCTGCTTTCGTCTGCTTTGTGGTGATGATTCCGTTAATTGTGGGTTCTTCATATTGTGGCATCCGCATACTAAAACTTGATTAACATTGCACCAAAATGCACACACGTTTGTCCAACATCTCGATTTTCGTATAAAAATAATAAATTCTTAAATAGGTCGCATAAATTTATACAATGACGTTGACTGTGATATGTTTGCTGCAAGTCGAGAATGCGATACGTACCCTGGTCGGATACTGGTGAACTGCAGGAAGAGCTGTGGGCAATGCAACAACAATACCACTAACACTTCAACAACGAAAAGTTCTGCATCTATAATAGCATTGCCATGAACAACCACGAACAATACACAAAGTTAGTTTACTGAGAAAACGTTTAAACAAATCGAAATTCCTGGTAAGAATGTTGTCTTCCTCGCAATCTCCATCTCCGATACTGTAAAGTCCAAATTAACCTTGATAATAAAATAAATCTCATATGGAGGCAGATTTTGATGAAATGAATAATTTATTTTAGCAAATGTGAAGACTGTACACGAATAGCACACGTTTATTTCCTCATATTTACTTGTTGCTGTTTTTCAGTTTGATGAAATACATTTGCTACTATACAACTTGTCACTCGACAGCTGGTTCAAATACGCCCAAACGTAACTTGTTGGCTTGAAATCTGGCTCAAATACGCTCAAGCGTAACTTGTTGGCTCGAAATCTGGCTCAAATACGCCCAAGCGTAACTTGTTGACTCCATAGCTGGTTCAGAAATGTGCAAACGATAAACAGTTGCCTATTCAAAACTGCTGAACAGTTACCTCTGGGGTTTCCTATTCCCTCCAAATCAGAGGAAGTCTCATATAAATATGATTTCACTAGCGAACGTTGTTAATATAGTTATCGCTTTTTAATTAAATTTAAATTCTAACATATTTTACTATATCATAATTATTGTATATCGATTTTAATTTTAATGGATTACTAATTAATTATTAAAATTTTGAATTTTAATATATAACAAGTAATTTTTTGTTATTTTGTAGCCATTATATTATAATAATCTATGATTTTATTTATTATTGTTATTATAATGTCATAAAATGTAACTCATTATTTTTATTATCATTTATTTACATATTTTATTATTATTATTATTATTATTATCAGAAATTGTTCCTTCGGCTTCCACTGTCAATGCGTATCCGTCACTTTTTTTGAAATATTGACCTGCAATAATCAATCGTGGTTAAATCAGATATCATCTGTGATAAAGCTAGGGTCCCTTTTTTGATTGCTTTGTGGTGTTGATTCTGTTAATTGTTAGGTCTTCCTATGGTGGCATCTTGCATACTAAAACTTGATGAACATTCCACCAAATTGAACCCACGTTTGTCATAGATATCGATGTTCTTATGAAAATATTAAATTCTTTAATAGGTCGCATCAATTTATACAAAAATGTTGACTGTGATATGTTTGCTGCAAGTCGGGAATGTGATAAAAACCCTGGTTGGATGCTGGTGAACTGCACGAAGAGCTGTGGGCAATGTAACAACAATACCACTAACACTTCAACAACGAAAAGTTCAGCATCTACAACAGCATTGCCATCAACAACCAGGAACAGTACACAAAGTAAGTTTAATGAGAAAACGTTTAAAAAAAAATCATATTCCTCGCAAGTATACAACCTTCCTCGTAATCTCCATCTCCGTGATCGTAAAGTCCCACTTGACCTTGAGCATAAAAGGTCTCATAAGGAGGTACATTTGCATGTAATTAATAATGTATTAAAGCAAATTGGTTTTCTTTTGTTTACTTGTTGCTGCTTTTCACTTTGGTCGAAACACATTTGCAACTATACAACTTGTCACTGGACAGCTGCTTCAGATACGCCCAAACCTAACTTGTTGGCTCGATATCTGGCTCAGATATGCCCAAACGTACCTTGTTTGCAACATACCTGGTTCACATAAACCCAAACAAAACTTGCTGGCTCCAAAGTTGGTTCAGAAACGTGCAGACGTTAACTATTTGCCTATTCAAAACTGCTGAACAGTTACCTCTGGAGTTTTCTATTCCCTCAAAGTTAGAAGAAGTCGAATAGAAATATTTGATTTACCTTGCGAACGTTGTAAACAATAGTTATGACTTTTTGGACAATGGACATTAAAATAATATAGGAATACATGCATGTAATTGTATATCAAAATAAATCATTCCATTATTTTTCAATGAAATTTCAAATTCGTTGCAATGATTAAATGGAAGAAACTTGGCATTGATTATCTAACTATGAAGCATCAAGACGTCAGATTAACATGGACCGTTTATATCATATTTGATACTTATTTAAGTATGGCGCAGAAAATAAAAATGAGGATGAATACTTCAGCAATCGGAGGGACCCAATGATATGAATTAAAATAATGCCCTTATGATAAATATCATTAACATTACTGGTCACTCTCTTGTGTTGATTTACAGACGTTTGCACAAAAAAAGTATCAGGATTATCAGGACTACAAACAATGTGACACTTGGGTGAAGACCGGACAGTTTAATATGAACAGCTGGACAAAAGAGAGAGAGGGATATAGAGGCAGAGAGAGAGAGAGAGAGAGAGAGAGAGGGGGGGGGGGATTGAGAGAGAGTAATGTTATTATAGTTCAGCCGTTATTTAAGATTTAGATTGAATTAAATGGCGTGATGTTATACTACAAAATCCCAACAAGGAAAAATAACCCAGGAGATTCCTTGTTTTCCCTGTATACACTAGTTGACATTCTGGCACGTCTAGAGTTAAATCTCGGTTGTATATCAAATGGAAATTCTTTGCAAATGACTTAGTTATTATGCATTTCTAAGGTGTTGAATTTTGTCCAAGATTATGTGTCGTGTATATTTCATTCGCATTATGATTTACCTTTGTCCATAATTAATGGTAGGAGTAGAGACTATATACAATTGTCTATTTAAATCATTTAAATACATTTGCCGCAAACAAAGAGCATTTAAGTAGTACATAGTACGCACCATAGTGATATTGGTCAAACCGACCTAACCTTTTAAGCCTATTCGTTTTAACAACAGCCCTTGAGACGAAAGGCATAGTATGTCTCAAACAAAAGGACAACTAATGAATAAATAAGAGGTGTAATAGTTTTAATAGCTGTCGAAGTGACAACTAAATGTAAGGAGGACAAATGTTGGCATTGATGCCTAAACTACTGAGGACAAGACTAAACATCCAATAATTAAGGTCTACATGTGAAAACTTTATTAAGGCATAGCACGGGTCTACATAAAGCAATTTTCAGCATCAATATTTCTGATATTTATACACTGCCAGAGTTGTTATGTATATCACGCTTATGAGTACGTACTAAAATACATCTGACATCATATGTGGTTCGTAGCAATATTTCTAAATATGTAAATCGAATGTGACCCGTTCCTTTACAAAAACAGGATGGGTTGAAAATGGGGTTCACAGACGTCAACCAGCTCACCTAGGAACTCCTCCATTTTTGCATCTGTTTTCTTTCCCGTCGGCCGAGCCACCGGACCGACCTTGTACCTGGGAATTGGCCAACTGCACAATCCGTTTACCTACACTGTTATTTCATGCTCTCCCTTAGTTAACAAACCTCTCCTGAGCAGGTTCCACGAGCACTCAGCTAGCGAAATGAACAAGCTTAATTGCAAACTTTACCCACCTCTAAATGACATTTGGTGATCTCCAACAACTCAGAAAACCATATAAAAGTACATCCTTGTCGTGCTTTCTCCCTTATTTAGATTTAATTCATTGTGTCCCGCCGCAACATGGATACATCCAGTGGTAGGTGCCAAATCCAATTCTGCATTTCCAGCACGGCAAGATCACAGTTCGTCTTCACGCTGTCGAACGCCGCATAGTTTGTTCAGCAGATATATTTCTACTATAATTTCTGCCATGCTCATTTGGTTTTGTGGGCATACACTTTCAAATATAAAACATGTGATCCTCTTCGCCCTCAAATGATACGAGCTACCTAAAAAAACTTACCGTCTTGTATGTAACAAAGGTTCATTAATTCCGCCGCCACCCTCCCCAATCCCTACTACTACAACCCTCTAAGGCGAGCTTCAATCAACGGCGCAGCTCTGGGACAACGCCATCTGCCCTACCAATCATCGTTAAAAAGGTCATGGCATCAAACATTGAATCTAGCCCTGAACAGCTCACCACAACGAGCAGCCAGTAAACCTCTTGTGGTGTAAGGCTACATGAGTTGAATACCTGTCCCCTTCAATCCCAAAGAGCTAAAATTCCCTTTTCACATCTACATGATCTATTTTATTTCTGAGCGAACAGTCAGGTAAACTTTATTATCACATTCTTATGAACAGGCCTACGGGTTTAGAGCTAAAAACGGTGATTGATGTAGTTCTATAAAAGCATTGTGTTTGAAACAAGTATGAAAACTACCAATTCTACGGCCCATCAATACTCATCACTGAGCTAGGTGCTGATAAAAAAGATGAAATGTAATGATGTGTTTGAACTTTAATCGTGATCATTATGTTCAAATGTGAATACAGTTTAGGACCCAGGATATTCTTGTCCCGCCATTGGAATACTAAGACATGGCAATATGTCTGACATAGGATGCATATTCAATCTAATCTTTACATGCCCGTAAATCTAACTAAGCTTACACGAATAACCTCTCTTAAACAGCATCAATCATTTAGTTTCAACACCATTTTTAAAAAATGATCAGAACAAGCTAATTAGATAACTTTCACGATCCCCATCGATAACCCACCCTACATTACTATATACAAATCGAGTATAATTGGCTAACGAAGATGGGCTATGTATTATATCGCGGTGAAGAGGCTAATGAAAGGAAACTTCGAGCTACCTACAAATCAACGCTTGGTTAATCAGACCTAATGATACAATGACAGAAAGTAAATTGGATTTATAGGGATTCAAATATCGTGGTTGAGTAAAGTCCTTCTGGCAATATTTATTTTGTGAGTGATTAGGTAAAATTTACATATCGATGAATACACAGCCATGGCCATTTCTTCCTGTATTATACTCAGCCGTATTTCAAAGAGCCTCTAAAATCTCACCATCTCGCACTGATGGCGTTGAATAAAGTGGCACCAACATCTTTGCGAGGTACAGCACCGGCTTATTGGAGAGTCTGTCACAACCGATTGTATAGCTTACAAGCCGTTCCGCAATATCAACCTGTTTCTTTTCTCCGGATGGGACCTTCCATATTTACATTTAATGCCTAGTAATCCGCATCCATGATGCATGAAAGGAGAATCTTTCTGTGGTGGTCCTGAAAGGGTATAATACTATTTTCTCATCACTGAGCTAGGTGCTGATAAAAGAAAGATAAAATGTAATGATGTGTTTGAACTTAATTCATTATGTTCAAGTATGGATACAGTTTAGGACCCAGGATCAACTTTTCCCACCATTGGAATACTAAGCCATGGCAATGGGTCTGACATAGGATGCATATATCCGTAAATCTAACTATGATAATGGGATGGGATTGTTCAACGAATTCACGTTATGATATAGGGGTAAGTTTGCCTTGTCAACACTGCATAGTCCAATGGAGTGACCTTACAACCAGTAACTTACTAAATGGTTATCAATTTACAACCAGCAGTTTTAGGTCCCTAAATGCAGGTCATAAAATGAACCACACTCACCATAGCCGACCTTAACAATTTGAATCAAAAGTTCAAAACCATTGTATACAAAAGCGGATAAAGGCGAATTACATACCAAAGCTGCAAACTGAATGGTGTAAGAATACCGTTTATCTGCCTGAAAAGGAACCAAGCTCATACAATATGCTATTAAAGTGATTGTAATCTTTTTCAGATTTAACATTTTTAACAGGTCATACACACACACACACACAGACACATATCTATATATATATATATACATATAATTGGTAATGTCATTGACATTTATCCATAACTGAGGATACAATTTCGGCCTCTCTGACTAATATTTTGTTTCCATGAACATTGTATTACATGGCTAATATATGTCTATGATATTCGACTATATATTAAGACTATTCTTTGTACAGAATTATGTTTACCTGGGTTTTTTAATACAGCCGTGATTGCGACTTTAGAATTTTCTATAAATAACGTTTGTTTACAGTTTGATGGAAATTACATGACCCTCCTCAAATTGTGTCTAAAAATTTCTTTTTATATTAGAATTACTCATTTTATATCTTTACTGTCAGAATAATTTGAATATGTGTTTAAGTTTTCATTTGAGAGACTTTTTAAAAACGTTTTCACTACAATTACAAAGTTCCTATTATTTAAGGACTAAAACACTAGTTTGCTATTATCTTGAGGTCATCAAGGACATTTTGATTATATCATTGTAACACATCAAGCCTATTAGCAAATTGACACAATTCAACGTTACTGATATTTCAGCTCTTTCAAGATTTGAATTCTTTTGGAACACCACTGAAATTCATTCGGAATATTCTATATACGTGTTGTGCTGGTGACAGAACTTTTATGACTGTTAATGCACAATACTGTACACTCTAAATTATCACTTTGTATCCTATGGAAATAAATAATTTGCTGACTTTCACTGAACTTATAGTTTTTGCTCCTTTCCGTTATTTAGCTTACACCATAGAGTTCTATTTATGTATATATATATATATATATATATATATATATATATATATATATATATATATATATATATATATATATATCTTGCAAACATAACAAACTTTAACAATGCTATGGAGGACATTTTTAGAGACAGAAACAGCTTTCATACACAAAGAAAAGATCAAAACACAAACACAACGAGATATCTAGGACGATTATATGCACTGATAACAGGGATAATTTACTAACGCGAGTTAAATTATAGAAATAATAAATAATAACAGTATCCATAAGGTTAAATCTGGTATGCATATCTACATTGTGTGTTTAACACTTGTCTACAATTAATATAGATTGTAAACATCATATATAAAAAAATATATTAAATATTCTATAATTGTAGAGTCTCTATTATATGTAACGGAATGATCTCTAAATAGGTGGTTTGTTTGGGTTGGTGTTCTATACAACAAACCTCTTTCCAGATCTGACTAATTTTCCAGAGACTGGATAAGTCAGGAATATTGAGATGTGACATTAGGTTGGGTTGAGGCTTAAGTCACGTGGGATGTATTCAGACATAGTTTTTTTATTAGCATCATATATATATATATATATATATATATATATATATATATATATATATATATATATATATATATATATATATATATATATATATATATATATATATATATATATAAGGAGGAAGAAGTGAATATTCATTAATTCCGATTCTTATTACTGTTTTTATGGTATTGTCAGTCAGCCAAAAATGTAATGTTGTGTTTAGAATTATTTTGAGAGGAATCCTTTATTTATTTTATTTATTTGAATTACAAAGTGCTCATGTGAGTTTTTGAACTAGGTACTATATTGGGATGATTATGAATTCATTCATAGGAGTTCTGGACAATTACATTTTAATGCAATGAGACTGGACTTCAGCAAATTCAAGACTCTTGGTACATCAGCACATTCAATACCTGGACAGGTGATACAAACTTTAGGATTATTTTGGATATTGTTCATGATATTTTGAGTTCCTCTTACATGTAAATGTCATAACGTACAACACTAAATTATTTCATAAGTTTTACAAAACTTGGGTTTACATCTTTCTGTTACTTAGTTTAAAGCTAGTGATAATTGATATCTAAGCACCATATTCCAACAAAATAATTTGAATTTGTGGTCATCATGTCTAGAGTGAAGAAAGATATATATAGATTAATAATAAAAGGAAAAAAAATGATCTAAAAAATTAATACTACTATTCTGTAAAATCTCAAAGATTTCTAAAATATTCTTCACTCTTCAACTTCAGTTAAAATAATAAATATGAAAGTATTTGACACGGCTTATGAGAATGCATGCCATGGATGTTAAAAGAACTGCTGTACACTAACGACAAGCCAGTAGAAATACTGCAAATAATATTGCGCATCGTAAAGTTGATATAAAGAAACACAGTTAATGTTGTCTGTGGCTAAATAACAGATTTCTAATGTTGGTAAAATACTTCTCCAAATATTTCCCCATGGATTAATCTGTCATATGAAAATCTTACACTATCATAATTGCATGAAAACTGTATATTTGTATTCACTATTTTAAACAATATATTATAATATATGCAATACAGTATATACTATACTTGAAACATAAAGAGCAGATACTGTTTTAGCATGGCTCAATCATATGTTAACATGTTAATATTCAATTTCTACTAAGCATGTTGCTGCAGTTCCATCTAGCCCAGTATCTATATAATTAAATTCAACCCCAACATAAACATACATTAAATAATACAGCTTCAGTAATTAGTCTTTTTCACATTACCAAGTGTACATTGAAGTTTCCTTGAATAATAGAATGTAAATTAAATATCCAGATTAAGCCTTCAACAAAGACACAAGGAAACAAATCCTAATATACATTTCTAGACAAAATCTTCCACAAGGTCACAATGAAACAAGACCGTAGACATACTGCAAAAAATTATGAGCCTCATACAAGTTTAAACAGTTATTGATGTCTATGAATACATACTAATAATAATACTTATCCAAATATTTCCCCATGGACTATTCTGTCATATGAAAACCTTGCACACTCATAACTGCATGAAAACTGTATCTTTGTGAAATTCAGTGATTTACAGTGATAACACTGATAATGGGCATGAAACAAAAGTATCTAATTCCATCTTGTACATGTTCAATTTATCTTTAGGTGATAAAGTTACTATTCTGGTTAAGTAAAACCAATACAATTGTCAGAAGGCAATTGATTTAAAAAATGATCTAGAAAACTTAAATACATACAAATAATTGATTTTCATCTATAAAAGAAATCTGTCACAGAGACGTGTGTCTACTGCAAGATTGTCCTTACCACCCTTAAAATATATGTACGTAATATCAAGGAGAAAAAAAATTGAATGTTTTTTCTACACTGTAAGAAACATCTTAAGCATTTAAAACATTGTATTTTATCTTAATATCTACATGACTATTAAAACAAGAAAATTAATAGTTACCACTCTCTCCCTCATATGGTTAAAAAGAGCAAAATATTCAAATACCAAATATTTTAATTGAAGCAAATAATTTTTTTTATATATACCACACATTAGTATCACAGATATTTGTATGCACTATTTTATACAATACATTTTAATATATGCAATACCGAGTATACTGTACTTGAAACATAAAGAGCAGATACTGTTTTAACATGGCTAAATTATATGTTAAAATGGTAATATACAAGTTCTACAAAGCATG
Organism: Sinohyriopsis cumingii; assembly: GCA_028554795.2. NCBI lineage: Eukaryota > Metazoa > Mollusca > Bivalvia > Unionida > Unionidae > Sinohyriopsis > Sinohyriopsis cumingii. The sequence goes on along the minus strand of CM068828.1, from coordinate 153,842,170 downwards.
TTGCTGCAGTTTCATCTAAACACAACCAAGGTATAAAGCACATACATTTTAGCTCATTACTTATATATTTAAATTCATCCCAACATAATCATACATTAAATCATAAAGCTTCAATAAGTAGTCTCTTTCACATTACTAAGTGTACATTTAAGTTTCCTTGAATAATATAATGAAAATTAACTATCCAGACTAAACCTTCAACAAGGTCACAAGGAAACAAGTCCTAAATATACCATGCATTTCGAGACAAAATCTTCAACAAGGAAACAAGGAATGAAATCCTAGGTACACCATACATAACTTGACTAAATTTTCAACATGGACAAAAGAAAACAAACTCTAACTAGACCCTGTATATCCACACTTAATTTTTATTATTTACACAAAGAAACAAGGAAGCAAACCCTGACTAGACCATGTATATCCAGACTAAATATTCAACTATGACACCAGGAAACAGACCCTAACTAGAAAATGTATATCCAGACTAAATCTACGACAAGGACACAACGAAAAAACTAACTAGACCATATCCAGACTAAATTTTAAACAAGGACATCAGGAAACAAACCCGAACTAGACCATGTAATTCCAGACTAATTGTTCAACATGGGCACAAGGAAACAAACTCTAGATAGACCATGTATATCCAGACTAAATCTTCAACAATGAAACAAGGAAACAAACCCTAACTAGACCATGTATATCCTGACTAAATCGTCAACAAGGAAATTGACCCTAACTAGAAGATGTACATCCAGACTAAATTTTCAAGCTGGACACCAGGAAACATACGCTAACTAGTATTGGTCATATGTTAAAACTGAAGCATTTTACAAACTAGCATATAGTCACATAACTAAACAATACTCCAGTCGCATAACAAAACAATGATCTAGTCGCATAACAAAAGAAAGATAGTCACCTAAAAACAATAAGTCATCTAACAAATCAATTATATTGTCACGTAACAAAACAAAAATAGTCACATAATATAAAGTAATATTCATGTAACAAAACAATATTGTCACAAAACAAAACTATTAATATTGACACATAACAACATAATATTTGCCATAAAGTTGGATGTTTCATTAATGGAAAATATAACAATAATAACATTATTCGAATTTCGAAGAAAATGCAATTGACTGTCTTTAAACCTATTTCAAGTGATGACCCTTTTTGATTATTTGTTGCATTATACATTGGCTATGTTTTACTTTTACTTTACCGACTTTATTTCAAAAATGTAAAATGTAAGGTATACTGTCCAGGTTGTAAGTCAAATGCTTGAAATAAAATGAAGAATAAATAGGTTTGGAACCTGAAAGAAAATTAAAAAATAATATATCTTTAATTAATAAATTTTCCTTATATTTTGTTGTTTTGTGGTGCTAGTGTTCAAAGTTCAAAATACGCGAATGTAAGTAAATGCAAGTAACTAAAAATCATTTTAGTACCTCTTTTCTTTCAACAATGTGTGGACCAAACATTCAGTGTTCTGAGGGCTGCTTTGATGAAAACTGCTTGCAAAAACGGCTCTCATCCTGTCATATTGAGGGAGGAATACAACCTTCTAGTAGTAAGTAATAGGTAATACACATATATGATACAGAATAACTTTAAATACAAATTACTGAATTTTATTGTTTCAAGGGAATTAGTAAATAAGAAGGGTTTCGCTCACAAGAATGAAAACATAGAAGTCCCAGTATCAGCAGTTTGAGTTCTTATTATTTTGTTCAACATGCTTAAGAGTTTTAAAAATCTCAGTGTATCCCTCCGAGTATAAGGGGATAAAGTAGATTACGTCATTTGCACCTTTCTTCTATATCATACATATGTACCACCACCCCGAGTATTAGGGGCTGAAGTAGATTACGTCATTCGCACCCTTCTTATATGTCTTAAGAGTTTATTCCTTTAAATATTAGGGGGTTAATACCCTACATAATAGAGGGTGTAGAATATGCCCGTTGCACTCTGCTTCCATATGGCAAGATGTATCCCTCTCCATGCAAGAGGGTGTGAAAATATACCCGTTGCACGCGTTTTCCATGTCATATGAGGCAACTAATAGTAGGATCATTATTGTGATGGTTTGTGTCCGCTACTGACGTTCACGCCTAGAAGGTTTTAAACATTTAAAAATAAACATTTCGACTAAATACTATTAACTGTTTAAGAATACCGTCTTTTTTGTCTTTGTCTTTGTTATCTTTTTAGGATACCTAAACGTATTCATCATTAAATATCAATGATCGTACTGATGTATCGTTAAACCCTAAACATCTATCCATGCATACATACATCCCACACATATTTAAATAAACATTCCAATTTTTAGGAAGCAGTATGTCAAAGAAAAGAGCATGAGCATTGAGTCAACGTCAAATAGTGGCTTAGTTAAGTATATAGGTGAAAAGAAGTAATTTACAAATAATTTTATTGAACTCAGTCTAAGGCGAAACGATGTGGACTTTCTCCAGGATATACATGTATCTGTGTGCTACAAACCAACTCATCTCTGTGTTTATGGATGTCGGTTTTATCTACATACCGATACATTTATCTACCTATATTTATATATCTCTATCAATGTATCTCTTAATCCACTTTTGCCTATTTTGGATTTTGAAAATATTGAAACATAATATTAACCAAATGATTTTTGTGTTGTTAGTTTGGTGGTCGGACAGGGTGTTGATGTCGTTTCTGTCCCGGAACATCTGTCACATGACCTTGCACAATACTGAATCATCCAGGTATTCGCATTACACTGTCCGGCCTTCGCCCAAGTGTCACATAGTTTGTTGTCCTGATACTTGTTTGTACAAACGGCTGTAAATCAACACATAAAAGTGACCATTATCGTTGATGATATATGTTTAGTTCTTTGCATTTAAAGTTATTCCGTATCATGTATATATATATATATATATATATATATATATATATATATATATATATATATATATATATATATATATATATATATATATTATTTATTGCTTACTATCTGAAGGTTGTATCCCTCCACCGATCTGGCAGCCATGAAAGCCGTTTTTGCAAACACATCGGCATCTTTACATTATATTCTGGGAACATAATGGTAAATTTCCTTTTCCCGTCAAAAGCAAGGATTGCAGGGATACATTCAGTGCGGACGGCGTGCATCTATGAAACAAAGGGCAATGGTCTTAATATAAACCTATTAATGGTGATATCATGGCTGCTTGCAACAAAATGAAAGAACAAATGCATATATGATTATTTTCCTTATTTGTTTCTCTTCCTTAAAATACCATTGCATATTCGTTCCGTGTACCACATGTATTTACTCTATATTAAAATGTTAGTTTGGTAAGATGATAATCTATATCGTAACACCTTTGACTCTTCAGTTATACATGCATTAACTACACTCTGCTTGCTGGAATTAAAAGTCGACACGTTTATCTAAATGTTGCTTAATTCTATAAGTTGTCGACCAATGCATCAACCTGCTGATAATGCAGCACCTGCGGCATCAGGGTCACAGCAGCAGAATCATGAGGTAGTGGAACTGGCCGTAGAGATGGCAACGTAAGCATTGGTGGAAGATACTCTGATAGGTAATGCTAATGTGTGCACCCCTGTGAATGCTTCAAGTAATTCGGCACGGACATGTCTAAACCAATCCAGCTTTGTTAGTGCATCCACTCAAATCACCACTGCTATCCATGTAAAGGTCAAACAACTCATTTCGGAAGGTCATCAGGTTGATCTAGCTATGCTTCTACCTGATAGGAGTAAGGAGACCTTTAAGATGCAGATTCATATTAATTCCGAAATTAAAGGTCCCTAGTCAGAAGAAAACCCCTATTTCCCGTACTCAATGAATCTTTGCTTGGAATAGGTTCATTGCAATTCCCACACAAAGTAAAACTCTATCAATTACTGGTTTGTCGCAACATATCGAAACATTTATGACTCTTTCCAACAAAAAAGCCAACTGGCGTTACTATAACGAGCAGTTCCGTCAACTGGTCAGTCGCCATGAAGCCGAATGGGGAACAACACACTTAGAATTGTACATGCAATCGTTTGCGGACGTGCAAAGGATTGCATAGTCTCAAGATCAAAATTCCCTAAGAGTTAAATTTCCAAAGGGGTTCTGCTTCCCTTATCACAAAGGTAAAAACTGCAAAGCTGGGTTGGCCAACTCATTCCAACACAAATGTTTAAATTGTCTTGGGAATCACCACTTTAAATTATGCAGACATAATGTAATGCCGTTACTCCCAGAAGCTGGAATTACAAAAGAAGCCTTTGGTTTTTCGGGGGATCGCAAAATCTGGATTAATCCACCCTCAAAAGAGTGCCACATCAGGCACCCCTAGACAACTCAATTAAGGCATTACCTACGCCACTTGCACCACATCGCTTTGGTTACAGAGGTTCGACTCCTTCTAAACACATTATCTAATCAACGGTTTCACTTGTGGCTTTGACATCGGTCATATCGGGTCTATATCGACATCGGGTTGTAACAACTTGCCGATGGCTGAAGCACAACCAGAAGTCGTGGACGCCAAAATCCAAAAGGAATTGTCACCTGGTGAATTTGCTAAACTTTGTCCCTTAGGCTTGATTGAGAAAAGGAATCCGGGCACTTACCATTTCATTCACCACTTGTCACATACGCAAGGACACTCTGTCAATGATAATATTCCTCCAGTAAAGTCGTTAGTTTAGTATGCTTCGGCTGAAGATGATATATCTTACATTAAGCTGTTGGGAAAAGGGTGTTTTATGGCAAAACTGATATTGCTAGTCCTTTTCGAATCATACCAGCCATGCCTTCACAATATCCTTTGCTCGGTTTTCAATGGAAGTACGAATTCTATTTTGATAAATGTTTGTCGATGGGCTGCAGTTCGAGCTGTAATAATATCGAAACTTTTATCGGGGCTTTGCAACCAAATATGCATTCATCATACGGTTCATGTCTTGCAAAACATCAACGAATTATTTGGGCTCTGTGAAGACATTGCCATTCCCGTGGCAGTGGATAAAACTTTCCTCCCTGCCCCGGTAATGACTTTCCTAGGTTATGAATTGGATTCAAAGATAACGGAAATGCGTCTACCGCTTGACAAATTTGCTACATGTCATGAACTAATACAAAAATGCCTGAAGAAAGCAAAGATTACACTTCAAACTTCATAACCTTCAGTCCATGATTGGTACGCCCAATTTTGCTTGTGGCGTGGTACTCCCGGCACGAGCGTTCCTTCGTCGACTCATTAGTATCACAATGGGAGTTTCACATTCCCCATCACCAAATTCGACTCAACAAAGCAGTAAAATCGGATTTGATTATGTGGAGTCGGTTTCTTCAGCATCTCAATGGTAGCTCTTTCTTCATACCGTTGTTACATATCACTTCCTACTACCTGGTTCTGCTTTTCAATTCTTCGTATAGGTCTCGTGGGAGCACAGTTCGAGACAGCGATTCACATCGTGTGGGCATTGCTCTTCATATGAGTTCACTGAAGAGCATTTCCCGCATGAAATACACACTTTTTTCGCGGGTGTACAATTCGGCGTTATCTGCATACTGGTGCATGGGATAGATATTCATTTATGTTTACAATGTTGTTACTTTATATCGTTGAGAGCCGGAGTTGCCGAATGGTCGAAAGCGCTCTCCGTTACGGATCACTGCCATCTCACATCTGTCTGCGTGGGTTCGAGTATCCGATTCGGCCAATGTGGGTATGTGATAAAGCTTGCCAGGAGCTTCTCATGGGTCGGTGGTTCTTTCTTGGATTTTCCCGGGTTCTTCCTCCACCATTAATACTGGCCGCCATGTATAGCCTATCATGTGCTGCAAAATGGCGTTAATCCCTACAACAACAACTTTATATCGTGATTTAGACTTATGGCCTATGTAGTCTGGAATAAATAATTATTATCTTTTCTTTATTATGCTTTATTTTCATTCCATGTTTGCTTCGCTTTGTTGCCGCAAGCCCCCCCCCCCCTTTTTTTTTATTTTGGGGTTACATAGAGAGCGCTAGATGTGGCGAGCACTCTCTGTATGGCGGCGGTCTGAGCCCCAAATTTCAAGCACTTGAGCTTAATTATGTATACAAACCATCATAGCAGTAACTTTGATATGTATTTGTATATCTTTCGCCGTGAATTGTGTTTATTTCTATGGATAATCTATTCTCGTCACTAAAAGTGGCCTGCACCAACAATCATGGAGTATTTTCTTATTTCTTCCCTGGGGCCGAAGTTGCACGTCTTGCAGTATCATTTCTGATTCAGTTATATGTATCCAAGTCTTGCTTTTCCTCGGGCTATAAAAAACACATAATCATAAAGAATGTTCTAAAATTAGTTTTAATTACTTGCAGGTACTTACATTCACGTATTTGAGCACTGAAGGCTGGCACCATATCACAACAAATATGGGGAAAAGTCTGTGAATTAAAGATATATCATCTGGTCACAACCTCTTTTGTATTCAGTCTATTTCATTCCTCTGACTTACAACCTGGACGGTATACCTTATATTTTACACTACTGAAATAAAGTTTTTAAATTAAAAAGTAAAACAAATGAAAATATGTATTAGGTAAAGGTATAATGTAATCATTGTATTTTAAAAAAGATAACAAGGAGTCATCAGTTGAGTCAAGATGAAATCAGTGAATCGCATTATATTCCAAATTCTAGAACCAAAATAATTCAGCACTTACAGTAGCATTTGTACATATTGTTTACGATTTACACATCTGTCAATGACGGTTATTTCATGTCCGCATATCCTATACTAGCCTCGTTTACTGGGCACTTGACACGCATTGTTTTCAATACCCTGTAACCTTGGAAAATGCCTGAAGAGATGATATAATATAAGTACATTGTCAACGACTGTGTTCTGACGCAGCCAAAAGGTGTATGTCCCATCTTAGGGATGATATAATGCAAGTACATTCTACTGGACTGTGTTCTGACACAGACAAAAGGTGTATGTCCCATATTAGAATCAGTCTCCCATGAACATATTATTGATAAAGTGCGAAAGAAAATATAAAAGAAGAAAAGATGGCGATCATTTGTCCGCCATTTTCTTCCATTCCTTATACATCGATAAAGGATGTTGGTCCCATATGTATACTACCATATTTCTTTCCAGATGACAGTCATCAGTGGTGTTATCTTGGTCTGAATAAGCAAGGGTGACAAATGATCAGCAACAAAATATGTTCATAGCTGGATCACCGACATCAGACGAACCCAAGAAAAAGGCAGATGGTTACACTATTTAGAACTAGAAATGTGTGTGTGTGTGTGTATGCGTGTGTGTTTGTATGCATGTTCGTGTACCTATTTCCACACATATATACATTATACAAAGAAGACAAGATCAACGAGAGTTGGTTGAGGATATTATTAAAATGATCACTTACGGTGACACTGTAATGCATTACAGAAGAGTAATCGTAGGGGACATTCATCTGGTCAATGTCCTGTGATGTGTACTTGGTGAACTGGTCCAACAGACCGGCCTGCACGTTCTCCGAAGGATCTCAACATAATCGTCCCTGTTCGGTACCTGGTGCTCATGCACACGACCAAGTACACTCCTGTCTGTATATTAAAGATACATTCTAAATATTATCATGAGTCTCTCTTCCTTTAAGCTAATGTTCACTCTCCATTCTGCATAAACTTAATATTAGTTTCATAAGGATTTTTAGACGTTACGTTAGAATTTATTTCAAGCAGTTTTATATAATAATCGACTCCTGCATTCCTCACATTTCATACAGGTCTGTTGATATTGAAATTAGAGGATGGTGCATCAGATATAGGATACTCAAAACGCTCATTTTGGAACTTTTTAGCTCAATGCAAATTTCGCTCTCATAAGTTTGTATCTGAGCCGATTTCAAGGGACCATGGTTCTACATCCTGTACCCTATATTGACAAATATGCATTGTAAACTATCACATCAAGGACTCATGGTCGTACATCATGTATCCTATATTGACAAATCTGCAGTGTAAACTATCTGGACATCCGAAGTGCCAGTTTGGGACCATCCTCCAGCAGCAAACAGGTTAACATAAACAAAGTATTGCTGTCCGGTGCGTGTGAGTTTATAAGTGTGTCAAAAACCTAATAACTGGTACTTACATATCTACACCCAGCTAAGGTAAAAGAAACCACCTGCTGTCCACCAACCATTCCCAACTGTGAGTTGCAGCTCCAAAGAAGAGGAAAAGAGTACTGAGTAGCTGTAACTTCCTGGAAGGCAGAAACATGCTGGATATTGCAAGCACCCTAACATGTACTGTACATAGCAACACTAACAAAATGTACTGAACATTTCAAACTATTGTTTTGTATCAGCAGTTGAAGGGCCCTTGGTTTTGTTCTTTCCAAGAAGTACTACTGCACCCATAAATTATAAATGCTTGTTGTTTCAAAAACTGGTAAATAAAGTAATTCTTATACTTATATAATGATTATTTTCAAACTATGAATATTTGATTTTCACGAATAATATCTGTTCCATAAATCATCATTTTGTACATTTAATTTTTCTCTTCGCGCCATATGAATGGGCAGAATATAAGTCCAGCCGTCTCATTCCGAGGAGTAGCGTCACCTCCGTCACAAAATTCGTTTCTGCTCAATAATGTCTGAATATTTTAATGGACTGAAAGAAGACTTGATGTTGTGCCTATCGTTAACAAGACTTTGGTGCTGTTAAAGTTATGGCCCCTTTCTGACTTTGACTGTTGCCCTTAAATGGCGTTTCCTCTCAACACTCAACGAATTGAAAGTACATTTAGTACTTGATTTTAAATGGACCTCTGACAAATTCAATTTCACTGTTTTCATCAAAAACAAAATACGGCGATTTGCTCACGCATTGACTTGGAACATTACCTTTAATTTTTGATTATGCTCAATAACGTTTGGCGGACATAATTGGGTAAAAATAATTTTTGCACGAGGGTATACCTTAAAAAGATCTAAGTCAAGTTCGACTTTCTGTTTTCTGTTATGTGGCAGTCTTTAACGAAGACATGGCCCTTGTTTCACTTGGTACTTAACTTTTACATTTTTACTCAGTAAACATAAGTAATAGATTTTAATTTCACATTTGTATATTTAACACACAGGTAACTGTACTCGTTTCCAACCAAAAACAATTAATGATAACTCGCCGATCCTATTCAATTTTCATTCAACGCGATGGATGTGAACAAATTGACGATTAACGAGTACTTCTTGAAGAATTTGGACTCTCCCTCTCCAGGATTTAAAATTCATATAGTAATACTTGATTTACTTACGTATCATAATCTAATAAAAAGAGAGGGTGATTTGAAAATGTATAATTCATGCTAAAAGAACGGCTTTGAAACACACACACACACACACACACATATAGAGAGAAAGAGAGAGAGAGAGAGAGAGAGAGAGAGAGAGAGATGGAGAGAGAGAGAGAGAGAGAATGCAATACACAATCGAGTGATTACTTAGAACTTCTAAACTATCAAGGACCAGTTTAGATCATACGTTTTCAAAAGAGAAAACTAAATTAAGAAATTATCTGAATTCTCAAAACTCTACAAAAAGGAATATATGCCTGTAATCCACATCCAATCGAATGAGTTTAATAGCACATGCAAAAATATTCTTTCTGATTAGACAGCAATTCAGAGTTGCCAGGTTAGAACTCGATAGATTTCATCGTATTTTCATCGTCATATTCTTACCCTTGTCCGTCAATGAAAACGATAGCATTGATGTCAGAAGACGTGGCCTCTCTAAATCGTAGGCAGGTGTCACGCTCCCATTCCATCATAGCCTGCCGGACCATGTTCTGATCTATCTGATCTATACAACATACAATGTGTACAGTGTAACAATGTATAAGTGTTACTCCCCTATTGAAATGATATGTAGTGAATCTTGTATGGATATTAAAAAAGTATCAATTTTATGACACGACTGTAATCACTTTCAGTTAGTGGCAAAGTTTGTTATACAACAAGCATGCATTATTTTTTCATATACAGTGAGCATGGATGTGAAATTCTATTCTTCGTATAGCCTTGAAGATACCTTAATTTATATTAGATATTATTATGTTTGAGCTATTTCTAAACATAATCGGAACCTATGAGATTTAGCCTTATATCCTCTACAACGTGGATTTGAGTTGCCCATTTCTATTGTGTGGGCGTAATTGTATAATGGTTACGAAGTGAATCCTGCTAAATACTTTTTCTAATGCAAATAACTTTGAAACTATATGGATGTGAACTATGGTCAGGTATCACAAACTCAAATATAGAAGAACTTGAGTTATGCCAGAGATATGCAGCGCGACGTATGCAAGCTTTCGATAAATATTCGCCTACGGAGGCAACAAGTAGTACCTTAGGACTCTGGTCAATGGAAGCATACATAGATAGGATGAAATTGCTCCTTTTCAACCGATTATGTAAGGGCGATTGGACTTTTATCTGGAAAAAGATTTTCATTATGCGCCTATGTCAGTATCTGAACAACCCGCTAAAACAGACGGGATTTATACCTGATATTGACAAAATAACTAAGAAATATGGTATGGGAAATGTTCTTTTCGACTATGCAGAAAGTATGCAAACTGAAGAAAAACTCATCTGGAATCGACATATTACTGATATTATCCAAAACCATGAAGAAACTACCTGGAGAGCAAATATGGAACTAAGGGATGATTTAATTCACTTCAGAAACATTCATTTGGACTTAAAACCAAGTAATATATGGTTTCTTGGGCGTAAATATCCATCCATGTTATGGCCTCTCTCTGAAGTAATGAAACTATATATCATGCCTGTTGGTAAAGTTATGGTATGCAAACTCTGTGGAAAAGAGACTGACGACAGAGCGAAACATCTTATTTTAGGCTGCGAAATGCTGCTAGAGGAACGAAATGTTTTCTTTGAGAGAGTGATTGACTCTTTAGAAGTGAGAGACGGGGTTAACTTATTCAATCAAGAAGACGATATATTGTTGGAGACACTTCTTGGAAGCAGGGTTGACTGCATGTCGTCTATAGACGATGACGTATCAGATAGGCTCATGTTGGTGACCGCAAACAGCATAGCTTCATTCTACAATAAAATGTGTGCAATACTATCAACTAACATGCCCTAACATGATATTAAAAGTAAGTAGTAAATTAACATTAAATATAAACAATTAAAGGCCAAAGTCTTCTTGTCAAATCCGCAAATTTTGTTGTCTAACAGCTGTTTGTGTGTGCGTTTATGTATTTGTTTATGTATTTGTTTATGTTTATTTCCAAGAGATTTCTATATGGTTTTCTGTATTTATATATCTCATTTTGTAAACGCATTAGTTGACGATGTATATATCATGCTTGCGTTCTCGTCTATGATGTGTCTCATAATTCTATGATATGTATAATATGTATCTTAGCAACCTGATATACTCTTTGCTGTAGAGGTTGCTAAGTCATTTAGACAGTCAGTCATAGATAAATGCATGCACGCACGCATACGCGCAAACAAGTATATATATATGCATAAATACATGCGTCATATGAAGAAAAGAAACTACATATAGAATTACACTGTTATAAGTTTTACATTTCATTTTCGTTGCTATCTCGGACTTAATGTTAAGCACATAACACTATAGACGTATTAACTTTTCGAAATATTATCATCATCAAGCAACTGTTAAAAGATCAGTGCCATGCTCCGCCAAATGATTGCAGATTTGCATAATTGCAGGTATTGAGATATTTCGTTTTGTCAATACGGTAGCTTACACAGTATTACAATTGTATTACTACTGTATCTTTGTCACTTTTCTGTTCTATTTTATGATCTTGTATTATTCTGAATTTGTTTAATCTGATGTAATCTCTTTTTAAAGAGGAAATAAAGTCAGTCAGTCAGTCAGTCAGTCATACATCTTGGCATCCGTCCCTCTACGGGAGACGATGGCGTAGGTCTAAAGTAAGCTTCTGTTTATCCTTCTTTCTAGCTCTCTTTTCAGCTTGTTTCATTTTTCTCTCTTCGTCTGCGTTTTGAACTCCCTGCTTGACAGCTAGACGTCAGCTGGAACGGTTGTTTGCACAGCTCTCCCATTCGTTGACAATGATGTTTGCCGTCTTCATGTCCTTCTTGCAAACATCTTTGTAGCGCAGATGTGGTCGTCCAGTTGGTTGTGCAACTTCTGCTAACTCTCCAAATAAGAGGTCCTTGGGAAGGCGGCCTGGGTCCATTTTCTTGACATGGCCAAGCCAGCGAAGGCGCCTCTCGCTGATAATGGAGAACATGCTGTTCATGTTGGCGCGTTCTAGAACCTCTGCGTTGGGTCCTTTGTTATGCCACTGGATGTGCAGAATGCGCCGCAGACATCTCAGGTAGTTGGAAGCTGTTGAGTGTCCCCTCGTGTCTTGCATAGGTGGTCCATGTTTCGCTGCTGTAGAGAGGTGAGCTGATCACACATGCTTAGTAGACACGGAGTTTGGTCTTGTCTATCAGGTTGGGGTTGTTCCAGACTCTCTGGTTAAGTCTGGCCATCACTGCTGCTGCCTTGGCAACCCTGTCGTTCACCTCAGAATCAATGGAGAGTGAGGTGGAAATGTTAGACATGAGGTATGTGAAGTTCTCGACAACTTCCAAGTTGTACCCATCGATGGTGACAGAGAGAGGGGAGTCAGCGTCCTGCGCCATGACGTTCATTTTCTTCAAACTGATGGTCAGTCCAAATTCCTTACAAGCATAGGAGAGGCGGCATACCAGATGCTTCAGTCCATATTCCGTGTGTGAATACCTCTGTGACTTTAGTCTTAGCGCGGAGACGGGCGATGTTGAACAGCTTGCCGTCAGCCCTGGTATGGATGTATACTCGCTCGCTGCAGTCCTTGAATGCGTACTGGAGAAACATGGAGAAGAAGATGGCAAAGAGCGTCGGCGCAAGGACACAGCCTTGTTTGACTCCGCTGATGATGGGAATGATTTAGATGTTGCGCCATTGAATTACACTGTGCTGTGCATGTTCTCGTGGAACAACATGATGACAGCAAGCAGGCGTGGGAGGGGGGCAGCCGATCTTCTGCATGAGCCTGAAGAGTCCAACACGGGCTAAATCCTTACCGACGATGCTGACGAGGAAGATGCCCCGATAGGTGTTGCAGTCGCTACGGTCTACTTTTTTTGTACAAAGTAACTATTTGGCGTCACGCATGTCCTGTGGTATGTATCCCTGTTCCCAGCAAAGGCAGAGGAGTATGTGTAGGGGCTGGAGCAATGCTGGTTTTCCGCTCTTGAGGACTTCCGACAGAATGCCGTCGTTTCCAGGAGCCTTCCCACAGACAAGGCAATCGATGGCTTTTCCGAGCTCTTCCAGGGTGGGCTGTGTCTAGCTCCTCTACGACAGGCAGGTCTGGAATGGCGTCCAGGGCAGTTCCAGTGACATTGTGTTGAGTTGTATATAGCTCCAGATGGTGCTCAATCCATCGCTGAAGTTGTTTCCCCATGTTTGTGATGACTTAGCCCGTCTTGGACTTGAGAGGGGCGGTCTTGTAGCTATTGGGGGGCTGTCGCCTTTTTTATACCCTCTTACATTTATATTGTATCCCCAGTGTCGGCAGCTGTCTGTATAATGTTGCAAAGGTTCAGCCAGTAGGTGGTGGCATAGCGACGATCGGTCTTCTGGACGTTGCCCCTTGCAATCCTGAGGGTTTGTAGTGTTCTGGGGCTAGGTGCAACCTTGTATGCCAGGAGAGATTTCTCTTTGCCTCAGTCACGGGATCCATCTCCTCCTAGTTTGCCTCATACCTGTCGACATTATTTCGCTTCGTCTTCCCGTAAACTGTGATGGCTGAATTGTACACGGATATGGGACCACATGGAGTGAGTGGTGTCATCAGGTGTCACTTTGCTGAGGGCTTCCTTCAGCTTGTTGATGAAATGCCGTGTTTGCTCTGGGTTGCTTGCACAGCAGGTGTTGATGCATGGATGACCGTTCTTCTTGGCGTGGTGCAGCTTCTAGGGTAATATTCGCGCATTGCTGGCCACGAGGGAATGGTCCGTGTCGAAATCGGCACCGTGATAACTGCGGTTGAGGAGGACAATGGCCAGTTCTGCATGCCTGGTGATGACGAGGTCTAGCTGGTGCCAGTGGCGTGATCGTGGATGTCTCCACGACACCTGGTGGATCTCCTTGCATTTGAAGAAAGTTTTGGTCACACAAAGGCTGTGGGAGTAGCATTTCTTTAGCAGTCGCTGATCATTCTCGTTGATGTTGCCCCGTCCGTGAAAGACGAGATCGGTGGACATGCCTCATGGTCAGCTCCCACTCTTGCATTCAAGTCTCCTAGCAAGTAAAAGCTTTCATTGCTGGGGATACTGGATATTGCCTGATCCATAGCCTCATAAAACTTGTCTTTCTCCTCGTGGGTGGAGCAGAGGGTTGGGGCGTACACGCTGTAGATGTTGACCGGGCCTAAGGATGTTGATAGCCGGAGGGTAAGGAATTTCTCATTACCTGATGATGGTGGTTCAATGAAGGAGATTAGCGTATTCTTTACGTCAAAGCCTGCACCATCATGCCTAGGTTCATCTGAGTGCTTCCCCTGCAAACTAAACGTGTAATTGGCTTGCCTGATGGTGCCGCTGTCAGCCAGTGGGGTCTCCTGGAGGCATGCAGTGTCGATGTTCAGTCGAGAGAGTTCTCTGTCAATGACGGCAGTCTTCCGTGCATCGTCGATCTGCTGTAGTTCAGCGTCAATCCAGGACACATGGTCCTGATGTTCCAGGTTGCAAAACGAAGAGTTGGAGTCTTCTTATTTCTTCTTTTAGTCTTTCCTGGTGCGGAGTTTGTGGCCCACTTGTCGACATGGTTCTCTAAGCTCCATGCACCCAGTGAAGCAGACAGGCTATGGCGGTCCGCATCTTACTAACTGGGGGTTGCCCAGCATGAGGCGGGTGGTGGCTGTCCAGTGAGACCTGGCGATCTCTCCCACCGTCAGAAGTAACCCCTGGCGCCAAGCTCTACGCCATTTGAGTGTTGACTTAGAACCGGTAAACTGCTACTTCTCGTGCTGTGCCGTCGCCGTACGACGATGCTGGAGAGTCCTCTTCAGTGGAGCTATGAAGCCTGGGCAGGGTGGAATGGAGAATCAGCTGTTGTCCATGCATCATATGCCCCCTCTCCACGCAGCTGGTGGTCCCAAGGGAACTACGAATGCCGATAGAGCTTGGCACCAACGGCGTCTCAGGAGTTGCCGGAATAACGTTAAAGTCAATGTCAGACCGCTTTAGGGACTCCATCTCCGGATTTTTTGTCGGGGCTTACTCCCTTAACCTTTCCCATAAGTGGGTATTGCCACAAGGCAACAGAGGTTTGGAATAGGAGTTTTCCTTCTCCTAGATGAGCTACCATCCAAGGTTTACGAGTCCAATCTACCCGAAGACTTCACCCCTTCTCCTGTTAGTGGAAAACGTGGTCTGCCGGACTTCAAATCTAAACCACTCGCGAAGGCCAGGAGCTGGATTTTAGTTAACAGTGGCAATCAGACACGCAAGCCGTATGGGGCAGTTTTGGAGGATTGGGGCGCTTGTCTCCTACTCCCACCCCGGGCAATGTCAACCTTAGACCACACATACATACGTACATAAGTACATACATACATACATACATCATACATACATACATACATACATACATACATACATACATACATACATACATACATACATACAAACATACATACATACATACATACATACATACATACATACATTCACGTTGATCCTTACATGTGTCTGCATTTATTGTTGGCAACGGTTCTCCTTCTTTGTATCTACTTGCAACGTCAAAGACAGTTAGCGCGTACTTGTATGTTATTTGACGTCTTTGGATTTTGACGGTATCATGTGGTAGAAATAAGATATCAGCTTGATGAACTTCATTAGGAACTCCGACATCAAAATACTTAAAGTGAATTAGTTTAGGTAGCGGTAGCTACATTTGCCATATTGTCTGTTGGGATAAAGATTTTATAGCAGTAACAGGTTTAACTTTTGCTGTTTCAGCTAGTTTACTAATTGCTGCGTTACCTTTCCAGTATCATCTTGGGGAATAGTAAATAGATTCCATTATAATTAATTACCAGCACCAAGCGTAATTTACCTTTCATCGCGGATCTTCCTAACCAATTAGCCAGTTATTCCTTGAAAACTTTATTTGTGATGGAATTTAGCGCGTGAATTAATTTTACATCGCTGATATGCCTATGCTGAAGATCCTTTACTGGATCAGCTAAATCATGAGCATAACACGCTTTATCAATAGCATTTAGCGGATACTCACCTGGTTTTGGTTGGTCTTCGTTGTGAAGTCTGATATTATGTCGGGTTCCAGGACCACCATAATTATATCCTGGAACATGTTTTTCTCCTGGGTATTTTTGTTAATTTTGCTGCAATATCACCTCCTAGTTTTTTTTATTTTAAAACCCGATTGCACTGATTTGTACCGCATCGTTCACACTTACCCGTAACCGCGGATCTGTTAATTGTTTTTTTTTTTTTGTAATGGTTGTTAAATCACCTGTTGGGGTACATGTCCTGCATTTCACACACTATAAATCCATATATTTGCTATTTGTTTCTCCTCTCACTACACACCTCATTTTCCATGCCACAGACATGCACAATGTTTGACCTCTCAGGACACATACTTTCTTATGCCATAAATATGCTCAATTTTCCTCATGACATTAAAATTACTCTTGTTTACTGGAACAAGTTCGGGACCTGGAACACGTTTACTCGTATCAACTCGTAGGACAGCAAAGCTTCAAAACGCTGACTTCTTGGGCTTTTGAAGTACATTGTTATATATTATTTTTATAATAATACATTATTTGTGTTAATTGCCGTCTCTCAATTTGTAAAATAATTTGATAGATGAAGCAGTTGTATGGCTCATTCGATATATGGTATATGTTATACTTTACTTGGCGATGTATAGAGAGTCCCAATACGAATCCAGACTTTAAGATTGCAACTCGCCTTGTTAATAGTTTATCATATGATGACCGATCCATCACAAATTTTCATCACAATCAGAAACCTTACAAGTACTTCGATATTTAAAGAAAGAGATGAAACATAATAATTACACATTAATATAAATCATGATATATTATTGATGACTAAATACTTAAGTACTTATGCAATTTGCTTAATTATAATATCCGAGTATCATTTAGTAACATTATGTCATACATAAGCGTGACATGTACTTGAATGTTAGAGGGTGCGAAGTGTTATAACATATAGAAATACGATGGTAGTCGATCTATAAACTTGATATTTCCTTGTGATTAGATAGATAGATAGTTATGCCCTATCTCTCTAAATTGCGCGCAGGTAAAACCAAGGATAAAACAAAATGCTCGAAATTCGATTTTCAATATTCAGACTTAATTTACTATTTTATAAACCATTCATGTCATTATTATGACCTTAGACTTTAGAAGACTTGTTTATATAAGATTACAGCGAACAGTCATCAAATGAGATATTATATCTGTACCTATACACTGTAAATGGAGCAAAATACATGGATTGATCTTGAAAGAATTCTCGTTCTCCTTCTCCTTCGTCTCGATCTTATTTCTTCTTCTTCTTGAACTTCTCATTTCTCATCGTCACAGTCGTCATCGTCTGCGATCTTCAGTCACATGTCGCCATTTTGCGTCCCATGCAGCATCATGGGCTGCCATCTGGGTTGTAACAAAACATTAATTATATTAAAATATAACACTTAGTAGAAAAAAAATATGAAATTCGATGTACGTTAAATTACAATATCAATATAAACTGCCTGATAGAATTAACACGAATATTTTTTTTTACTGCAAGGCGATACTTTACCTTTTCTCTTTCGTGCTCTCAACGAGTAATTATTTTTAACAGAAATATTGTCCAAATAAGTTTCGTTATCCACGTCACCGTCTAAAATTCAGATGTATTTTGTGTGTTTATCTTGAAAGTCATCATAATAGCAGTTATAAATTTCGTCGACTTGTGAAGAGTGACTATAATTTCTGTTTATTATGTACAGTTCTTTATTTCGTTTGTTTGTTTGCTTTTTGGGTTAGGAAACCCACACCTAACAAGTTTAAGGTATCAGAATATGTTTTTAGTGTTATGGTATAAAACGATTTAAGATAAACATGAATTACCACATCTTTCAAGCTACTACTTTTACACAAATTGGCAGGACCCGGATGTGTGCACACTATCGACTAGGAAACAGTAACGCTTCCGGTGCTCGCGAGACAGCATATGACTATCCTCCAAGGTAGAGAAAGAATGAAATCAACGTACGTTTCTCCCATGATGCAACACGCTGGTATGAGGTTTCAGCACATTTACTCACTTCGAGTCGGAGGGCGAATTTTAAACTAGCTGTTTTAGTAATCGTTCACTGTTGTGTGAATGACGTCACAGTATAGCCAATCTGGATACATTGTTTTTAATATACATGCACTGAAATGTGTGTGTGTGTGTGTGTGTGTCCATGTGAATTATTAGTTCAAGGAGCTTAAAAGGGGCATTACATCATACTTATACATACAAGACCGCAAACAAACTGGACAAACATTGCGAGCATTTTCATTTGACTCAGTATTAACCTAACGTGATGATTTTTGTTAATGCATATGACTTATTAAACGTTGCATAATTTACTATTAACGTGTTACGTGTCATAGTTATGCCTTTAAATGTAATATCCGCTAATTTATGTGTAGTTGTTCTAATATGTAATTGGTGTTTTGTTCCTTGGAATGAAAATGTATTATTTGATATGAAACAAATACAACTGCTTTAATATATATCCATTTCTAACATTTATTACCTTATATGCTATGTAATTTGTAACAACTATTACTTTATGTGCTATTTTGTAAAACATAATAATGTGATATATGCAGTTTGTAAAATTTATATTTTTATACAATATAGTTTGTTAAAGGTATAATTGTATATGCTATACAAATGTAATCGTATCCCTAAATATAATGTGCAGTTTATTAAAATCATCCCTTTGTCTCTTTTTACAGTTTCATTAATACGTAATAGATTGTATGTTTTCATTTGCAACATATTTTATTGAACTGAATACTTGTTTATACGGTATAATCATTTATTTAAATTAGAAAGCATTTTATATCTTGCATTTATTTGCATTAGAAATCATTCAGATTGCTTAATTTTAGTGCAGGACATAATAATTGCGTCGCTCAGTTGCTATACTCCTATATTAAATTTTAGAACTTACTATTCTTTTTACATATGGATGTATATCATTCAACAAAACACGTATCATACCATTTAAATGAATATTAGAATACGTATTGTAGTTGTCGAGTGAATATATAAAGTTGAATAGATAAGTATACAGGAATTAACTCAAAATGTTCTTAGTGGTTAAACAATTACGTATTATATTTGTTTAATCAATCATATTATATCACTTAAATCACTTAAATCGATAAATATACTAACAGTTCAATGGATATTTGTGATAACAGTTAAATGAATACACGAATATGTGTTGTGGTAGTTAAGTGATTATGTATTTATACGACTGAAATATTTCGTATTTGTGACCATTCATTTATTGAAACTATTACATATTAATGTTAAATGAATAAATGTGTGTGTTTATGTGCGTGTGTGAGAGCCTGTATGTTTTTATCTAATTTTTATAATATTTATTTATTGATGTAATGTGTACGAAATATACTTATTTCGTTTTGACGACGTGACTTGAATCTTTTAAGATCATACTATTGCATCTGTTTTATAATTATATATTTGTGATGACAATTATTAATAATATTTTTAAACAAAATAGGACTTAAATGGCGCTTCTGGTTTAATTTCTCAGTAGCTCAAGGTCTGAAAACGTTTCTAGTATAACTATTTAACTTCCCATTGGGTGGGCCAGGTCACGTGAATAAGTCAAGTCCAAAATAATGGGTAGTATATTATATCACTTCGATTATTTTGCGTAGAACAGTGGCAATGTATTGTGTATATAATGATATAATTAACCACATTCATTCCGCTGTTTGGAGTCAGTCACACATAGTGTGTTCCTGTTGTAAGTCTCCAGACGTGTTTTATATTGTATTTATATATTGTTCGAGAGGAAACACATTTTTATTGTTAGGTGGTACTAGAAAGTGCTTATTATCTGAGGAGTAATACTATTCTGGAACTGTTATTAATTATTTGAAGGAACTCTGGACAACGTCATAATAACAAAGTCACCAGTATTGTTATTGAGTCTAAAAGTTTTAAACACTTGAGTCACTGTTGCGTACTTTTTGGACCAGTCAGGTCGTCGATAATGCGAAGTTGTTTTACTTCTAGTTATTTTGTATTGCTGATTCCATTTGTGTCTTAATTTGCTAATTGACGTTTAATACATGTTGCGTAGAGGAAAAGCTTTATGCATACACTTCGTTATGGCTGAGGGTTGAAGTTTAAGCTAGGCTGAGTAAAATATTTTTAGATTCATAATAATGAACCGCGTTTGCTCACCTATCTCTCATCCGTTTTTTGCCTTCCAATCTTGTCAGCATGTCTAACTTGGATTGTGTGCCATTTACGCTTATTTCTAAATAACACGTTATTTTGTGATGTATGTTTAATAGAGGTGTTTTGATTGACCACACACCTTTTACATTAATGAGTCTGAATTATATTACACAGAGTACAGACACTTTGAAAGACAGTTTGATCTAAACATGCCACGGTAGTTTGATATAAGCATAACAAGGTACTTTGATCTAATCATAACAATATATTTTGATCTAAGCATAACAAGGTAGTTTGATCTAAGCATAACGAGGTAGTTTGATCTAAGCAGGCCAGACGTATCTTTTTAAATTTTGCATAAAGTTAATTTGATCCATGAAGAAATTTTGTATGGCAGTTATCCTTTAATTGAACAGTGATGCGATGGCTCAAGAGTTTTCAGTTTTATTTTATTTCTTATTTGTTCATGTATTTACTTTTCTTGTGAGCACAAAAATAGGTTTCAAATATATTTACTATCTGTGCCATCTATTACATTTACAATATAGTTTTATTATAAACAATTTGGATTGATAACGTTTATATTTTAAATTTTTTAATTCAGTGGCTGGCTAATAGTATAGTAAAGAGCATGTGTACTTCTTTTTATGAATCTCATTCATAAACCAATGCCAATTGTTAAGGTCAAGTGAACTACAAATTTAGTTCAAATATCCCACGTTTTAATTCGTATGTAGGTCAGATAAATATTGACTTTGATTTATTTTGAAATAATACGATTTATTGTTCCATAATTTTGTAATGAATCAGATTCTGTTGATTTTGGGTATATATAAATCATGTACTAATAATACAAGCACTACGTATTCCATTTTATAGCTTAGGCCAGTTTTGCAGGTGTCATTGTCAAGAAATATAGAGTTATTTATAATATTTCTGTATTGGATTAGTTGCTTGGAAAATCTTTAATTGAAAAGTCCAAGCATAACAAGGATTATTTAATGATTTAAGTATTCAAATAGTTATGTTGGATTATGCGAAACATCAAGGACTTATGTGATATTCTGTAACCGAGAAGAAATATTGATTTATTTATAATATGTGTTTGTTGGATTAGCGGAGTGAAAAATCTTTATTTGAAAAATTGAGCACTTGTTGGATTACGTGAATTTATACAAGGATTTGAATATTTATACAATTATATTGGACATATTAGAAAATGTCAAGGACTACAGTGATATTCTAGTTTGACTAGAAACAATTGGATTTAAAATTGTGTTTTTTTAGTTGTGTTAGCAAGCTAGCACATACACGCTTTAGAACTTTAATTTGGTATACCTATGGAATGTGTTTGGATTAGGGAGAAATTGATAAGACAATTTAGAATATTCTAGGAATTCGTACAGTGTAAAGTTAGTTTTAATTCTTTCACTTTGTTTTATTGTAGATTTTTTAAAAATAAATTTATGTTTTTGAAAATGGAATTCTTGCTGGGTTTACCTTATATTGTGTATTAAGTTTAAACGCCTTGACGTAACACCTGGACAAGAAGAAGATTCCTTTGCATGCTAATGTATGCTAATGTCTATATTTATAGGAAACACAATGGCCATTTGAGGAACATTTTTCAGTAATATACCTGTAGCTTTAGGCAATCCAATGCAAAGCTCCTGTGTTTATTTTCGAGTATCATTTACTAGTTAATAGTGTGCAAGCTTGAGGAAATGGTTTGTCTATGTGTAATTTGAACACCAATGTCATCCCTAATATTGACCTACGAGGCGTTATTATCCATTCATATAACGATTCAATTACTTAAATGACGCTATCCATTCTTTTAACGATTCAATTAATTAAACGTCGTTATCCATTCATTTAACTATTTAATTAATTAAAAGTTTTAAACCAGTCATTTAACGATTTAATTTCTTAAATGACGCTATCCATTTATTTAACGATTCAGTAAATTAAACGTCGATAAGCTGTCATTTAACGATTCTTTAAGCGTCATTTTTCATTTGTATTCGGATTGTATCGCTATGGGTTTTCTTTTATTTAAACAGTACCTTTATAATGTTGAAACAGCGCTGATTTTGTTTTTGTAAAAAATGTGTAATAAAGACAAACTAGATGATGTTTTAAAGCCTTGTTTAAAATATTACTGTAGCAAATAAGAAGTCTAAGAAAAGCTTACTACCCAGTGAATCAAGCATCAACAACAATTGATTGAGGCCGGCTTGATTTCGATCTGGTCCCTTTTTCCATGGACCTGAAGACAACACTCTATCTGAACGAAAGAGTCATAAAGCACGCTAATAAGTCTTCCATCATAAAAACATAACTATCATGCCTTATTGAAACCACGCAAATATATTAATTCTGACTGCTCCTTCAATAACCATACTCAAAACGTTTTGTCCGCAGGCACTTTCCATACTCCATTAATCAAAACGTTACATCTACAAAACTCTCCTTGCTCTATGAGTCAAATGTTTTGGCTAAGCACACACTCCATATCCGAAGAATCAAACGTTTTGTTTGAAGACAGTCTTCATGCTCCATGTAATAAACGTTTTGTCTAGATGGCAGTCTTCATACCAGACGAACATCTAATGGATCTAATGACTGGGCTAATTGGGTTCTTTACAAAAGGCGCCTAGATTATTCTAGAATATGCATGTATAAAAGGAATTAACACATTATCTCAACATTTGTGTATGTGTGTGGGTATGCGGGTCTATTTATGTGTGTCCGTGAGTCTATATGTGCGCGTTTGTGGGCATATGTGTATGTGTATATGGGTCTATTTGTGTGTGTAAGTGGGTCTATGTGTGCAAGTGGGTTTTGTGTGTGTGTATATATATATATATATATATATATATATATATATATATATATATATATATATATATATATGTGTGTGTGTGTGTGTGTGTGTGTGTGTGTATATGGGTCTGTGTGTATGTGGGTATATTTCTTGGTGTGTCTGTTGGTCCATGTATGTGTGTGTTTGTAGATACATGTGTATGTGGGTATATGTGTGTGGTTGTGTGCCTATGTTCGCGCGTGTCTTTGGACATATGTGTTTCTATGTCTGTTGTACGATGTATGTGTGTATGTGAATCTATGTATGTGTATGTAGGCGTATATTTGTGTATGTGGTTTTATGTGTGTGTCTGTTGTTATATTTGTGTTTCATGTTGGTCTATGCTTGTGTGTCTGTTGGATTATGTGTGTGTGTGTCAATAGGTATATGCGTACGTGTATATGAGTATATTTGTGTATGTGGGACTATGTGTATGTGAGTCTGAGGATCTAATTGTATGTGAGGATATGGATTTATGTGTGTGTCTGTGGATCTATGTTTGTGTATATGTCGTTCTATTTTTGTTTATGTGGATCTATTTGTATGTATTTGGGTTTATATGGGTGAGTCAGTGGGTCTGTTAGTGTTTGCATGTGGTCTATGTGTGTGTAGGTGGCTCTAAGTGTCTGTGTGTGTCTTGGGTTTAAGTTTGTATATGTAGGTATATATGTGTGTATGTGGTTCAGTGTGTTTGTCTGCGAGTCTTTGTGTCTGTTTGTCCTTGGGTATATGTGTGTTTGCGTGTGTGTGGGTTTAAGAGTGGTTGTCTATGGGATATTGTGTATGTGTTTGTGGGTTAATGCATGTGTCGCGTTGTGTCTATGTAAGTGTATCCGTGGCTCAATGACTGTATGTATGTACGTCAATGTGTGTGTGCCTGTGAACCTAAATGTGTGTCTGTGGCTCAATGTGTGTGTGTGTGTGTGTGTGTGTGTTTGTGGGTCTATTTATGTGTATGTGTGTGTCTGTGGGTATATGTGTGTATATATGTGTGTCTATGTATGGGTATGTATGCTAAAGTATGTGTGTATGTGGGTCGGTGTGTGTATGCAGGTATATGTTTATGTATGTGGGTATATTTGTCTTTTGTGTTAGAGTTTTAATACATCTATATATTTCAGTCGTGTGACACTTCTTATTCAGTTTGACACATGCAATTATTAATTTCTTTGTGGAAAAAATATTAATGAACAAATCTCATTCCTATGTGGTTGTTATATTCAATCCAGTCTGGTATATAAGTTCTTGATAATATAGAAGATATTTTCTTAACACGTGTGAATAACGGATATAATTCATCGAGTGGATGACAAACTCAGTATTTCCACGAGTGGCTGTGGAGAGTGGAGAGCTTTAAATTGTACTTCTAGTTCACAGTATAATGTTGCAATAGCGACAGGCGTAAAACAAATAATATTGGCATCATTGCACATAGAAGAACTACATAACAAGCTAACGAAATAGTTAAATTTAAGGAACCAAATGTGAAAGAAGATTAATGTACAAACCTAAAATGGGTATAAGTGTCATTGAATAATTCGAAAACAATAATTAGATTTTCGATTCGAGTATGGAGCAATCAAAATTTATAACAACGCGTCATGTAAACCGAATACAAAAGACAATTTTCTTATTTACAGATCAGAAATGGACACTTAATTCCATTAATAACGATACATTGTAAGAGGTCCAACACAACGTCATCTGCTGTTTGCGGGATCGTAATTATTAATAGCTCTACCTAAAATGCACTTTAACTTAGATTAATGTAATTAAATAAATGTTTGGCTTAAATTTAAATTAATTGAATACATGGTTGGTTTAACTTTAAATGTAATTAAATGCATGTCTGTTTAAATTTGAATTATTTAAACCCATGTTGTGGGTTTAGATTTCAATCAATAATGTAATTTTTACGATGAAGATTTGCTTCGTAAACTCCAAGTCAATCTGTTTCTAAAACCCGAGAGAGAGAGAGAGAGAGAGAGAGAGAGAGAGAAAAGAAAGGAAGCTCAATCCTCTTGAAGGATGTGTCACTTGATGATGTTGTAAATGCAGCTACATGTTGGGGACTATTGGCAAGATAGAGTACTCGGGATCGAGCTGTAAAGACAAAAGTATGTTTGAGCCTCTGGCCAGCAA
Organism: Sinohyriopsis cumingii; assembly: GCA_028554795.2. NCBI lineage: Eukaryota > Metazoa > Mollusca > Bivalvia > Unionida > Unionidae > Sinohyriopsis > Sinohyriopsis cumingii. The sequence goes on along the minus strand of CM068828.1, from coordinate 153,816,489 downwards.
AACTTTATTGAAATACTCAACATATAAACTTACATTTCAATATCAAACTACAACAAGCTCAATTTGCAGATATAAGAAATACATATAAAACTATGATATTTTTTCACTTACCAACATCATACATTCCATAACATCTGTCGTTTAGAATGTAATACAGATAATTAAATATCAAATAAATTCATGATAGGAAAATAATCTAAAATTCACTATTTCAGACTAATACCATAATTGAAATATATTTTACTGAATTTATTCTAAAATGTCAGCATAATAAACTCTATTATTTAAAGAGTATTTTATGTCTAAATTAACTATTACTGAGTATGAAGTTGGTAGCGAACGTTGCTCTTAGTATAAGCAATGCTATAATTATAAGTAAATATGAGTTATTCAAACAATTAAACTTTCTAACACATTATGTTAAATAATAGTAAAGAAATATTAAAATGATCTAATGTTTAAACATACTGATGTTAGATTAACATCTTAGCACTAAAAATTCTTATAACACTAACAAGTCTTATACTATGAAAAACTGTACATAGATCACAATCTTACCTATAAATACAAAAGTCTGAGCTTCTGGCCAGAAAAACTGGCGTCAGCCCGTGGCTGGGGCTTTATATACAAGTTTCTTAAGACAACGCCAAATACGGCGCGCGCTTAGCTCCTTGCGAAGGCCAGAATCTCAAATGAGGCTTCGTAGTCTCTTACAGATTATTGTCTAGATCAATGTACGTCATTAGACAGACAATTCTACAACGTCAGCGCGATTAGTAATAACTTATGATTTTTTTTTTAGGTTTCCGCAATGCGGTACTTTACATGTAGTTTTTTTGTGTGCTGACTTTAGGATACTAGGGAAATGTAAGTATAGACGGTTCGTACTTGATCATAAGGGCGCAATCTCTATTAAATAGTATATAATTGTAATACCGAAATAAATGGATTCAATCTCAATACATTTTAATAGAAATCTACTTTCAATATAATTTATCCACTTACGGTTAATACAATTTAGAAAAAAATTCGATCATGTTACTTGTACTAAAAATTATGTCCTAACATAATATTTGGTTTACATTTAAATGTAATGAAATACATGTTTATTTAAATTTAAATCAATTAAAAACATCTTGGGTTTACATTTAAATTAATTAAATACATGTTTGGTTTAAATTTTAATGTAATTAAAAACAAATCTGTTTAAATTTAAATTAAACAAATGCGTGTCTGTTTTAAATTTAAATTAATTAAATACATGTTTGCTTTCAGTTTAAACCAGAATAATAATCTGGAACTTTTGCAATTATTTTCTTGTCCCACAATTACTTTCAGGACTTTTTGGCCACATGCGTATTCATAAGGATTCAGTTTTGGGCTTTATCACTGAAACATTCTCTTTAAACATGGGCTTGGCACAAAGTTACTTTGGAAACAGAAAACAATAACGTGAAGGATCCAAGACGAAATATATTTTCTTTATTCCCGAATGAAGATTTTTTTTAAAAATAAATATAAAAAAACACAAATATGAAAAAATGTTTTCTCTAGAAAAATATATATTGCTAAATACACATTTAGGCGGTATCTTTGATTTTGTATATTCGAAAATATTTCCTCTCACCTTGATCCAATAACATACATTTGCATATTTTCGGTTATGTATCCACTGGTTTTAAACTCTTTCCCACGTGATGGACAATGCTGGAGAGATCAAAATAGTTCTACTGAATGTCGTACGAGAGAACTAAAAGAAAATAATCAGAGGTGATTTAGAACGTGGTATACCTAACTCACGAAGCAAGAAAGTTGGTTCGAATCACCCATTGGATAAACCTAAGTTGCCTACATTGGAGTGCCTTTTAGCAAAGCACCTCAATCCATATTTTAGCAACTAAATAACCCATCTGTTTTGCAGTGCAGTAAGACACCGAAATACCAATCCTTCCCGACTGATAATCACTTCCAATCCCCATCTCTCAATCCCAAATATATGCATCGGTAGACTGAGATGTAATACCAATTTTTAAAACACCTCCATCACTAAATGGTTTTAAATTTATGTCCTCAGTGGTATTCATGATACAGAAATTTATACGGATACACATACTGTAACACATGAACAAACAGAAGAACAAAGCGCACTGCGAACACATCTAGAAAAATGATACAACCAAAATGAGTATAAGAAGAAAAATAACATCTCTACCACAAATAAGGATATAAACAAAATCCTGAGTATTGGATGTCCCTCGTTTCGATTCATTTAAAGTGTTAGATAATGATTATAGTCACTAAATACATATACATAAAATGTTATACCTAATTTATAATAAGGAACGAATCAATTTAATTTAGTTAAGTATTTTGTCATATAATATGGGTTAAAATAACCAATAAATATGTAATAAATATTTAAAAGATGTTAAAACTCACAAAATAATACATCAAAAAACAGAAGGAAAACATCATTTGCCGCTCATTATAATAATTGCTAGATAATGAGATGGCGATTACAGATAACACTAAAAGTGTGGCCACGATTCATCTACAAATGAAACAAAATGCTCAAGGTCTTGCTTCTAATTAACACAAGGTTTTCCTCATTTACTGTCTGGCTTTTGTTTCAACATACTGGGCACACGTCTTTTGATTCGCAGTCGGTATTCGTGTAGAATGGATTCTGACTAAACCGACAATTTGCTCTCGTTTCAAACAATATATTATAACAGTATCAGTCTGCAATGCAAGAGAAAAAGACGGGTGTTACTTTAAATTGTCTAAATAAAACAACCCAAGAAATTGATGCTGTAATGATTTGAGTCCATGTTAATGTACAGTTGACTGCTGTCTAGATAAAGGTCGACATTATGTTAACGATTTTAAACTCAAACGCAGTAAGTGTGATGACGATATATAATAACAAATTTAAGGAATGAAGTTACAAAAGTTACTGAGTAATATATTGATTCACGTATATCACCTAGACTAATATATTCAATTACAAAAATCTTAAACTCATCACGATGGATATATGGCACTACAGTCCATTGCTAACCAAAAGGCTATGCCGGGTAAGTTTGATTAAATATAACTTGTTGTGTTGTTTTCTTTTTTAAGACAATATATATAGAGAAATGTTTCACAAATTTAATTTAAACATTGCATTGTGTCGAGTTACAAAGCCACCAGAAACGATACGCAGATCATCTACATCATGTTCCTGAATCTACTTTAAGATAAAGTACGCAAAACTCATGTATTCTTTTATTACAGGTGTGAAGGTTGCAAAACTCGTGTATACTTTTATTACAGTTGTGAAGGTTGCAAACTCTTGGATTCTTTTATTACACATGTAAAGGTTGCAAAACTCATGTATAATTTTATTACAGATGTGAAAGCTCCAAAACTCATATAATCTTCTGTTACAGATAAGAAGGCTGCAAAACATGTTTTCGTTTATTACAGCTGTGAAGGTTGCAAAACTCGTGTATACTTTTATTACTGATGTGAAGGCTGCAAAACTCATTTCCTATAAATGTTGGCATTATAACGGTGTCAATGTAGTTAACACTACAACCAAGCAAACCGTATTACTGTATATAATCGTTCCTCAGATTGTATAATTATTTACATTGACACGCCTACTACGAGTATAGGTACTGCAAATATTGCTGGAATGGGTAGAGCATCAATTTGCGGTCGTATCTGACAGTGTTCAGTCGTATCTGACAGCGTCCCGTCGTATCTGACAGTGTTCAGTCGTAACTGACAGCCATCAGCTGTATCTAAGAGTGTTCATTCGTATCTAAGAGCCTTCGTACAATAATATCTTAAACTAAAGAGTTTAATAAGTGTTATGATTTGTGTTTTATTTTGCTATTTTTTCATTCAAATCTGAGTTACGTAGCCTTGAGAATCGGTGGTCTTGCTCGGTGACAGACGCTAACTATGGTATTAATTATATTTCAGTCTGCATGCCTGATTTCTCCAATATGTACAAACTAAGGGAAGGGTTTAATCACTTTCAATAAGCACAGACGCTAACAGGATGACCGTACGAAAAATCTAATTGCAGAGCCGAAAGCACGTGGTTGTCTCGACAAACAAATCTTTTAAAATAATTCACATTTGAGAAAACCTATATATTAAAAATTTCAAAATGTACCGCAAACGTTCACGCGCATTATATAGCAGCATATGAACGTTTTGATCTGTCATTTCATACAGAGAGTTCGTTTGGTTGATTCTGCATGGCGATCTAAAGTATTCTATATCATTGCCGTGAATAGTTGTTAGTACTTCTGGACTTTATGTTCGTTGGGTCCAAGTTTTAGGTTCAAATGTCTAAAAACTGCCAACAAAACTTTTGCATAATATGGCTAATTACGTTTTAGCATTATATTCATTCGGCAGACGTACCTTTACAAAATGTTGTTTGTCATAGAATTTGTGATGTATTTTGACAAAAGGTGTCACTTACCGATTAAAATAAACAAGTTACATTAAGTTTACTGATTGAGAGATTGAATCATGTGTATTCATGTGGGGAATTATTTTAAATAAGCTAATATTTAAAATCGTCGTGTTATGGTTTGAATGTGTATCACATTCCAACATCGAAACTTTCCCCTACCGACAAAGTTGGCACATTAAATGTGTTTAATGTTCGTAAGGTGTATAAAGAAAGAAAGAGAGAGAGATAATAAATATACACAGACAGAGAGAGAAAGAGACAGTGATAAGAAGACGAAGAAGGAAAACACGCAGAAGAAGAAGAAGAAAGAGAACACAAAAGATCAATTAAATATAGAAAATATATAGCAGCAGAGGGGCTGTACAGACCGAAACTTTTTGCACAATAAACCCCTCCAGGAAACTATTCCTCGATAGAGGGCTTATTTCGACGAAATAAACCCTTCTATTCAGAATACAGGACAAAAAAAAAATGTCCCCCGAAAACTCGAAGAGTTTCCAGGGACAAACTCGTTGAGTTTGCACTGACAACTTGGGTTACTTCAATAAATCTGAAACAGTTTCCGTGGCGGGGTCGTTATTGAAAAATCCATGGGTCGGGTCCATCCCCTCTGCTGCTCTGGGAAATGAGTTTCCAAGGAAAAACATTTTTATGTTGCAAATAGTGTATCAAGTCCAATACGGTATCTTGTTCTGGGATCGTGTAAATTTATTGTCACAAATCCGTGAGGTTTTCTTTGAGCATGACTGAAGAAATTTTTAAATTTATTTAAATCCATATCGCCACCACACCAGGTTTGATGAATATTTCTCAGTGTATGTGTATCAACTCCATTGAATATCGCAAGAAGATTACAATTATCCCTGATTACTTTAGGAATTTGTGTATAACGCTGAGTAACATAAATCACATCAGTGTTTTTGTGACGTCCCCGGGAAAATATTCTTGCGGGATTTTTTTGCTTGTCCAACATAACATCATCATACACTACTAGGTTGTTAATTGATTCATCAAGATCCTCGACGCTGGGGGCTTCTTCGATATCAGTGATAAATTCAACAACATCCTCACCGTCTTTACTCAGCGCGCTTGCACTCTCATTAAAATCTTTTATAACGTTATAGCATCGTTGATCATCTACAGATGGAGCTATCAAATACAGTTTATCCCATTTCATCCACTTCATTATCAAGTTCAGCAACAGCTGTGTTTTACCTGAACCGGATGGCCCAATTATAATCGCGCGGATAGAGTTTGGTAGCACTGAATTATGCTTAACTGGCTCTTTCTTTTTTGTCGCAGAAAAATCTGTAATTTCCATTTGTATATAAAGAATAATAATTATGGATCTATATTGTGTGAAGTGTAAGGCACGAACCCCTACGAATGATCTAACAACCATTACAACAAAAAATAACAGACAAGCACTTTCTGGTAAGTGTACGCGATGTGGCACAAAAAAATTTAGATTTCAAAAAAAAAGCGAGAATTTAGCGGAGGTGACATTGCAGCCAAACTTGGAAAGCTCCCCGGAACTCCCTGGGCAAAGTATCCCGGAGAAAAACATCTCCCAGGATACAATTACTGCGGTCCAGGGACCCGACTAGATATCAGACTTGATGAACAATCTAAACCAAAACCGGGAGAGTATCCGATAAACGCTATCGACGCAGCGTGTCACATACATGATGTTGCTTATCGAAGTAAAGATCTACAAGACAGGCATATCGCGGATGTGAAATTAATTCATGCACTAAGCGCCATAAAAAATAAATCATTTAAGGAGTCACTCGCTAATTGGTTAGTAAGATCAGCGATGAAATCTAAATTAGTATTAGGCGCTGGATAATTAAATAAAAATGCAAGCGATTTATTATTCCCCAATCGGATACTGGAGAGGTAACTCAGCAATTAATAAACTCGCCAACGCGGCATCAGTAACACGCGAGGTTGCCAAAAATTGGCTATCAAAACAAGCAATATGGCAAATCTACTTACCACCACCTCGACAAATCAACTTTGCACATTTTGATGTTAGTGTGCCCAATGAAGTTCATCAGGCTGACATACTATTCCTGCCTCATGATACTGTCCGTAGAAAAATATACAAATACGCGCTAACAGTAGTTGATGTTGCCAGTAGATACAAAGAAGCAGAACCGTTAGCGACTAAAACAGCGTCCGAAGTCGCCTCTGCGTTTAAACGAATTTATCAACGAGGACCTCTAAACTGGCCACGATTATTACAAGTTGATCCTGGCAAGGAATTTCAGGGCGCGGTGTCATCACTGACAAAGCAGCATAACGTTACCATACGACGAGGACATACTGAAATTCATCGGGATCAGGCAATTGTTGAGCGATTTAATAGAACACTCGCTGAGAGATTATTCGGATACCAGTACGCGAGGGAATTCATTTACGATACGAGATCTCGTGAATGGGTTGCAAGACTGCCAAACGTGATAGCCGCACTGAATAATGAAATTACCAGAACAACAAACATGAGACCTGTAAATGCAATCACAAAAAAATATATACCCCGCGTCAGTGAACGCGGACAACAGCAACAAAATGTTTCAACGCAGCCAGGGACGCTAGCGTCCCCACTGCTGGGTAATGTCACCGTTAGGTATTTATACGAACCAGGCGAACTAGAAGGAGGAAAAAAAAGAGCAACCGATCCCACATGGAGTGTTACTACACATAAGATATCCAGCATAACCAGATCAACTGGGAGAAACGCAATCTACAGATTAGATTCGACTGCTCCTCAACGCGGATTTAAACGCGAGCAACTTCAGGTGATTCCCGAGGATACACAATTACCACCCCGATCACTAAAGTGATCCGCACTGAAGTGATTCAATCATTTAAATAACTGCAGCAACACCTCTGCGTCGGTTACACTCAAGACAGGTCAACATCACATTTTCACGTGTATGACCGCGACTGCTATCTATTCTATCTACGGTGAATTGCCTTGGGTCGTTTTTCGAATACTGCCACAGCAATAAACAATTACAACTCGCACAGTGATTATTCTGCTGTTGTTGTAATTGTATTACAAATTCAACATCCAAACTTTGTTTGGGATCAAACTCTCTACCATTTTTTTTGTCGCTCTGTTTGTAACCGGCTAATTTCTTTCTTATTGTGTCATCAGCGATTGAGCTGTCGTTGACAACATCATCTAATACAATTCTTCGTAACTGACCTATCCTTCTTACTCTTGACACGGCTAAATAAACTAAATTTGACCACTCGATGCGATCATCAACAATCCAAACTGTTGTATCTGAAATAGTTAGTCCCTGCGAACTGTGGATGGTCATAGCGTATCCTAGCGTCCACGGGGATTTGCTCATTTTCAGTGCCTGTTCAACAGCATCAACATCAACTGTGACAATATCATTTAATACTAAATTCTGTTTCTCCGGACCCGACGCAGTCAGGCGCCCTGGAATATCAACATCAATATTCTGCAATCGCGTATCAGCTGGTCTATAACACAACGGCACTGGCAACATGGGAAATTTCTTCTGATGTAACTGAAATAACCGCTGCTGAAGTGTGTCCCTGACTATCTTTCTACTTGCCACAATTAAATCACCTGGTTTCCACGTTTCCCAAAAGTCGCTCAGCGAAGTCTCTGGAATTATTTCACGCATTATCTCACACTGGACTTTATTGGTTTGTAGCCTGATCAGTGCCTTAAACTCTTTCAGCGTTTCATCGAGTGCTCTAACATCGTTAGTTATTTCCTCATAATAATCTACAAAAGTTTTCAGCCACTCGTGTGGAGATTCACCTGTAAATGGGGGTGGTTGACCATGATCGCCGCACATCACCACTGCGGTATTTTTCTTTAGCAGCCAATCCAGAAACTGTTTTAATGTATCCAACGGCACAGTGTCTATCTCATCCCAGATGATTTTCTCGGGAATATATTTCGTTCCCATTCGTTCAGGTGTCCACGTGCCGCCGCTGTATTTGAAAAAACTGTGATACGTGCACGCGTTAACATCCCGTTGTCTCATCTCCCTGGCAAGTCTGTGTGTGGGTGTTAGCACAATCATGTCAGAGTTTCTAAATAATTCAATCGCTCGAGTTGTTTTACCAGAACCACCAGGACCGTTCAGATAAACTGTTTTGTGTCTTGTAACAGGATCGTGCACCGGCGGCAACAACGAAGTTGCCCCCGACGAAACCATCGAAGATATTTCTGCGCTGCGATACTCATCCTCGATTTCAACATCAGCCGATTTACAATATCCGTGTAACATTTCATTCTTTATTCTCCACGAGCCCCACGATGGATCATCCGATATAACATTATCCAACAGCGCTGAGTGTTTTTTATCAATATAAAATGAATCCGTTGCAACTCTCACTGCGGCAACAGGGAATCTATTGATCATCGACAACAAATTTATGGATACATAAGCCAGCATCGAAGATCTCAAATGTATGTACTGAGATGATTCTCCGTCAATATAACTAAAAACAGTCCCTAGTTTTTCCCCGTTTGACAGAAACACATCTTTGCGGTTACAGAACATGTTGTTCGTGGCTGCATCAGCGACAATAAGATCCAATTCAGTCTTGTCCATGATTAATCGACTGTGATGTTGTTTATGATCATACGCTCCACCTTGAGTGAATTTCCCTATTATTCTTCGTCCTAGATCTTTTGCTGTGCTTTCATCATTTCTGAGTTTGCTTTTAAGTACTTCAGGAGCTTTCTTGATGATAGCGTCGATAGAAGTTTCTGGATATTCTCGTGACCAATCTTCGATGACTTCTTCTAACGTAACCGGCGTTGGAGTTGGCAACCAAACTTCGGTTTGACGACAATAACATATAATCGCTTCGCTGACCGTCAGCGACAACAGTATTCGACTGTCAAGCATGTATCGCAATAACACTATCGGTGCCCATCGCTTCTCAACGAAATGTCTGCCAAACCAAACATAACACACAGGATGTAAATCCTTAGCGAATTTAAACGACGACACACAAGCAAATCCGGTCAAGTCAAAATCGGGTAAAACACCGTTGACAGCTACTCTTGTCATGGTATTGCCAGCGTGGCCAAACCGTTTAAAATATTCGCTGCATTCTCCACGCCCAAGGAAACTTCCTGGATAACACGCCGTCATGTCCACGGATATCATACCGCGGTGATCATACTGAGTATTCCACAAACCGCCGTGTCCGTATTCGACACAGCTCTGCTGGATATCAGCAAGAAAACTTTTCGGAGTTGGTCTCCATGAATTTCGTTCCCGGGCTACATGCGCGACAACACCCGGGACAGTAAAACAGTGTGTCAGTAACGTATCAGTGTTGCCAGCATGATATTTTTCTGCGAGTTTTTTCATTTCCTGCTGTAACGCCATTGTTCTGTATATTTCCCCGTTGGGTCTCACAAACTGATCATATTCTCCATCTTCGCTACTTCTGAATAACCACACAGACACTGGATCGGTTTTACTTATCTGATAAATAAAATCAAACATGCTCCCAGAATTGCTTTGCAATTCCGGATAATACTTCACAACACGGTCTTGCGGAAATATCCTAACCGAGTCAGTCCAGGCGTGACTGTTATGATCGATAATAGTTATTGGTGTTCCACGGGAATTGTATTTACACTCATACAATACCTCACCGGTTAACGATGAAACCGTTATAGGAAATTTTAGTAATCGCTCTAGCTCAGCAACATCATTTATTGACGCTCCTTTATCCGCTACTCGTGTCGCCCACGCTGTTATTTTAGTTTGTCTTAGCGGTGTTAGGCCGTTTCCTCGCATTGCATTTTTAAAATGTTCCATTACTCGCTCAGCTACACAATTCAACACCGACACCTTCATCGGTTTGAGTTTATCAACGCGTGGTTTCTTCATCGGATAAATTCCATAAACAACTGCGGTCACAGGATACGCTCTGGCATAATATGGTATATCAATCCCAACAAGTACTCCCGGTTTTGAGTCTTTACTTAACAGAACGGTTTTTCCACGAACGCCTCTGGCATCAAGAACAGGGTCTAGTTTGTCTCTGATAATCCACGTTCCCTCGCCGACTCCAACAATAAATTTTATCTGTACGAAATATCTTCTATCGTCGAGATACCCAATTATGTTACGCGCGATTGTATCGTTCATGGTAGCATCAATGATACGGTCACGAGAAATGCTTTGCATTTCCCGAGAAACGCTCGCGTTTCCGAGGATAATTTTATACGAAGACCACGTGTGTGCGGCACCATCACGACGAAACTCTTCTTTGGCATTCTTGATAACACCAATTACCTCTGCTAACTCTCTTCGTCGTGGATCAGCGGTTAACCGGTCAAGATCGAATCTAGAACCTGATATGGGTTTTATTCTGGATAGTCTTTCAAAACCCATTATTATAATTAAGACAAATATTTAAATAGACAAATATATTATATGATGAACCAATGCAAGTGGATCAAACTAAATTCATCAGCGCCGTGTAGCAAACCCTGCAGAGGCGAATACTGTGGACAACATGCTCAACAGGTCCGCGGTGGGAGTCTAGGACCGATACCGTGTATCAGATGCGGCATTGGAGTACGAGGAAAAACGCAATTATGTTCAGCGTGTGGTGGAAAACGCTATCGAGAACTAAAACGGTATTATGATAAAAAAAATCCAGACTGTGATAACGCTCTCAAATGCGAGCGTGATTACATAAATAAGTTTTCAGACAAATTATGAATTAGACAATGATTTGCTTATAGTATAATGAATCAAGAATTCGTCCGACATCCAACTATTCCAAATTATGAGGCAAACCGAGATGGCATAGTGAGAAACTACAGGCTGAGGAAACAAGTTGGTACAGTTGATAATGCTGGTTATTTAAGATTTACTGTTAGGAAAGGGAGGTATTTATGTCATCGTTTCGTCTATGAGGTTTTTAACGGAGAGATCCCTAAAGGCCTTGTCATTGATCATATTAACGGGAACAGACTTGATAACAGTATTGAAAACCTTCAAGCGATCACTCAGAGCAAGAATACCATACGAGGAAGAGTTAAATGTAAAACAGCTATAAGAAGAGCAGTGAAATCTGTGAATGTTGAGACTCGTGAAGAAATAATATTTCAATCAATGAGCGCAGCCGGTAGGTATTTCGGTATTTGTCCACCTTCTGTACAGCATGTCGCAGATGGGATCTACAAAACAGCATTTTCAAAGAAGCTCAAACAGAAGATTTCATTCTGTTATATAACTCTTATCGTTGACACAAACGACGATAACTCCTCCGAGAGTGTGTAACGCTTTGCAGAGTTGTCGTTGCTGGTCAGAGGATTTGCTCCCCCTAAGAAAGCCACCTTGATAAAATATTTTATCGAGTTCATAACATGTAATCATTTATTTACCGTAGAATATATATTTTTTTACAAACAATATCCTCGTTTTACTGAATATATCCGACTGTTTTGCTCTTCTGTGCTTGTTATATGACCGCGCTTAAGAAAACATACAATTAAAATATTTTAAACAAGTCCCGCCCACTGCTAGAGCGAATTTCCAACTCGCAAGTAACAGTTGGGTTATATACGAAATCGCTCCCTAAGACCTTTGGGTCGATCGAAAGTCAGCACGCGCAAGCAAAACCATAAATTTAATCCGCCAATGGCGGGTGTCTTTTGTGCACCATCCAATGGTCGATTCAATGGATGGTTTTGCTCTGCTGCTGACCGTAGAAAATGACCCACCTGTGTATGTTTGTGTCGTCATAGGATAAGGTCTTAGGATAAGTTAGGATAAGATTACATGTTCATTGTGCCTTTACTTGCTGTCATACTCGAATCAGAGGTTAAAGGTTGTCTGTTCTGTACCGTCTCTTAGGATAAGATTACATGTTCATTGTACCTTTGCTTGCTGTGATACTCGAATCAGAGGTAAAGGTTGTCTGTTCTGTACCGTCTCTTAGGATAAGATTACATGTTCATTGTACCTTTGCTTGCTGTGATACTCGAATCAGAGGTAAAGGTTGTTTGTGTTGTCAAATAAATGTTTGCCGGGCCTGCTAGAGAACTCGATCCTAGAAGCCAGGGCTGTCTCGTCTTGTAAATAAATGTGCCTCTGAGTCACTTGGCAGTCAGAGGGGTCCGTCCTTAGGATAAGTTACGTGTTATATGTTTGTCCTTGTCAATTCACTAAACACGTCCTCTTGAGCCTATAGAACGTTATTTGACGATCTAGAGGCTCTTGCAGGGGATAAAGTGTTTCGTGTTACATGTTGTATTGTCATGTCGGAAGCAGTCCTCGTGGGGTTCTAGAACGTTATTTGACGATCTAGGCCCTTGCAGGGGATAAATGTTTCCGACTGTCTCGTTTTGTTTTGGAAAGCTAGCGTTTCTCATGCAAAGTGTTTCTATTAAAAATATAAAAATATATAATAATATGAATCACGAAAATATAAATACCATACTTGTTGAAATTAAAGAATTACAACAGCGAGGTTTTAATATTTTACTAGACACTGAAACAATTATGTCAGATTTTGAATCCTTGAATGAGCTATCACGCTTGGGGAAGAACAATCTCCCTGCTCGTTATAGGTTCATTAAGGGTTTGCAAGATCGTGTTTACAGATCACTTGCCGGGATAACTGAAAATCAGGTATCTGAATTTATTCCACTGTGCCGTGCAGTTGAGAAGATTCGTCTTGGATTGTCACAAGAGTATGAGACTCGAAAATTAATTAGCACCAGGGTGAGACGGTTAAAAGGTTATATAAAGAATCTAGACACGGAAATGCCTTGCATTTCTGACAAAAATACTAGTGTTTCTGACTACGAGGCCGACAAGGAAGTATAAACTGCATAGCGTGTGACTCACAGCACAAAGTGAAAGTAGAACCTGAGAACGCTAGCGCCCCCCCCCGCTTGGAGTGTAAAGCACATTTCCACGGGTAAAAAAAAAAGTGTATTATTTTTTTTGCCCTTGGAAACTCAAAGAGTTTCTCAAGTGAAGGGCGCTTTCAGATTTTCAGGATTTGCTTAAGCGTTTCAACATCAATACAGGAATGAGAATAGTTCATAATCTGTTCTCGTTGACACCAAACTATGATCATATGATTTTGCTGTAGCTCTGTTAATTGTGACGGAGTTAACAAGAAGTCTTCGTCACCATACACGTCAATAACTATTTTAACGGGGAAATACTGTTCTGGGAATGTCTGTATTTGAAATGCGGTTTTTATTGCCTCGTAAAGAATTTGCTTATCATGAATATGAACTCGTGCATGAATGTACTCGGGTTGATACATTATACACAACCGTTTTTTTTTAAATGCGTGCTAGCACTTTCAACGATAACTTATGCTGGTTTTGATAGGGTATTTGCACGATAAAATGACGAAAATGGATCAGTGCAGAAAAAAAAAACTATTATAAATATTATGGATCCCTTGACTTAGGACTTCACCAGTAAGTTTATACTAACAGTCTCGTCACGCAGGTCCAACAAATTCCCCCTCTGGTCGGTGAGTTTGAAATTTATCGTTGACAACCACGGGTTATGACACCGTAGATAGACCGGATTGATTGGTTCTTGCACAATCAGAAAACCAGGGGGGTCTCTTGGTGTGAACGTATACAGGATAAACCCCTGTTGTGCCGTCGTAGTATCTGATGCGCTGTAACTGCCATCGATGACGTCACATACAAGATTGACCGCAATAACATCTGTGATATTTACGATCCCGGGTGAGATGTGTCTGCCATCGGATGCTGTACTGTTGTCGTGCTTGAGAATAACAGATTGTGGTTTTATTCGTTCGTACGCGGCAAGAATATCTTCGAAAGATTGATCAATGAGATCAGAGACTGATTTTCTCAGCTCGGGCACGTTATATCCAGGAAATTTAAAATCTGAAATATCATTCACTTGAATACCATATTTAATTGCAAAATCTGCTCTGGCTATCTGTCTATAATTATCATCGATATAGTCTTTAAGATCCAGTAAAGCCTGAATTATTCTTAGATTTATAGTTTCCATGGCCGATGCGAGTTTGTTTAGTTTTTCTATGGTTGTGATAATATTATCACGCGGAATTGTTAAATCAGAAATATAATCTTGGAAATATACTCGCAGGAGTTGTAGCTGTTGTTTATGTACTAGATTGATCGGAATAAATAATTCAGATTCTATATCATCTAGACGGTAAACACGGAGCTCCTGCCCCCCCTTAACACGTGGAGCTTCTATACTCCAAGTATCGGGCATTAAAGTACTTTTTCTTGCTAGTAATTGATCTGCAAGGAGTAAATAATAATTGTACTCGAGGTCGTGTAGTGCTTCTTTATAGGTCATAAAATCCGATTTTTCAGGTTTTGGTGGACGAGGTTTAACCTCGGGGGCCTTTGGCCATCCTAATAATGTTCGGATTGAGCTGTTATAAATATCCACGGCGTATCCTGGCGTTGAGATTTCAATGACCGCAGACAGCGTTGGTTCATGAGCTGTTATAGATATTTTGGCTTCCTTGCCGGTGATTCGTTTTATTTGGCGTTGTATCTCATTATTGATTTCTTCGATCTGATAACTCCCAGTGGGAAGTGTAATTGTATTCCAGTCAAGTTCACCCTGTTCGCCGGAGTCGGCTTTGCTTTTCCCGAACACGAATGAATTATTTGGCTGCAGACCACCAAATGATGCCGACCTAACATTGGGCCAGCTGTGATACACACTGAGCTTTGCTAACGCGATTTCACTCACTGGAATTGGAGTTCGAAAATTAATACCGAATTCTGGTGTCGTCGAGGACACTGAGATCATTGTGGTCCTTACCGGTGTTGTGTTTGTGACTATTTGTTGAAGCAGTTCTATTGACATTATTTATTTGTTTAGTTTTCAAATAGTCATTGTACGCATCTGACATTAGTTTGAATTCAGAATCTGATATCGTAGCGTCGCTACTTTGCACGTCTAACGATGATGATATCAGCGATGATAATTTCTGATATGCGGTCGTGGCTGTATTTAATTTTGTCGTGTAATCGTGTAATTTTGTGTTAGCACATGATGATATTTTTTTTGCTATGATGCCGAAAACTTCAGCTGTTGTTGTGGCCGCGGAAACACAGATCGTGGCGGCGACTGCTGCAGTTACCGGAGTGACCGCTGATAGTATTGCTCCGGCAGATGCAACAACGGCAGATACTGAATAAACCATAATATCCAGCACTGTTATGCGGCGCTTGTATTTGTTTACTTTTTGACTAGTTACTTCGATGACAGTTTTTAACTCAGATTGCCACTCACGGACTTGATTGTATCGATATTGTTGAGCATCTGGCGTCGTTGACATTATTCAATTACGCGGTAACCAATTGAGGCGTTGCAGCGACGAATTCCAAACAAAACCAGTAAGATGTTGCTGTTAAACTATCGTCCTCGGCTTCAAGCATAAATGTTTCCTCGGTTCCGCTGTTTAGTATTACAGTGCAAACCCCGGAATACTTATCGGTGGAATGTCTCCAAGGATATGTTGTGAAGATTTCAAATTTAGCGGCTGAAAACACAGACAACCTGTAAACACCGGTGGCTGTTGCTGTATATTTGATAGTGTTATTTTGTCGTGACCATGTTGCGAATCCCGATGATACCGTGAATACGATGTTGGTGATATGCCCCGGAGTAACTCCAGTGGGAACTTTAATCAAACTGGTTTTGTTAACGATATCAGGAATACCCGATACGATATCCTGCTGTGTTTGTTTGATCGTGTTAATGTCGGTCTTTACATCAGCGAGTTTTACATCGACGACTGGAGGAGTCCCAAAGAACTTATCCACGACCTCATCAGTTTTGACGAAGTTTCTTCGAAATCTTGTAAACGCGCCCACGTGAACATCATGCTCTGCACGCAGCGTATTTAGTTTACCGTTGACGATGTCCACGTATTGTTTGTTTGACGCATCCTGGTCGGATTCGGGATTCGCTAACGCGGTTATTTTGTTGCCGCTCATGCTGAGTTCGCCTGTCATCGTGTCACCGGCTTTTTTCACACATTTATCAACACCTTTATCAATACTGTCTTTGATGCTTGCGATTGATATATTCGAGTCCTTGATCCGGCCGCCATCACTAAATGCAACGAAGTTATCCTTGGTAGCTCCAAGAACTCTGCGAATTATATCATTCCACTTAATGTTGCTCGTTCTTAGTTTTCCTTGCCTGTCTTGGAAAATAGCAACTTCATCTGGGTCAACTCCAGCTATATTCAAAAGATTATCGACTTCATCTTTGGTCGCATATTTTGAGAGATCAGCATCTGTGCTTGGTTTACCTCCTCGTGTGAAAGGTCTTCCGTAAATATCCACCATTATTCTTATTGCTGTTTTTCAAATGCTAGCATTTCTCGATGCGGTATATTCATACACTACTTTATGAGGAGGAGTTGCTGGATTTCTTGAGATTGCATCAAGAACATTTAAAACCTCCCTCCCACAAATGGGCGGATCAATTAATGTTTGTGTTGGTAACGTCGACTGCCACACTGGAACATTAGAAAATCTGCTGACATACTTGAGAAACTCAACTGGCGGTGCTAAACCGTACGAATCAAAATAGATAATTCCACGTGGATCGATCGCGTAAGCAACCCAGTGAGTTCCCGGACCATCTTTGTTGTCGAGATTGATAATGCCAGTTTCTGGATTATTCGGTCGTTGCGGTAATTGATCTCGCATAAATACGCCTCTGAAATGTTTTACACGCAATTTTTTAACAGCATCGAGTAAATCAAAATTGCTCAACGGCGTTAGAATTTTTTTGGATACCATGATGGTGGAGTTCCTGGTAGTCTTAGACCGCGTCCCTTTTTTTTCTTGTATCCTTTTCCCGTTGCCTTTTTTAGTGCCATTCCAGCTGCAGTTCCAACTGCACCGAGTGCTGCGGCTTTTGCTACGGCTGGTGCTGCCGCGGCAATCAACGCCGGTATTGCTGCGAGAAGAGGAAATATTCCACCGGTTTTAGTCATGTCCTTGATAGCTGCAGCAGAGAAATCAAGTCGGACACCGGTTTTTGCTGTTAGTGCCTTATTAAAATGTTTAAGCTGAGTATTAGTCAACGACAATTTGTTTGGACCACCAGTAATCTGATCTCGTTTTAGTGTTATTGATGTCCCGCACGTGCTTGCGTTCTTTGATTGCAATTTCTTCGTTTGACCGGAAGTCAAGGTGACATTAACATGACTGTATGACATTATATCCTAAGTTTGATTTTAATTGCGTTACATATTCTCGATTGGAGCGTCGATGACCCTCATTCGTCCGCCAACACCTTCAAGCAGCATTGCTTTATCGGAGAGTATGACAGCAATCGCTCTGTAACCACCAGCAGGAACACCTACACGAGCTCGGAAATGTAGGTCGACAACAGATTGTTTAACCAGATCAAGATGTTCCAGCGAAAAGTAATAAATCGGATATAAACTCATAAAGTCTCGCTGTGATATTTGCAGGCCAGTGTCTACATTAAGGTCGCGCCCCATAAATGACATCAGACGATGATACGCGCGTGCGACACGATGATGTTCGAAATCTATTAATATATCCTCAGATGGCTCCTGATGCCCATTTATTCTCAACGAAACTTCAGAAACTCCAAGTGTATCAAATACCATTGGATTTCTTTCCTGGCTATCTGTTCTAGCACGGTATTGAAATGCAATGAAAATATGTCGTGGTGCTGATACTCCTTGTTGCGATGATATATGCCATGTAAACAACCCACCATTATCACCCTGAATAACGTCTGTGGTTGTTGTTTTCCAGGATAGCAGTGATTTACCGCCCGTGTCCATGAAAGACAACAGTCGTTGTTCTTCGGTGATTGACGGAGACAACACTGGCATCCACAACCACAGTTTAGTTAGTATTACCTGACCAGGGGCAACAGCAGCATCTCGCCAGATAGCGTCATTATCATCAGGTTTTCGCACAAGTACAACTGTGTGTTTGGCACCGAATATGACCTTGTGGACATCTCTGCAGAATCCAAAGATGTGAGACAATGGAATCACACCTGAGAACTCTTCATCTCCACTTAACATCGATCTACGTGTTGCAAAACCCAAATTAAAATTTTCGTTCATCGATGCAACTGCGTCACCGGCATTATTCATTGTTACATTCCTGTTCTCGGGGCTGTCGGTTATATCCTTTGCAAACATCATTGATGGTCCGGCTGATCTGGTGTAATCATCCGAGTATCTCGCCAACCCGAGAATTGTTGTGGCAACGTCGACGTTATCATGAATTGTTTCAATTTCTTTTCCATCTATCATGTAAATAGCGGATTTAAATAACGCCATGATGCCGTTGTTAACAAATCCAACTCGGTCGCCGATTCCGTAGTTAGTGTTATCATTCTTTAAAAGCCTACCTTCAACTTCGATGAAGGCCTCAGCGGGCAAGAAGTATCTACTTGTATCCTGGACCTGTAGTTCAATTCTTCCGCGTTGGTTAGGATCACGTGCTTCATAAGAATAATATTGAAAATCACGTACAGAATCATCTTTAAGTACTGGTTTGGACATATCAAACGCGTCATTGGATTTTCGTGCAAACATTATTATTATTTGTGATGATCTAATTAAAATGTTATCGTCACCGGAAACCACTACCAGCTATCAAATTAGCAGTTACACTATCTTGCAACGCTTTGGAGGTAATTCCTGCTGTTGCGATCTCAGCTAATTTCTGATTTACGGCCTTATTTACTACGCTACTAACATTTGCCGGCATAGCTTCAGTGGATGGTAGTTTTACTGGCACCAACCTCTCGACTGGGTTTTTTTTTCGTATCAGCTGTGCTAGTCGATCCTTGATTGATTGAAATGCTTTCCCGGCAAGACTACCAACAGTGCCAATGGCTTTATCCTTGACAACATCAGCGGCTTTCATCGCGAATTGTTTTGCTAACGGTCCAGCTTTCGGAGCGATTCTTGTGACTAAATCCCTAACAACATCACCGACTCCATCTCCGTAAACAACCTCGTATACTGGTAATCGTGAGTTTACTACTCTGACACTTCTTGGTCTGCGAAAAGAATCGTGTAGTATCATTTTATTTAATTATTGTTTATCTAACTGAATTTGCTAGCAAATTTAATTATTAGTCGCTGTGGTAACCGTCTGCGAGTTCATCAATGAGCCCCCGGTAGATGCTGATATCCATGATGCCACGCTGAAATAGTCTCTGACAGATATCTGCGGCTTCATTTATAATTTCCGGAGAATTGTTTCCGGCACGTCTTCCTCCGATGAGAACTTCCAACCGTGATACATCATCGATGATATTATTAGGGCAGGCAATAAAACCGGATCCTAAACCCTCCCCTGTTGATGGTACAATTCTTGGGGATAAAATGTCTTGAGGCAAACTTTCAGAAGATGTTGTTAAGCTAATTATCGGCGACCTAGTTTGTTTGAATTTTTGGCCCCGCGGACTTCCTTCAGATGCAGCCTCGTATTCACTTAACGGAGTTAGGTCAGGATCTATTGCTCTTCGCCGTGAAGGATATTGTTGTCGTTCTGTGTGTTGCAACGGTGATTTTTCTTCTTGAGGTTGCGATGGTGGAATTTCAAGTTTACGTATAGCATCTACAAGTCTATCGTATTTTGTATCGTCCCTGCTGATTTGTTTTTTATTTTCACGTATACGATACGAATATTTGATAAAATTATCATCTGTCATAGAACCGTGTTCTGGGTTTAAAGACACATCTCTTCTAATCAATCCTAACAGTATTGTCTCAGGTAATTTCTCTTCTGGTACATTTTTAAGAAGTTCAATATAATCCGGCGTAAATCTTTTGGCGGGGTCAGTAATTCTCCCTGTTACTCGCTTACCAGCAGGTACTGACACAACAACTTCATCGGGTGGAGGCGGGGGTTTAAGTCCAGCTGAAATATCCTGTAAAATTTTCCCTTGCTCTATTAAAGCCTCTTTGGTAACAGCTGCGGATTTTTCAGTAGCTTTGGTCACGGGTTTAAATAATTCCTCCGTAGTCTCTGCAAAGCCTTCCCGTGCTTGCTGTCTTAGTTGTAATTTTTGTCTGACACTATCACGGACAGGAAGAAATTTCTGAATTGCTTCGAGACGTTCTCGAGCTAATCTAGTCGTATGTGCTTCTCCAATATTTGCCATTATTTATTTGTCAATGATTTAATTCCGCTAACATAAAAATGTTTTTCCTTGGAAACTCATTTCCCAGAGCAGCAGAGGGGATGGACCCGACCCATGGATTTTTCAATAACGACCCCGCCACGGAAACTGTTTCAGATTTATTGAAGTAACCCAAGTTGTCAGTGCAAACTCAACGAGTTTGTCCCTGGAAACTCTTCGAGTTTTCGGGGGACATTTTTTTTTGTCCTGTATTCTGAATAGAAGGGTTTATTTCGTCGAAATAAGCCCTCTATCGAGGAATAGTTTCCTGGAGGGGTTTATTGTGCAAAAAGTTTCGGTCTGTACAGCCCCTCTGCTGCTTATATATTATCTAAAGGAATACATATTTCCTAAGTGTACGATGAAAGTAGTTCTAGATGTTATAGGGCCATAGTCGCGGTTACCCATTTGAATTGTTCTCACACTGATATATCTGATATCCTATTATTATACATTAAGTTTAAGCTACGTAGGGTTACCATAACAACTCAGCAATAACCTGACACATGGCATGAAATTAGTCCATTACATTTAGTTTGCAGTATCGATATATGAGAGCTTGCATACAATGCATTTGTACCTAACATTATCCATAAAGACAATACCTACGCTATTAAAATTTTGTATGATTTTACCCAGGGCCGGCGCCAGACCCGGCCAGTCTATCTGGCGCCCTAGGCAAGGTTATATTCTGGCGCCCTCCCCCCCCCCGAAAATATCGATTTCAAAATTATAAACAATAATTAGCGCCCTAGGCGGCTGCCTAGATTGCCTATATGGTAGCACCGGCCCTGATTTTACCAAAGTACTACTATTTTTATGTAACATCTGTCTATCATGCAGCAAAAAACGAATCAGTCAACACTCGCCAGAAATAGCCCATACCATCACCTAGCGTAAGTAGACTAAATCAACATGCAACGCAAATAGACTAAATCGTTCTTACATATTGTCACACGTTTGTATGGTGCTATTGGAGCAAATAAAGAAATGAAGGCTGTTATTATCATTTGATTTATAGGCGAGAACGTGTGCATGCTTTACATACGAACATACGTGTATTTAACGCAATGCCGACTATACTTTAAAAAGACGGATGGTTTACATTTTTGATCATTAAACGTTTAGTGCTTTGCTTTTCTTTTTGACGCAAACATTTCCATCCTAAAATTAATCTAAATATTTTTACATAATCCAAAGAAATGATAACTGTTTAAAAGAATAAGATTCAAAATAATAAAAAAACAATAACAAATACTAATAAATATGGAAGAAAGTTTTACCTCCGAACCTGATCACAGAGATTGAATGTTTTTGGACACAATCGTACAGCTTGAGCTCTGTTAGTATCACATAAAACAAATATAGCCCTGGTTACACAGTTATCCTTCTCGTCTCTACAACCACCTAAAATTATAAATAATTGACTCATGATTTTTCCACCTCCATGGAATTAGTTTAACAAATAAATGAAAATGATTACAAAAGAGCAAACAAAAGCTACACATGGACGAGAAGACACGTACTATTAAATTATCAGCATGTTCAACTTATAGTTCTCAAAGAAGTAATGCTTTATATAATACAAAATCTTAGCCGTCGCCTCCCATGCCATAATAGGTACAGAACCACATACACATCCATACCCTATACACACATGGCCAAACACAATAATACACTTACACATTTGCAACAGTCACTCTTAGCCGTGCTATGTCCAAATACACACATATAGGCTGTCATACCAATACGCAAATAATAAGATACACATACACACTTGTAACAGTCATACTTAGCCGTCGCAACGCATATCCACACACACACACATATCTATTTTAACACCCTCATGCCTAGACACAGAGAAACATTAACACACTTATAAATAGAGAATTAAGTGCCGTTTCCTATATGTCGCACAACCTGTTATCGCTGTGCAGATTTTTACATTCACCTGTTGTGGAATCAAATTTAGAACACTTTGAGCAAGAAATACACGCACACAGAATAAAATGGATGACTAGAAATTACATTAATTATTTACATTCTTCTCCCGATAGAGGAAAATGAAATAAATTCAGTGACTAACAAATCTAATTTAAATTTATATTCAATATTAGTATTATTAAAGACATTCAAACGAATGAAATACATGCTTCTGTTGCTGTCGCTATGCAACACACATACGAAATGTCAAGCTTGAGCATTGAGTCAACGACAAATTGTGGCGTGGTTAACTATAGAGTGGAAACTACGTAATGTACAGATACTTTTATTGAACTCTGTCCAAGGCGAAAAGATGTTGACTTTTTCCAGGATATACATGTACATGTATGATACAAACCAACTCATCTCTGTTTTTATTTGAACAGATAATGCCAGTATATAATGGATGTCAGTTTTATGTACATATCAATCAAACTATCTACCTATATTTATTTATATATCGATCAGTAGTGAATAGGGTCACCCTAGCGTCAATGGGAATTAGCATTACAGAACCCTCCCGGGTCACTCTAGCGTCAAGGGAAAATTAACATGGAGAAAAATCGTGGGTCACTCTAGCGTCAATTGGAATTGAACATGGGAATAAATCGTGGGTCACTCTAGCGTCAAGGGGAATTGAACATGGAGAAAAAAATCGTGGGACTGTCTAGTGCCAAGGCAAATTGAATATGGGATTTTTTTTTTTTTAATTTTTTTTTAAATTTTTTTTTTAAATTTTTTTTTTAAAAAAAAGGGGTAGGCAATTGAAAGTCATTCTCTTTTCGAGAAATATGGGTGGCCCTGAAAAGGGCCTTTGGGTTTTCTTCTTCTTCTTCTAACTCCTTAACTTCTTCCACCATCCTCTTATTATTTCCATCATTCCTTTCTTCTTCTTTTCTGTTTCCGGCATCCAGTTCTGGTGACCCATGGCTCGGAACTTCTCTTGGATTTTCATCCAGTTAGCATTTAGTTTCTCTAGTTCTTCCTTTTTCTTTCTATTTTCTTCTTCTTTTCTTTCCTTTGACCACTTTTCTTTGATCTTCTTGACCTCTTCGGTCAGCACATTCCTCATTACTTCTTCCGCTTTTTTAAGCTTGTCTAAGCCCCACTTCACAAAAGACCAATCTGTCCATTCTACAATGTCTTCTAAAAAACACCTTACACTCGTCACATAAACTATGGCTTCTTTCAACTTACCCACTTTCACATACGGTGGGTTAATTAAACCTCTGATTCTCTTCTCCCATCCTCTATCATTTCTTTTACAATATCGATGGCTAAGTGGAGGCTGGTTACTTGTCTTGAGACGAAGACTTTTGTCACTGCATGCCTCCATTCCTGTTCAAGCCTTTCTGCTACATTCAATCCATCCACCATCCAATACCAACTTCCCATAAGGTTGTTATACAAAGATGAAGCTGCTGCCATCTTCTTGTTTGCTTATTCCGTAGAATGGGTTCCAATGGCAAACACTGTTAGTTTTATAGTTAAAGCGCGGACGTGATGGAAAACATCCCCCTAAGACATAAAATTGATCTTACCTAGATCATGACCAAACAACGCGCGGACGTGAAGGAAAACATCCCCTACTTTCTCATTTCATATAATATACTATCCACATAAGTGAAGCAACACTTAACAAATGCATAATCTACTATCCACACAATCGTACGTGAGCGGTTACAAAACCCAAACTATGCTCTCCACATACGCTAAGAAACAATAAACAAACACATAATCTACTATCCACACAATCGTACGTGAGCGGTTAGAAACACAAACACACAAACACAAACACACAAACACATACACTCACACTATAAAAAAGAGTCAGTGTTTATATTCACACTACTCTACCTACACACACACACACACACACACACACATTGGCAAATTGATAGTTATTTCTTTTCTTGAGTATTGAGTAGTCCTGAAAAGGGCTGTTGTTTTTTTTTTTGGAACTTCATGGACACCTTGTTAATGGTGGCACCTTCCAGGCCTGGCGCTACATACACATCTTGTTCCCCAGTTGCTTTTTACTTTTTTGGCGGAGAGAGCAGAGGCAGGATATGTGGCTTCAGAATCCCAATTTTCTGTCTCTGGGATTCTGAAATTTCTTCTTCTTCTCTCCTTTTCCTCCTCTTCTTTGTTTCTTCTCTCCTCCTCCTCCTCCTCTTCTTTGTATCTTCTCTCCGCCTCTTCTTTGTATCTTCTCTCCTCTTCTTTGTTTCTTCTTTCCTCCTCCTCTCTTATCCTTCCCTCTTCGACAATGGCCTCCGCGGCCAGTTCATTTAGTATGCGCCTGGCATATTCCAGATGCACATGAAGTTCCCACAGTTTCGCCAGTCTCGTGTTCATTCTGGTGTTGATCAATCAACAAGGGTAGCTGGACTGCCGAACGTGTTTCAATTTATACTAAAAGTGCGGACGTAAAGGAAAAAAAACCCCTAAAAACATAAAATTGATCTTACCTAGATCATGACCAAAAAAAAAAACAACGCGCGGACCTAAAAGAAACACTCACTCACTTTTTTATGCTACCCATTCCTATTCTAAAAATTTTCATTAATCACTTTAATAGACTATTCACATACGTAAATCAATCCAATCTAACCCCCCAAATCTACTCTTCCCACACCTCAAACAGCCAAAAAAAACCCATCATATTAATCTACTATCCACACCAACGTACGTGAGCACTTACAAACACACAATCTTATACACAAACACATGCCCTCACATTTTTTTAAAAACAAGAGTTAGCGTTTATTATCACACTACTCTACCTACACACATTGGCAAATTGATGGTTATTTCTTTTCTAGGGTATTGGGGTAGCCCTGAAAAGGGCTGTTTTTTTTTTGTTTGCTATGGCAATCTTTTAGTTTCTAAGAATGCGATGTCCTCTGAGGATAGACTTTCTGGCGATAGGTCAGCTTCTTCGGAAAGAGAAGATGAACTCTTTGGTGTCGATACGACAATCGACAAAGCCTCTGTCAGGTTCAGGTTGCTGCTGCTGCTGCTGCTGTTGTTGTTGTTGCTGTTGTTGCTGTTGCTGCTGTCTCTGAAGTCTGTACTTCTCTGTCCATTCTTCTTTCTCCCTGTTCACTTCTTCTCTGAAGAGCTCTTCTATCAGGTCTTCAGTGACTTTTAGCATTCTCACATTCTCTATCTCTTCTGGCTTCGGTATCAGACTGTGTCTGACCCTATGCAAATTCACGTAGGCTTCGTTTAGCTTAGCTAGTTTGGAGCACATCTTCGTAGGAGGATGAGTCGACAATGGATGGTTAGACTGGAAACTTCCCCGGTTCTTAAAGTCAAAGCGCGGACGTGAAGGAAAACATCCCTTCCACGGTTTTCGAGCCGCAACGTTCAATGAGTGTCATGAGAGGGATAGAGAGAAGTCAAAGAGCATAAATCAAACATTCTTATAGCTAAACAAAAGACAAAGGCATTTTTTTCAAAACAAAACATTTTTTATTCAAAAATCACTTAACACTAACCAACAACAACTCTAACATATTTTAACAATAATCCAACATTATAACATCAAACTTTTTTTTCAAAAATGACAAACATTTTTTTCAATTCACACTCTACTTTAAACAGGGCTGACAACGTTGTGAATGAAATTGTGATTTCCACTGTTGGAAGTCATTAGGCCATTGATGGACACTACGTTTCCTAGCATGAGACAAAAGATAAGCATACTGGTCACAAAACCATCGATCTACTTTCACATCGTTTCTAGAAGAAGAACGAGGATCAAAATGAGTCACTAAATGTTCTAAGGAATAGCCCAGGCTGCGATGATGCAGAAAATACACACAATATTGTCCACACACCAAGGAATCTGTGCCTTGTAATTTCACATTATTGAATCGGGTGGTTTGAGCATTTCTTCTCATAAAGTCGATGATATCGTCTTCCAAAGGGGGCAATCCGTACGAATCGAAATATTCCACACATCCTTCTTGAGGAAAGTAAACGGCTACCCAGTGGGTTCCTGGGAGATGACTGTCGTCCGTGTTGATCACGTAAGCTTGATGGTCTTGAGGTTTGCGATGAGGGAGTTCATCTTTAGCACAGACGACAGGATTCCAAGAAGCCGTATACGAACTGTGGTTCAAAAGGTAATAAAGTTCCCAGGTGTCCATTGTTTTGTGTGTTGTTTTTTTTTCTTCTTATTCACAGGTAATAATGTCATCAAATCCGATCCTAACTTTTTGCTTGAAAATTTCTGACGAATAACTGTTTCTTTGTTTCGTCTCCTTACTCTGATTCAGGAGAGCTTCGATACGATGGATCTCTTGAGTGGTTAATGGTGGACAAGAATGTTCACGCAAGTCTTTATACCACTGATGCAACACGTCTTCGTCCGAGATGAGACTCCAAGCTTCGTCCAGATAATCGTCCAATTTTTCTTCTTGACTCAACATCAGGCATTTATCGTGTTGAATTTGACTGGGATGATCGTTTTGATATCCATAACAATTTTTCTTGATCAATTCCGTCATTTTTTCGACCAAGTGTTTGGCAAAACAGGAGACTAAATGGGCTTCTTGTTCTGGCCATCTTGACTTCATCATGATCACTTCTTCTTCCACAGTCTCCTCACATTTCATGTCCAAAGTTTCTCCACTAGGTAAAGAGTGATAACAGTCTTCCATGGGTTCATATAGTCTAGAATGACTTATCCTAAACTGTTGATTTCTATCGTATTATCAAATTCTGCATACAGGATGACGTTCACTGTGTTCCCTGCATCCAGTGGACCCGCAAACTGAATTTCCACACGAATTTGGCCGGATTTTATAGGGTGGGAATGTCCCTCGTCGCTGCCTTGGTCTGGAGTGAAATCGAAAGCCCACAAAGCATAGCCTCCTGCATAATCTTCGTACGTAATACCGTGACTGGTGTTGGTTCCTAACTGTCCGGTGGCTTCGTACAGCGACAAGTACGATCTCAAATAATTCCTGTCACCTAAGTTAGGCTCAAAGGGTCGGGTACACAAGGTCTTTCCGTCGCGACTGACTTCAATCTTGGACACATTGTAATGATCAAAGTTGAAAGGATTTTCGTTGTAGGCTCCGTTGAAGGCTGAATTCTTGACGATACCAACAATCAAACGCTTGGGTAACTGTCCTTGGAACAGATGATCTTCGATCACGGATCGCTGTCCAGCAGGAATGGTGAAGGTTTTCACTTCCACGCGTCGTATCGGATACTTGGCGGTCGTTCTGCTCAACGTCCGACTGACGTCGTTTCCCACTTTAGGTAACACTTCCACACGACGTATGTAGAGTCTGGCTTCTTGGATGATGGTTTTGTAAGTGGAACCATCAGCAGCCATCAAATGGAAAGCAGCACTGCTGCGATTCAGTCTCAGGCGGACATCCACCCCGTTCAGCAAATACTTTTCTTGCAACCACATGTCCAAATGCAAACGATCCATCAGTTCTAAACTACGACTTAGATGAATTTTCTTTCGTCGTTCTACAAATCCCGTTGTATTTTGAGCATCCCCAACAAGTGTAATGCCGTTGAACTTAGTCGCTTGGTCAGGTTTCCATACCACGCAAGCATCCAGATGAGTGTTCTTGGCTTCTTTTCCGTACGTCAAGAGATTTTCCAGGTACGCTCGATAAGGGTAAGTATCCATGCTGCTGCTGACCAGTTTGTTATTCAAGTACAAGTCCACTTCGCTAAACAAGGAATGCATGAAATTGTTGACGGGAGCTACTGCATCATCATTGTCTAGGTTAGAGTTGGGTGGTTCGATCACTTTCACTTTCAAGTACAAGTAACTGCTATTCAGATCGATGTAATCTTCGGGCTGTCCTTTGATTTCAAACTCGATGGGAGCGGAATCCGTCAATGAGGAGACGGGGTGAAATTCCACCCATTGGGATTCTTGCATCGTCATCATGGTAGGTCGCATGGCAAACAGGTCCAGTTCCGTTTTGGAACAGGCGCATGACTCTCGGTGCATCATTTTCTTTGTTCTTTCTCAATAATCGAAAACGTCTAAGTCTCGATCGGTTCTTCTTTTCTTGGCCTTTCTCGCTTGAAGTCTGGTGAAAGGGTATTTTCTTCGTCGTCTCTTTCTGCCTTGTCCTTGCTGAATGCCTGACTCGGTAGCGTGCAGGGCATTTATAGGTGTGTCTCGGCGGCCCAAAATGTCTTTGCCCGTTTGTAACAAGACATTTTTGCCTGCCCTCATGAAGGCTTCTTTAGGGTTTTGCTTGTCGGTGATGACATTTTGGAGAAATTCTTTGCCTTGCGTCAGTGCCGCATCTTTCAAGGCGTGCAATCCGCGTGTCACCATCGGTTTCAACACCGGGGCCACCGAACGAAAGGCCGATTTTAACATATCTCCTAAACCGTGTCCTCGCTGTCGAGCAACCCCTCGGTACACTGGATACATGACTTACGAGTCGTGAGAGAACCGTTTCCGAAAATGGAGTTTCACCGTGACTTTTCCTTTGGTGAATGGAATATTTTGTCCCAAACCTCCTTTTATAGCAATGTTGACCGTGTCCAAATACGACTTGCTGACAGGCAAATAGTGAGGATGGACAAATTCGCGGTGGACGTGATAAGTGTTTCCACCTTCCTCGTCATTGGTCGCGGTACTATCCACTTTGAAAGGAATGACACGCAGTAACGGTACGGAAGTGTGTCCCACCACGTTATACTCCACCACATCGGAGTACACAAACATCAAATTCAGTCCTTGGTTCAGTTCTACCGGGGGACTAAATAACTTGCTAAAAGAATCGTTGTCGGAAATGACTGGCAATTCGTTTTTCTTGAGCATGGCCATTCTCATGTTCATGTCTCCACCCTACATTTCAAACAATTCAGGACAAAATAAGAAAGACAGGGCTTTATTCCCTTCAGGAAAAAATTTCATCAGGAAGCGACGAGCTGCTTTGTGGTATTCCAGGGTGACACTTTTATTGGCGCTCTCCAAAGCTTTCAGAAACTCGACATTAAACCTGGAGGCTATGGTGCTGACCAAATGTTGACCACTAAAATAATAGCCTGGGGGAATGAACAATTGGTAGGTCCACTTTTGAGTTTTTTCATTATAGGTTTTGTGATCATATTTGAGATTATTTAAGTGCTTTTGCACTTGCTCGTCATGAACTTCCACATCAAATTTATTTTGATCGGGAAGGACATTGTGGACTTATGTCGGGTAAATGATTTCCACTAAAGCCACTTCCCAATGGGCTTCGTGATATAAGGGGATGGCTTGAGGTAATTTGGCCGTGTAACAGCACAACGTGTTCTTGGGAAAAACCTCCATGGAACTGTCACTGGGTAAGGTTAAGTAAAATTGGTTTTCGTGACTCGTAATTCCAGAGTTCTGTGGCTGTCCGAGGGGTTAATGGACGTCAGAGGCGTGTCTCCGCCCAAAATGGTGTTCTGGTTGTGGTTGTTGTTGTTGTTGGAGTGGTGACTGGCACTGGCACTGGACACAAGGTTCCCGTGGTTCCCGTTCGAGGAGAATTTCAGGGAGGGATTAGGAAGCAGGTAACCGATGCAACTGCTCAATAAAATGGTCCACAATTGTTTGTCTCCTTGTTGCAAACTCAAATTGGCAATGGCTGCTTCGATGACACAATACACCACGAAGATTTGGCAGAAAAAGACGATTTGCGTTTTAGGCACACGTTCTCCACAACACACCCACAAGGGTTGTTTTTGTAAATCTTGCACAGAAGAACTAGGTGAAGAAGGAGCGGTCGACGTAGCTGCGTCTGTGGGAAAGGGCATGATGGTCACTTCTTTTTATAGTCGATGACTTGCGAAGCGTCGATCCAAGAATCAAAACTGGGTGGATATCCTTTCCAACGTACTTTGACTTCTTTAACACGTCGTTTGCCCACTTTACGGGTTCTGCGTTCGTGAATGCTTTCGATGTCGTACAAGTCGTCTTCTTTTTTGGTGACACGTTGTAACTCGGGCAAATAAATCGTTCCTTTGAGCACTTCTCCGTTCATGTCTTCCAATTTATAGACGGCAGGATGACGGCCATGCACTTGTCCAGTGACGCGAAACAATTCGGTCGCCCAGTTAGGTAAGTAACCTTTGTCGAAAGTGCGTTTGGTTTTGCCAATGCGCACCCAATCTCCTACGGCCAACTCTCCACTTATCTCGGGGACAGCCCTCGTCGGGGACGTACCAAACAGGCGCTCAAACACCAACACTTCGTTGTCGGGAGTTACGTCTTGCGGGGAACGTCCGATGCTTCGATGGTAAGATTGGTTGCACGCTTGCACCAGGTGAGGTAAGATGTCGATGTACTTCAGACTGTGGTGATGCGTAAAATATTTCCACATGCGTTCTTTCAAAGTGCGTTGAAAACGTTCCACGATGCTGGCTTTGGTTTCGGGATTCTCGGTGGTAAAAAAATGAATGTCACGTTTCTTTAATTCTTTTTGGAAAGCTTGGTTCAGAAATTCGGTGCCTTTGTCCGTTTGCCATCGAAGAGGGTGACGACCGCTTTGTTTCAGCACCCGTTGCAGGGCTCGCACTAACTCGCTGCTCGATTTGGAAGTCAAGGGTACGACCCAGGCAAATTTGGAAAAGACGTCGATGACAAAAAACAAATATTTGTAGCCACGATTGTAGCTGGCCAAATAAGAGACATCGGCTAAATCGGCTTGCCATTGATGATCGATGCCTTCCACTCGGGTGCGACTTCTGGCAAACTTGCGTCGAATGGGTTTGTGTAAAGTGTAGGTAGCTTGTTCTTGTAGCCATCGTTGCACTTGAGGTAAACGGAGACTTTTCAGTCGACTTTTGGCAGCACGATACAATTTTTGAACTCCTGCGTAACCTGCAGGATGCGAGGGGTCGTAGTAAATGCTGGCTAAGACTTTTTCCATTTTTATTTTGTTGTGTTGGTTGGTGTGTTAATAAGTCACCCACTCTTCGGTGATGCTACTTTGCGTGGGTCGAAAGGGTGGTTTAGAAACGGATTTACGTGTCCGATGGGCTACGGGAGTAGAAGTCGAAGGTAGTGGTGGTGGAGGTGGCAGTGGAATGGCTTTGGTTTTCTTTTCTTTTTTCACTTTTGGTTTCCCGTCTTTCTTTTTCACTTCTGTCGAAGGAGGAGTGGACATCATCTTTTTAACCCAAGCTTTCATTTCTTCTCGTTGGGTTGTGGGAGACGGGGTCAACAAGGATGCTGCAATCTTGCTCGAAATGGGAGCTGCTGACGGTGTTTGAAACACTTCTCGCATTTCTTCTTCCAGGCCTTCGTGGGGTAGCATCTCTGGTGACCCCTGGGGATGGTAGTAGTGGTGGTGGTGGTGGTAATGATGATGGTGCTGAACTTTTCATCAAGGTCTTGAAATCTTTCAGAGTGGTTAGAGCTGTTTCGTCTAAAGCTTTCTGGTGAAAGAGTTGCTGTCGTTGCAAAAGTTGACCGTACTTTTGCGATTTTTCTGTTTCGGACAAATTTTGGCGATCCATCAAGGACTGCAATTCGTGTTGTAACTGGGACATCTCGCTCAAATTGGGATTGGGAGGTAAATGCGGGGTACGTTGTTCTTGCCACCGATGGTATTCCATCCATCGTTTGTAAGGTACTAAAGCTAGTTTTCGTCCTTCCATGGGGTTGTCAGGGGTCGATTCTGAGATCTTGGGACTTTCGAGGGCCTTTTTATCTTGCTCCCACCAGTCCTCCCAACATGGTTCCCAAGACTTCTTTCAGTATGGGGCCTAACAAGAGAGGCAAAATGCCTCCACGTTGGACCAACATCTTCTTCTTTTGACGAATGGGAATTTTCTTTTGAACCATTTGGCGAAGAACGTGACGATGTTTTCTTAAGCATTGTTTCCGGTGTTTGGACAAAGGGATCGTGCCTTTCAAGACGTTCAAACAGCATTCGCACACGGTATTGATGACCTCTTTCGAGGCCGATTGAATGAGTTTTTCTCGTAGAGGTGGAGAAGCTTTGGACAGGACAGATAACATGTCCCCATGTTTGACTAAACGTGGTGGTAGTCCTTTTCATTTCTTTCCTTGGGGTTTTCTGGAGGGTGACATCTTTGAGTCTTCAGGAGCACCATAAAAGCACTGATACCCCCGACTTAGTCAAAGGTCTTTTTTATACTGGAATTCGTCGCCACTGATTGTCTTTACGTCGTATCAGTTTGAGGACAGGCATGACACGTCGTGGAGGGGTACGCAACGGACTAAATCGAGCCAGTTCTTGCTTGGACAAATCCAGTAAACTTTGTAACATGCCCGATCTTTCTTGGACTTTGATTTTGGGAGAAGGTACTTTGTGAGCAGCAGCCACTGCCACTAAATTGGAGGGTCCTGCCATTGGGGAAGTTCTTTTTGGGGTCATCAACGGAGAAGTTCTTGGTGTGATCAACGTCTCCAAGTACTCTTCAGTTCTTGGTGTCATTAATGGAGAAGTGGATGAACGTGAGGCTGCCAGAGACGCAGTCACCGCCGTGGCAGGTCGTGGTTTGCGAGTGTAAGGTTGCGTCCTGGCCGAAGAAGAAGTGCCTCTCTTGCGACTAGTTTTCTTCTGTGGGCTTTTCTTTTTCTGGGGACTTTTTCTCTGTTTCTTTTTCTGGGGGCTTCTTTTCTTTTTCCGGGGTGGTGTCTGATAAGAGGAGGGTCCCGCCACTGGAGAAGTTCTTCTTCTTGGGGACCTAGTCTTTTTCTTTTTCTTCTCTTGCTTCGTTGAACTTTTTTCTTGGGGATAACTTTGGGGGCATTAGGATCCCATCTTAAGAGAGAGCGAATGATAACCCCTCCTAGAGTACCGCTCCCTCCAGGTTTCAAAATGATTTGTTTTTTGGTTTGAGTGTCGAAGCGGGGATCGGCCAGTTGGACCAAAGCGACTTTGTTTGGATCGAAAAAGCGTTTGGTTTGATGAGGAATCTGAATGATTCCTTGGAGTATTTGACGTGCCGTCACCGTGAACCATCGTAAGACTTCTTTGAGGCTAGCTTCTAAGACACGAGCTCGTATTTGTGGATTTTTTTCTCGACTGATGCCATACAAGGCACGAATCAATTTGACGGGAAGATGCGAATGAAGGGACGTCATGTTCACACTGTGTGAGACAGACGAAAAGGGGTCTGAGGTTTTTATTGATTTTTTTATGTGGAGTGAAATTAAGTCGAGGACGGAGACGTGTACAGGACAGGCCCTCCGTCTTGGCACCAGTGGTGAAACAAGTGGGTACGAAATCGCAAATCCTCTGGGGTGGTAGGTTTCAAATCGACGAGTAAATAGGTGTGTGGCGTTTGAGTGGCATCTTCGTACGCCTGAGTCAGCAAAGGCGTTCCTAACTGTTTGGCTAAGACTTGCACTTGCGATTTATCTCGAGGACTTTTAAACAAGACCACGTAATGCGCATTGAGACTGATGGTGCAATGGGCTTTACTTTGTTGAAACAAATTTTGGGTGATGTAAACGACACTGGCATTACGGTGATGCCCTTTGCGCGTGAACCACAGTTTAATTTCTTCTTCGTCTTCTCCTAACATGTCGTCAAAGCCTCAAAATCCCATTCTTTCCAGGCACGGACATCTGTCCACTGGGGATGTAAGTCACAAGCTACACACACATCGTCATACACGTCTTGGGTAGCTAAAAGTTGACGAATCTTTTTTTCCCGTAGAGGTCGAGAAGTATCCAGATGAAAACGCAAGGCTTTGAGCAAAAGGAGTTTTTCGTGACCATTTAAGGCCATTGAGATGGTAAGTACTGATCGTAAAGAGTCCACAAAGAATCGGCTGGTAAACGAAATCCCAGAAAACAAGTCACTAAGACACACACCACCCAAATTGAATGGATACATTTTATGTAATAATCGATGGTAATGATCCACGGTTTGAATATGGTCATTGAGTTCCTTCCACGGAATCTGTTCAATAATATGTGACATAATCCGTGGCATGGCAACTTGATTTTATTGTCTCTTTGTTTCGGAAGCAATAAAGGTAATTTCTAACTAGACATGTTCGTTCTCCAGTAGGGAATTTAAATGTTACATGCTGTAACTGAAACGTCAGCGTTTGTCTAGATGTTTCGTTTTTCTCTAAGCAGATTCCATGTAACAAATGTTGGTAATCCTTTACCTCTTCTTCCTCAATTCGTTGCTTTAAGTGAATCTCGAAGTAAACAAAATTACGAACGTCTAGTTCATCATCATTCACAAACTGAAAGTGTTCAACAAGGTCTGACCACTGAAAAAATTTCTGACGAATCAGTCCTCTTATACCATTCAGGTACCTGTGGTTAAAGATCTGGTGACGTAACGGATGCAAGTGTTCTTTACGTTTCACTTGTATTTTGACCAGTTCTCGGTAAATCCTTTCTCTCAACTCCTCAGGCAAGCCCAAAATGTTCTCTTGTAAAGTATCCATAAGTATATACACTGTTTTTGGAATCCTTGGGTGGTGGCCAATAGCCTCGTTTACCTTTGTGCCTGATGTAATATCCACTCATAATCAGTCTTCTTATACTTTGGAACAGAGCATAATTTAAAAACGGTTGAATAACTTTGCGTTTGCGTTTCACTTGTATTTTGATCAGTTCTCGGTAAATGCGTTCTCTCAACTCCACAGGCAAAGCACGAATGTTCTCTAGCAAAGTATCCATGGATAGGTCATACTAAATCCTCTTTGGTCTGACACAAGAAATGTACTATTTGCACAAACATGGTTTTACTTCAGTGTCGAATTTAAATCGTTTAGTCACTAATTTACACATTATAATTCGTTCAGAAGTTTCCTCTTTCACTAAGTTCACACTGTGTTCAATATGTTGGTAATTCGCTAACTCTTCCTCTGGAATTCGATGCAGTAAATTTACAATGATGTAGTAGATAGAATCGTCCATAACAAACCAATCCTTTTTAAAACTAGGGGATCGTTGATCCATGTCTGTCCAATGGAACACTTTCAATTGAATCAGTCCTTGTATAGCCTTCAGGTACCAGTGGTTCAAACACCGGTGACGTAACGGATGCAATTGTTCTTTACGTTTCACTTGTATTTTGACCAGTTCTCGGTAAATGCGTTCTCTCAACTCCACAGGCAAAGCACGAATGTTCTTTTGTAAAGTATCCATGAACAGATTATGGTAAGTTACTTCAATGTCTCGGTCCCACCAAGGGTAAGTAATGACAATTCGGTGACCATCGAGCATGTTCTACGTAGGCCGAATCTTGCGGTTCCCAGTGGTGAAGTGACACACCGCAACTGAAGCACTTGACTTTATCTCCTTCGCCCAAGTAGAAAAATCCGGCTCTGGCTAATTCTTCGGGGGTCGGTCCTCCCAGATACTTAGGCCATTTTCCTTTGAACGATTGAAGACGATTTTCAAAGTCGCAGTATTCCGACAAACGCACAGGGAACGAATATTCGTCTTTCACAGGTTCGTTTCGATGAGGGTTGGGTGACATGAACAGGAGTTTGCTCAGGGATGGATGACATCCGTAGGGGGGTAGACGTGAACGTGAACATTCCCCTTTAAAACGAAACCCAGTAAAATGTCCAAGAGGACGAGCGGCATCACTTTCGCATCCCTCAGTTTTGACACGCACAACATCCCTTTGCATGATAGGGGTAGTGACACTAAAGTTCCCATGATGCTTTACGGCATCGCTAAGGTCACAGCGTACAGCATCGTACCCATCGCAAGGCTCACAATCGCATTCCACTTCCGAAGCCTCACACTTGAATTGTGCCTTTCTAAACAACTTGTTTTGTGTTTCTCTGAAAGTATTCATCTTGTTCGCTCGGTCTTGGTAGTCCCAATGAACTATCGATCTTGCCTAGGGTTCCTTTTTATATACAGACCAATACCGACGTGTCCATACGGTAAGGTGAAATGATTGGGAAGTCGCACTCGCTTCTGGTACACGATTTGACAGACTTTTTCCAAGGGCCGACTGACGATGTGATGAGTGGGTAAACGTACAATCTTGTTCGGTTGATAGGTGGTCACTTTAAAGTGTTCATCCTCTCCCGATTGCAAGGCTTCTTTCAATACCCCAAAGTTGACCACACGACTGGTACGATAATTCAGAGTCAGTCCTTTCACTTTGCACGTCGTGTGCACTTCTCCTTTGTTCGTCACGGTATTCGTAGCCGTAATTTTTGGGACCGCCAATGACGAAACTTATAATCTTGTCGTCGGGATGCTCGTCTGTCTAGGCTTCTAAACGGTCTCCTTCGATGTCAGGGTGCTGTTGACTCGGGTGATGGATGTAAATGCAACTGTCCGTGTCAAAGTACAGGACGCGTTCCCCTAACAGTTCTAAAGCTTCGTACAATTTTAAGCGAGCATGGGCTGTCACGTAAGCCGCAATGATGACATTTCCAAAAGGGTCGTCTTGTACAAAGTTCAGATCTTCTTCGTAATTGACCAAGATCAAATCCTCTCGAACGACGTCCACGTGTTTCATGTATTTAGTTTTGTCGTGAATCATCTGGAAGTAGCGGGAAGGTTCTGTCAAATATTCCGTCTTGGGTAAACACGGTCGTTGTGCCATTTTACCCCACAAGCAATTTAACATCACTTTGGCAAACGATCGCCTGCCTTCGTTTTTCTCGATGTGGTCTAAAGAGATGCCTTCTTGTTCATAGTATTTCTCTTTGAATTGTATTTGGTCTTCGGGAGTGTGACACCAGGAAGGATAGCCGCTGGCTTCTTGTTTCAGTTTCAAAAAGGCATCCACGTAGTCAGCGAAAATGCCTTTCTGACTGGGATCACCCTTGTGGTATTGTTGTGTCTTGGGAAAGTGGCAAATTTCGTACACTTCCAACAGTTGGTATCCCATGTCCAGAGCTTTGAACAATTCTACGCTGACCCAGGTTCCCGTCAAGGCACGTTCTTCCTGGGTGTGCTGATAAGGTTGGTCTTGGTTGCACGTTTCGGCACAAGTACGGCACAATGGAAACATCAGTTTGCCTTGACAATGGTGAGGTAAGACGGGATGGTATAGGTTCGTGGGAGGCAAAACTTTACACTTGATCAAGCCTTGGTATTGTCTAATGTGTTATGGTCGATGTGTTCCGTTAACAATTGCGGGTGCCCTACAGGAAAGCGACAATATTTGCACTCGTATGGATACAGCGAACACACGTCCAAGTATTTGATTTCTTCTCCTTTCTCTTCGTCGGCTTGGTAGAGCAAACAGGTGGCATTGGTCCTTCCTCCGTACAAACTATCCCTCAGGTTCAGCGGGTCCGTGAACTGGTAACTTTCCACGAGGCGTTTAAACTCGGGATCGGTTTTCGTACGGTGATCGTACTCGTGTTCCCACATTTCCACCACTTGGTATCCTTCCTGTTCCAACTTTAGGCGTCGCTGACAAGTGTCATGGTACAAGTCTTCCATGGTTCGTTGTAAAAACTGATTTTTAGAGCCACGGTCAGAGTAACAGACGGGACATCCGTGAAATAAGCAACCGTTAAACTCGTACACGATCTTGGGGTTTTCTAAGTCTCAGCCATCGAATGAATGCGTTCCGATGGTCTTTTCACCTCCTCCGTTGCGGGCATGCTGAATCCATTTGTCTTCCTTGTCGCACAAGTAATGTAACCAGCGTAGGGCTTTGACCGAATATTGACGTTTGACATAGTTGGTCGTTTGAGGACTGATGACAGCCACGGTGTTTTCAGGCATGAATCGTTGTCGGTACACTAAGGAACACGCTTTGGCAATGGTGCAAGCTTCTTTCAAAGGATCGACCCCTCCGTGTTCCATGAACAGTTCTCGAAATTTTCCACAGCAACGTCGTAAAATGTCCACGTCGGAACGACAATACTTTAGCATTTCTTCCTGAAAGTCGAAAGGGTCCGAAGCGTGAGCCTGGTACCAAGCGTAGAAAGCTTCTCGTTGTTCGGTATGCATGTTGTCGGGGTCGTAATAGTGAGCCTCAGGTAAATGGGGTAGAACGGCGTGTTGATTGGCTTCCGTATTGAAAAAGTATGGAAAGTACCCTTTAGCCAATTCTGTCATTCCAAACATTTTAGGCATTCGGCTCAAAGGCATGGCCAAATAGCTCATCGAATCTTTAAACTGTACTTGTCCCACTTGCATGAAAATGATTTTGGCTCCGTTCAAAGTCGCTTTAGGACGCTCGGTGCCTTGTTCCGTATAGTATCTCAAAAGAAACTGTCCATCGTATCCGGAGAAATTGTGAGCCATGACCGTGGCATGACGATGACAATCTCCGTAACGTTCGATGTCCTCTTGGCTCCACGTCTTGTCGATGAGGTCTAAGACCCATTGTGCAAAATCGGCTAACGTGGTCGGTCCCCGATAGATTTTTTCACGCCCTCCAGGAATCTTGCTGCAATGAGGTAAATGACTGAAGATAGGTTCTTGAATGCACTTCTCGCACGCTCGATGAGCCACGCAGAAATTAGGAATGTGAATGCCGGTCTCTTGCATGCATTCGAAATCGAAAAAGATGAAATTGCCTTTCTTCTTGTGACCGTCCTCTTTCTCTGGTGGAGGTTGGTATTTTTGCACGTAGCATTGGTGTTCCAAGTCAACGATGTGGTGACAAATGTGACATTTTTTCTTTCCTCGACATACGTGTGCCTTGGCAGTATTGGTACATATGCCTTGTCCACACGTAGGGCACAATCTCAGGAGTTGACAAGCACATTTCTTCTGTGAACCTTGCATCTTCAAATGTTGTTGGTAACAGGTAGGGCTGACAAACGTGCGCAGACAAGTTGAACAAGGCACTGGTTCTTCGCTCAGACAGGTTGGAGAGGCCAAACATCCTGAGCATTTCGATCCACAATGTTTGTGTTGCTCTCGATTATTATAACCACGGTCACATTTCTCACAATAATAAACATATCCCAGGAATGCAGTGATACTGGTAATGGTATCGAAATGTTCATCGTGATAATAAACATGAATGTATTTTCCGTCCTTAAAGTCTTGGCCTCGAAACAACAGAATTCCGCGCACTTCTTGAGGGTGCACTTTCAAGGTGTAGCGTGGAGCTAGGGCATCTTGCAATTTTTGCATTTCAGGAATGCCACAGGGTGTATCTTTGGACAGGCCAGCTTGTTGCAACAGGAGTTCTGCTTCGTTTCGTTGTTTGGCTCGGTCCGATTGTTGAATAGTTTTCCAGGCTCTTTTCCATTCTACCGTATCGTTCTTGTTGGCATAGGTTCGTCCCACCACGATGGCACGGGCTAAACACATCTGGTCTTGAGGGTTGTTAATTCTAACGAGACTTGTTTTGGTGTTGCAAAGGTCGTCCACCAATAACATCTTTTTGCGTCCAGTCCCTTGAGAAGGAGAGACGTGGGTCATGTCCAGTGTGGCTTTTCCATCGGTGATGTCAAACTGGTCATTGGATTGTTGTACGTGTTGAATCTTGTCCATGACTTTGGAAGCTGTCAATTCTGCAGGGGTGCTAAATTCGATCCAAACGGGATTTCAAACCGTCGTGTTGTATGGAAAGTCTCAAGCGATCGTCTTCTTTGGGTTGACATTGTCGCTTGAGTGCGGTGAGCAAAGAATCCCACACCCAGCGATGAACACTTCTGCTTTCTCTAACGGTACTTCAGCCTTGAAATCTTTAAACTTCACCGTGTATTTGTAAGCCGTGGTTCTAAATTTTCTAGAGGAGCGCTTTTCCGTCTCTCGAATGGAATAGTATTTTTCAGGGTTGACTAAGGGTGGTGAACTTTGTTTAGAGGGTTCGGATTCTGGTTCACTCATGTCCTCTTCAAAATCACTGGCATGAATTTGTGCCAAGACTTCAGCTCTGGTACGAGGCGATAGATCACGTTTCTGCCTCTTACTTTCTTCTTCTTTCTTCTCGAATGAATAGGATCGTTTCATCTTGAGTGAAAAACGTCAAATGACTCAAGTTTAAACACCATGGACTAATTTACAGTCATGGCAGACCAGCGTATATAAAAGGGTGTGTGTCTTGTCCTTTTACTATTCATTTCACTCTCAAGCCGAGCACAACGATGGAAGAGACTAGCCAAATCGAACGTTTCATCAGAGCTTTGCGAGGGGTCATTAGAAAATTCTCTTCAGACCAGCCTACGGACTACTCTCCTTCCTTTCGAGATAAAAGTCAAGATACTTGCTATATCTGTCAGAAGAAAGGGCATTGGTCTTCAGAGTGTCCAGACCGTCAAAAAAGAAAAAAAAAAACAGGGGCTAAAAAAGATAAAAGTAAAGATACCTGTTATTATTGTCAAGAAAAAGGACATTGGTCTCCAGATTGCCCAAAAAAGAAACAAGAGGGGTCAGAAGAAAAGAGGAATTCTTCAGAGGAAGAGAGGGATTCTTCAGAGGAAGAGAGGGATTCTTCAGAGGAAGAGAGGGATTCTTGAGAGGAAGAAGAGGAAGAAAGAAGACAATTCTATTTACAAGAGGCAAAGAAAAAGAAACAGGAGAAGAAAAGAAGAAGGGAAGAAAGTGGGGAAAAGACGGTGAAGAAATCCAAAAAACAGAGAGACTAAACAAGGAGAAAGAAGAAGTCAATGAACTTTTTTTAAAGTGTTGTGTTGTGAATTGTGAATTGGATTGTAACAATGGATAAAATAATAAATTAATTATATAAGGTAAGTGTCTTTGAGTTATCATTTTAAAAGAAGAACGTACACTCACGCGCTCATACACAGACACGTACTATAGGGGGTAAAATGGGTTGTTTTTTTTTTTTTTTGAGTAATTGGCAAATTGAAAGGCTATCTCTTTTCTAGAAATGTGGGTGGCCCTGAAATGGGCCTTTTTTGGGTGCAGGGGTGAGTTTAAGCAATCAACTTTAACTGCCTTAAGTCTTTGCCATGGCCAAGGCCTACTTCTGGACTGCGTAATGTTGATGATTGGGTTGAAATCACTAAGGGTGGTACGGTAGGCTTAGTCACAGGGTTAACGTGTTTAGCTCGGGAAGGTCGTATTCTCTTCGGTCGTAATAAAGAAGTCTGATACATTTGTTTCAGACTTCTTAACTCCGCTAAAATGTCCAACAGTACCGTAACCGTTTGATTTTCACCCTCTTGTTTCTTTGCTGTTACTTCTTCTTGCTGTTGTTGCTGTTGTTTTTTTTTCTTACCTCTTCTTCTTGCTGCTGCTGCTGTAGGAGAAAAGCTTGTTCCGCTTCCTTTTGTCGTTGTATAAATTTCTCCTATTCTTCTTTCTGTCTCTGTCTAAAATTCTCCACTTGCGGTAATGAAGAAGGTAACGAAGGTTCCGGAACAAATTCTTGCGAGGTAAGAAAATCCACAAAATCCCAATTCACCTCTTCTGAAAGTAAGTCCGGGTTCCCTTGGGCGGTCTCCCCTGCTTGTGCACCCCAATGGATCGTTTTCTGAGTTTCCGTCATGTTGAATCACTGTCGCATAGATTGACTGTACACAAGCGCTTGCGAATCTATATAGACCACGTGACGTCACAGACTGCTCTCTTCGGATTGGATGCGGGCTGACTGAATTTTGTAACGCGTGTTCGGATTGGTGAATGAACTCAATCCGTTTCAATCCTTCCTCTACCCATAAATAAGCGCAGTTCACTGCACTGATTCACCTGTTCTCGTCGCTTCAAGATGTGGACCACAGCCGAATCATCCACCCTTGTGTCTTCCATGATGTTTAGGACGGACATGCTCATGTATGTCCGGTCCAAGTGGACCGTTGTCGACAAGTCAGACACCAGTCTGTGGATACGAAGAGTGTACGTAGAAAGACAAGGTTGCCTCAAGAGGACACTGATTTATGGCCCTCGAGTAAGACGCAGCTTGAGGACAAGAAGATGCCGCAGATGCCCTTTATGTTAATGGATACATTAACATAAACCCAAAGGCCCTTTTCAGAGCCACCCATATTTCTCGAAAAGAGAATGACTTTCAATTGCCTACCCCTTTTTTTTTAAAAAAATGTAAAAAAAAAATAAAAAAAAATCCCGTATTCAATTTCCCTTGACGCTGGACAGTCCCACGATCTTTTTCTCCATGTTCAATTCCCTTTGACGCTAGAGTGACCCATGATTTATTCCCATGTTCAATTCCCCTTGACGCTAGATTGACCCACGATTTATGCCCATGTTCAATTCCCCTTGACGCTAGAGTGACCCACGATTTTTCTCCATGTTAATTTTCCCTTGGGGGTCTGTAATGCTAATTCCCATTGACGCTAGGGTGACCCTATTCACTACTTCTATCTATCATGATATCTCTTTATCTACTTCTGCCTATTTGGATTTTGAAAAATTGAAACATAGTATTCACCAATTTATTTTTGTGTTGTTAGTTTGGTGGTCGCACAGGGTGTTTTTGTCAAATTCCTACCAGAACATGTGTCACATGTCCTTGCACAATACTAAATCATCTAGGTATTCGCATTACCCTGTCCGGCCTTCGCCCAAGTGTCAAATAGTTTGTTGTCCTGATACTCGTTTGTACAAACAGCTGTAAATCAACACATAAAGGTGACCATTACTGTTGATGATATCTTTCCAGTTTTTTGTGTTAAAGTTATTCCGTATCATATATATATATATATATATATATATATATATATATATATATATATATATGTGTGTGTGTGTGTGTGTGTGTGTGTGTGTGTGTGTGTGTTACTTATTACTTACTACCTGAAGGTTGCATTCCTTCCCCGATCTGATAGCCACGAGAACCGTTTTTGCAAACACATCGGCAGTTTTTATCAGCGTAGCCACTTGAACACTGAACGTTTAGAACACAGTTTGCAGAATTAAAGACGGTTTGAAAATTAGTTTTAATTACTTGCACGTACTAACATTCAGGAATTTTGAACTATGAATGCTAGCACCACATCACAACATATATAAGGAAACCGTTTATGA
The DNA here is from genome assembly GCA_028554795.2 of Sinohyriopsis cumingii. Lineage (NCBI taxonomy): Eukaryota > Metazoa > Mollusca > Bivalvia > Unionida > Unionidae > Sinohyriopsis > Sinohyriopsis cumingii. The sequence goes on along the minus strand of CM068828.1, from coordinate 153,772,931 downwards.
ATGAAAGATATATCATTTTTAAATATATTTTATTTTTGGTTACCAATCTCTTTTGTCTTCAATTTATTTCATGCATCCGACTTACAACCTGGACGGTATACCTTACATTTTACACGGTTGAAATAAAGTGTTTAAATTTAAGTAAAATAGATACAAATATGTTTTAGGTAAACATATAATGTAATCATTGTATTTAAACAAAAACATATAGCAAAGATTCATCAGTTGAGTAAAGTTGAAATCGTTCAATATCGTTATAATCCAAATTCTAGAACAAGCATAATTCAGTACTTATCGTGACATTTGTACACTTTGTTTACGATTTCTATATCTGCGAATGACGGTTGTTTCATGTACGGATCTCGAATGCTAGCCACATTTACTGGGTTCTTGAAACGTTATGTTTCCAACCCTCCACCCTTGGAAAATGCCTGAAGGGATGATATAATGTAAGTACACTCTGTAAGACTGTGTTCTGACGCAACAAACGGTGTATGTGCCATCATAGATTAAGTCTCCCTAAAATATGGTATTGATAAAGTGACCAAGAAAATCGAACATAAATAAAGATGGCGATCATCTGTCCGCCATTTTCCTTCCATTCTGTATACATCGATAAGACACGTTGGCCCCATATGTCTACAACCTTATTTCTTTCAAGACGCCTGGTATCAGTGGTATTATCTTGGTGTGAAGAAGCAAGGGTAATAAATGATCAGCGAAAGAGATGTTCATAGCTAGATCACAGACAATAGACGAACCCCAAAACAGGCAAATGGTTACATTATTTACAACAAGAAATGTATGTATTCCGTTTTTTAACTCTAACTTAACTGTATGGGACGGTGATGTGTCTATAATCATAGAAGTCGTAGAATAAAAGTCATATATTAATTTTCTGTACACTAGAGCAGACCAAACGAAGTCTTCTGCAAACATCTTTACCTTTCTGTCAATGGTCAAATGAATTTGCCAAGCACATATTCATGCTAATAAATCTCCGTTTTTTAATTATGCTGATGTTGGTTGGTCTGTGTGTGTATGTTTGTGTGTATTTGTATGCATATTCCTGTACCTATTTTCATACATAAATACATTATACAAAGAATACAAGATCAAAGAGAGTCGTTTGAGTATACTATCAAGACAACCACTTACGGTGACACTAATGCATTATGGAATAGGGATCGTAGGGGATATTCATATGGTCAACCTACTGTAATGTGTGCCTCTCGAACTGGTCTGAATAATCAGGTCTCACGTTCTCCCAAATAATATCAACATAATCGTCCCTGTCCGGCCGTTTGTGTTCGTGCACAAGACCAATGGCATGCCCAATCTCGTGTAAGTACGTTCCTATCTGTATATTAAAGGTATAAAATAAATATTGTCATGAGTCTTTCTTCCATTAAGCTATTGCTCACTCTCCAGTCTCCATAGACTTACAATTAGTATCATAACGATTTTTAGACGTTACGTTAGAATTCATTTCAAGACGTTTTATATAATAATCAACTCCTGCATTCACCGGCTTTCATGCATATATGTTGATATTTAAATTACAGGATTGTGCATCAGATATAGCATGCTCAAAACTATCATTTTCGAACGTTTTAGCTAAATGAAAATATTTCTCTCTCAAAATTTTGTATCTGAGCTACACTACAAGGGCACATGGTCGTACATCCTGTACACTATAGTGACAAATCTGCAGTGTAAACTATCTTTACATCCGACTTGTCAGATCGGGACCATTCTGCAGCAGAAAACAAATTAATATGAAAATGGTATTGCTGTTAAACATGGGCTCCACGTTTTTCGTAAGGATCTTAACATGATTGTCCCTGTCTGGCTGGTTGTGTTCGTGCACAAGACCAATGACATGCCCAATCTGGTGAAAGTACTTTCGTGGCTGTATATTAAAGATATAAACGAAATAGTGTCATGAATCTTTCTTTCTTTAAGCTAATGTTCACTTGCCAATCTGCAAAGACATACAATTTGTTTCATACGAGTTTTAGACGTCACGTTAAATTTCATTTAAAGAAGTTTTATATAATAATCGACTCCTACATTCCTCAACTGTCATGCATGTCTGTTGATATTAAAATTACATGATGGTGTATCATATATAGTATAATCAGGGCTGTCATTTTGGAACTTTTTAGCTCAATGCAAATATTTCCCAAGGGCACATGGTCGTACATCATGTACCCTAAATTGACAAATCTGCAGTGTAAACTGTCCAGACATCCGACTTGTCAGATTCGGACCATCATGCAGAGGCAAACAAATTAACCTGAACAAGGTATTGCTGTGCAGTGTGTGAGAGTTTATACGTGTGTCAAAAAATTTATGACTGGTACTTACATATCTACACCCGGGTGAGGATAAGGAAACCACCTGCGGTCCACCCACCATTCCCAGCTACATTTCCTGGAAGGTAGAAATATACTGGATATTGCAAGCATGCTAACATGTACTGTACATATCAACACTCAAAATATGCTGAACCTTGCAAAATATTGTTTTATATAAACTGTTGAAGGGCTGTTGGTTTTGTTCTTTCCATGAATTACTATAACACCCACAAATTACCAATTCTCGTTATTTCAAAACCTGGTAACGAATGTAATTCTTATATTTAAATAATGATTATTTTCAAATTATGAATATTTGATTTTCACGACTTATATCTATTCTAGAAATCAATAATTTGCGCATTTATTATTTATGTTCGAGCAATGTGAATGGGTACAGTAAACAGCATTGATAAGTCCAACCGTGTCATTCCGACGAGTAGCGTCACATCCATCACATTAGTTTCTGCTCAATAAATGTTTGAAGCTTTTACAAGATGTGGTGCTTATGCTTAACAGGACTTAGGTGAGGTTAAACTTATGGCCTTTTTCTGACTTTTACTCTTGCTTTTCAATGGCGTTTCCTCTCAGCACTCCACCTATTGAAATTAAATCTAGTACTTAATTTCAAACATACCTTTGACAAATTGAATTTCACTCTTTTCATCAACATCAAAATACGGCGATTTGCTAACGTATTCACTTGGAACATTGCCTTTATTTTTTGATCATGTTAACAACGTGTGGAGGACTTCATGGGCAAAAATTAATGTTTGCACGAGGCTTTACATTAAAAAAGATTTAAGTTACGTCCGACTTTCTCTGTTTTCTGTTTTATGGCAGTCTTTAACGAAGTCATGGCCATTGCTTCACTTAGTACTTAACTTTTATATTTTGGCTCAGTACACACATGAACTTCCTCAAGAATTCAAATTAAATTTATCATAAAACATTATATATTTTTAAAACATATTTCTTCTAGTTTGAGGTTGCTTTTTCGGGCAAATTTTTTACAGGTTTCTGCCTTCCACTTCCGATAGAAGCATGACTGTTTTACTTGTATTGAGACACACACACATACACACACACACACACACTCACACACACACGCTCACACACACACACACACACACACAATGTATGCCATCCGAACATGTTACTTATGTTCGAAAATTATGGAGAAAGAAATAATGTCATTTTTTATCTTTAATAAATGATGGAGTCAGAAGTAGCATATTTTAATTGTGCGTGTGTATATTTCACGAACAGGTATCTATATCTGATTTCCAGAAATAAAAAAAAATATTAATGACTCTCCTATCAAATTCAATTTTCATTTAAACCGATGAATGTGAAGAAACGGACTACTGATGAGTACTTCTTGATGCATTTGGACTCTCCCTCTCCAGGCTTTAAAATCCATAAGGTAATATTTAGTGTCCTTTCGTATCATAATCTAATATAAAGAGAGGATGATTTGAAAGTTTCTAAATCATGCTAAAATAACTGCATTGAAACACACACACACACACACACACACACACACACATATGTACACACACACACACAAACACATAAATATATGTATACAGTAATTTTGATTTACCAGGTTCGAACTGGAGAGATATCATCGTATTTTCATCGTCATAATCTTACCCTTTTCCATCAATGAAAACACTATAATTGTTGTCAGAAGTCGTGGCCTCTCTAAATCCTAGGCAGGTGTAACGCTCCCATTCCGTCATAGCCTGCCGGACTTTGCCCCGATCTGTATGATCTATACAACATACAATGGGTACAGTTTACAAATGTGAAAGTGTCCCTTTGCTATTGAAATGCGATGTAGAGAGTCTTTTATCAATGTCAAATAAATATGAAATTCTATGACACGAGTGTAATCATTTTCAGTTAGTGGTAAAGTTTGTTACATAACATACATGCACTATCTTTTCATAAACAATGAGCATGGATGTTAAATTCAATTCTTTATATAGCCCTGAAGATGCTTTAATTTATATCAGATATTGTTATGTAACGTTTGCTTCAGTTAATTTTAAACATAATCGGAACCTATGCGATTTCGTCCTAGATCCTCTACAATGTGGACTTGAGTTGCCCTTTTATACTGTGCTGGTTTAAGATGTCTTATATCCGTAACTTTCTGTTTCCCTGAATAGATCTATAACGCATGCTTCCTCTTTGCATCAATGTTAACTTACTGAAATCTCCCGGGTAGAATATATACGGAATTATTCCGTTTGTCCAATATTTTGTTGGATCGCTAATAGCTTTACGCTTACTTCGAACCAGTTTACTGCTGCAAGAACGAGAAAAGAAAAAAGAATATATATATATATATATATATATATATATATATATATATATATATATATATATATATATATATATATATAATGAGAGAAAGAGATGGGTGCAAACATATTTTCTGACTTAAACCTAACCTATATTTTAGATCACTTTTGTTTGAAAGTTTTAAAAGATTACAGGGTATTTGTTTTGCGGATAGTTCATATAAATAAACTGACAGAGTAGATATTTATTCATATGTAATCATGCGCACTATTCACTAGAAAACAATAACGCTTCCGGTGCTCGCGAGGCTATCTATAAATATCCTCCCTGGTTGAGAAAGTATAATATCAACGCACGTATCTCCCATGATGCAACAAGCTGGTATGAGGTGACAGCTCATATATGCACTTCGAGAGGGAGGGCGATTTTTAAACTGGCCGTTTTAGTAATGGTTCATTGTCGTCTGAATGGCGTCACTGTATAGCCTATCCAGAGACATTGCTTTTAACAATTCCTTTATGATATGGGCTTGACCATTTAGGCCCGATGTCAGAATATTATGCATCAAATGTGCATGTGTGTGCATGTGCGTCGTGTCTATGTGAATTATTAGTTCAGGGAGCTTTAAATGAGCATTACATAATAGTTATACATGTAAGAGGGCAAAACACTAAACATACGTTACGTGCATTTTCTTCTGACTCAATTTTAACCTAACGTGATGATTTTCGTTAATGCATATCACTTGGTAAACGTTGCATAATTTACTATTAACGTATCACGTGGCATAATTATGCATTAAAATGTAATATCTGATACTTTATGCATAGTTGTTCTAATATGTAATTGGTGTTATGGTCCTTGGAATGTAAAATGTATTATTTCAAATGAAACAAACATAACTGCTGTAATGTATGTATATATATATATATATATATATATATATATATATATATATATATATATATATATATATATTCATTTCTAACATATATTACCTTATATGATATGGAATTTGTAACAATTATTACTTTATGTGCCATTTTGTAAAACATACTAATGTAAGTAGTGAATAGGGCCACCCTAGCCTCAATGGGAATTAGCATTACAGACCCCCCCCCCCCGGGCCACTCTAGCCTCAAGGGAAATTTAACATGGAGAAAAATCGTGGGCCACTCTAGCCTCAAGGGGAATTTAACACGGGAAATAGTCTTGGGCCACTTTAGCCTCAAGGGGAATTGAACATGGAGAAGAATCGTGGGCAACTCTAGCGTCAAGGGGAATTGAACATGGGAATAAATCGTGGGCCACTCTAGCGTCAAGGGCAATTGAACATGGGAATAAATCGTGGGACTGTCTAGCGTCAAGGGGAATTTAACATATGGAAATTGAACACGGTGGGTCTGTATAGCGTCAAGGGGAATTGAACATGGTGGGATTGTCTAGGGACAATGATGGTAGAGGGTCAAACACAACAGAGACAGAAACATACATACACTAGTACAAGCGTGAGATTTATATATAAAGCATTACCAAGACCTGAAATCTTGCTGGGGTGTTGAAAAATTTGCATAATTGTAATGATGCTATAAATAGCTATAATCAAGGAAATGCTCAACGACAAAATGGATGTGACTAAAAGTAACGCTAAAATGACGAAATTGTCCCAGAATTTAAAGGAAAATAAACATATCCCCGAAAATTAAGTTACAATGGTTTATACTAAAATGGATAAAATTAGTAACTACTTACAATATCAACTTGTGTGACGATCGTGGATAAATACCTATGTATCTATAATCAGCTGAAATTCCTATGAAATCCCACTATCTATTTATAGCTCCAACTTGTGGGTTATTCCTTTGGAAAATCCCACTATCTTTTTATAGCCTCAGCTTGAGTGACGTTCCTGTTTATGAATTCTAGTATATATGGGTAGCTACAAAATGTGGAAATCCCCAAGTCGATATTTATAGTCTCAAAATTTCCAGCGTCAGTGACGTCACTGTACTGAACATTAAGGGATAAATGGCAACAGTGTTGCAAGTGGCTGACCTGAATACGCGCCACTGTAGGTAGGTAGGTAGAGTGTATCTGATAGGGATAAAGTGAGTTTTATAGGGACAAACAGAGACCAATACACACACACACACACACACACACACACACACAACGTACGCGCGCAGACACACGCACACACACACGCACGCACACACACACACACACAGAGGGAGGAGGAAAAAACAAACCCCAAATATACTATCAACACAGAGGGGAGATAATACAAACCCCAAATAAACTATCCACACAAACGTACGCGAACGCATACAAACCCCAAATATACTATCCACACAAGGTCGCTAACGCATGCAAACCCCAAATATACTGTCCACACTCGGGAGGAAGAAAAAAAAAACAACCAAATATACGATCTACACAACGTACGCTAACACACACACACACACACACACCACACACACACACACACACACACACACACACACACACGCACACCACAGAGGGAAGAAGAAAACCATTATACACTATCCACACGGAGTGAAGAAATAACCCTTTATATATATACTATCAGCAGAGAGTGAAGAAAATGACCCAATATATTCCATCAACACAGAGTGAAGAAGAAAAAGTTTTTTGAAAGCACCTAAGCCCTCACCTGCAATGACCAACTCTGCCAAACACCTACACCCCACCCACCCATCCCCCACTCCCAACACTACAGAACCCATTTAACCCGTTATTTTATGGCATCAGTGTGTGATTTAGGAAACATCAAGACACAAAATGATGGATGAATAGACTGACTATTGTTTACGGACTTGCATGCCTAAAGAGCTTGCGTGAAGGAAAACATCCTTCCATTTCAATTCTAACTAAAACATGATCCTGAGGGATAGAGAGAGAGGTGAAAGAGCACAATTTCATAAAGTGTGAGTGAAAACAAAACACGCCATCCTTATTATACAATGTCAAGACCAAGAGACACTTACGTTTTCTTTCTGGTCTATTCTCTTTTAGAAGGTAGTATGAAATTTCACATCAGGGCCAACGCATCGGCTCACATTGTCAATTTTTCCATTTCCATGTCTTTACTGGCACAAGTTCTTCATCATCTTCAATTTCTTCTTCTTCTTCTTCTTCTGAATCCCTCTTCTCTGTTTCGTCTTGTTTCTGTTTCTTCTCTTTTCTCGTAGGGCATTCTGAATTCCAGTGTCCTTTCTCCTGACAACGATATTATGTATCTTGACTTTTGTCTCTCTTTCTTAGACGAAGCAGGTATTTTGGAGACAAATACCCATTTACCTTTGCAGATATAGCAAACTTCATTAGCACACACTTTCGTATGACTCTCATCAAATCAACGACCAAAAGAGTAATTTTTGTTGCCACTTTCGCCTGTGAATTATGCTTTCGCATGACTTTTAGCAAATATTTGACCAGCAGGTCGATCTGTGCTGACTCTTCCATCTTCTTGATCGTTTGAGAGTGGAATGAATACTCTGACGCTAAGACACTCTCCTTATATACAGGGACCTGCTGCGTATGAAACCTAGTCAAATGTAATTTTGCAATAAGATGAAACGATTTCATTGAGGAAGTAAAAGGCAATGATGTACCGTATCGCCTCACACAAAACCTGAAGTGTTAGCTCAGATCCGTGTCAGCGATTTCGAAGACGACATAACTGAGTTTTCATACAATGCTTTCCATTTATGCCACAAAACCACGAGTCCTGATTCACGCCAAAAGAAATTTCGTTCGGTCCATAAAAAATAGTAGCACATCTGAAAAACGCAAAAACGAACTTCCAGAAAACTGAGAACGACGGCTTACACCTACAACGTGAAATGTATGAGTTCAAGTAGTGCGTAAAACTTAGTCAAATTAAATTTTTATAGTCAAGACGAAACGATCTCTTTTCGAAGAAGAAAGCAGACACCAAGCGACAATGGCGATCTGTGTCACACAACACTTTACAAAATGTATATGATCAGAGGTTTGTTCTAGCGATCTGCACGGTTAAATTAAATGTTGATGTATTTTGTAATAAGACGGACACAATTTCCATGGGATCGCCCATGGAACCATTGTTCGTGCATTAGTTTAATTTTTTAAAATATTTTTTTTTTATATAAATCGCCTATAGGATAGACCCAGTAAAGCATGGCCATTCTCGTCACTGTGTGAATAGCTACTCAAGTAAATTCGAAGTGAACGCGGTAAGAAAATAAGTATAGCCAATGAAATGGCTTACAACGGGTGATGCATTGTTTTGTTCTAGGACTGTGTGGCATAATAATCCCTATGTTCTTGCGTTGTTATCATTACAGTGCAGACAGACTGAAATGTGAACTTACAAGCCCTCTTTGTGTGTGTTGTACCATTTCTTCTTACCACATCAAAATACTGAGCGTCACAGTATTGGTTCGCGTTTTCAAGCTGACCATTTTTTTTTATATCTCACTTAAACATTTTAACATAAACACTCACGCTCACATCGATAGAGTCAGAACAGAAGTGTTACAGTATTGAGGGGCATGTTATCTTTTTTTTCTTTTCAAACTAATAAATTTGGGATTTGTATGCAGTAAAGAACCGAAAGTACAGTGAAACTCAAGGATGATGACCCAGTCTGTCTGTCTATTGATGCGTGTATTTACTTAAGAAGAAATATGACCTCTAAAACACAAAGAGATACGGCAAGCATGATTAGAATGAACATAACGATGTTTTCCTTCACGCCCGTGTAATTTAGAGCTTCAATCCCCTTTGAAGACAAACTTGGTCTCCTTTTGTAGGGCTTGAAATAATAAAAAACCTGAAAAAATCTTAAGCACTTTGCTATAGATAATTTCATCAACAGACTAAACAACATAAATACCGTTACAACACTAGAAAGCCTTAAATCTTCTATCAAAAAGAAATGCATCAAAAAATTAAAGATTAACGATAACTAACCAATGAAACCGAATTTAACAAAGGCAGTGACATGTGAAGAAATGGCTCTCACTTTGGAAAGGTAGGCGAATGTACTCTGTCATGCACCATCAACTTGAAAAAAAATTATAAACAGAGAGAAACCTGAATTCAAAATTCAGTTGGTTTTTTTTCTTCAAAATTGTTTCGTTTCTTTTTTCTTTTTTTGGAACAAATCTAAGCTCTAATATAGAGTGGAAAAGGGAAAATGCACATACAAGCTTTGATATTTCTGAAAAAATGAGGGGATATTCCTAACGGTCATAACCACCTATGGACTTGGACTTGTCTGTGACTTATCCACAAAACAAGATGTACATATTTCTGGTCAAGCTGCAAGTGTGTGCGTGTTTTTGAAAATGGTAAAAATTGGATATACAATTTTCTCGTGACACTTATAAAGTGAAGAGTCTGTGCAAGTGTCAAAAGCCAAAGTCATATAAGTTTTGTATTTTGTACAGCTTGTAAAGATTTCCACTTTAGAAAATGTGAAGTATCACAAGTTATTATCACAAACAGAAGTGGAACATAAGGGCTTGCAAGAAAGAAAATAACCCAGACAGTTGGTGTCATCAAGAGTGGTAGAGACGGTACCCGAACTTGCTTGCTTGCTTACTTGGATTAAAGTGACTTTCGCTCTAATGGATCATATATCACTGGTTTAATAACGCACCGCGTGATTTTTAATTACTCCTGGGGAAGGAAAGAGAGCCTCATCTCCCAGGCTTTTATGTACTCACAGACTACTTTTAAATTTAGCCACTCAGGTGTAGGACTAACTAGTCCTTAACAACCTGACTGAAAGGCTTTAAACATGAGTGGGAATAGTCTCACCACAAACTCATTTTTCTGTCCGAGCGTGGTAAAGGAGGAAAAAGGTGCTCAAAAAGACAGCCATGGGTGTTAAGTACTCAACAAAACGCTAGCCCGTACTTATTTCAAATCAAGTCGTGTCACCAAAAAAGACGACGTGTACGACATCAAAGGCATTGCCAAACGCAGAAACCGTAAAGTGGGCAAACGATGTGTCAAAGAAGTCAAAGTACGTTGGAAAGGATATCCACCCAGTTTTGATTCTTGCATCGACGCTTCGCACTATAAAAAGAAGTGACCATCATGCCCTTTCACACAGATTCAGCTACTGCGATCACTCCTTCACCCAATTCTTCTCTGCAAGATTTACAAACACAACCCTTGTGGGTATGGTATGGAAAACGTGTGCCTAAAACGCAAATCGTCTTTTTCTGCCAAACCTTCGTGGTGTATTGTGTCATCGGTGCATCCATTGCCAATTTGAGTTTGCAACAAGGAGACAAACACTTGTGGACCATTGTATTGAGCAGTTACATCGGTTACCTGCTTCCTAATCCCTCCCTGAAATTCTCCTCGAACGGGAACCACGGGAACCTAGTGTCCAGTGCCAGTGCCAGCCACCAGTCGAACAACAACAACCACAACAACAACAACAACCCCATTTTGGGCGGAGACACTCCTCTAACTTCCAGTATCGCCTCGGAGAGCCACAAAACTCTGGAATTATGAGCAATAACAACCAATTTTACTTAACCTTACCCAGTGACAGTTTCATGGAGGTGTTTCCCAAGAACACGTTGTGCTGTTACACGGTCAAATTACCTCAGACCATCCAGTTAGATCACGAAGCCCATTGGGAAGTGGCTTTAGTGGAAATCATTCACCCTACACAAATCCAAAACATCACCGAAAAGCAAAACACTTTCGAGGTGGAAATCCTGAATGCCCAATTGGAGGAAGAAATCAACAAAATCGGGTTTTTAGGGGACACAAGACCAGCCAGCAATCCAGAGATAAATACTTAATTTTATTCATGACTCGAATTTCTTTAAAGAAAAATAATAACTTTTACACAATGGTAGACCTGTTTATACGTTAATATGTAGCAGAACCAATTGTTCATCATGACACCGTGTGTTGCATAACCCATTTAGGACCATGACGCTACGTGTGTAATATTACCAATTAAGGAAATGAAAGTCTGTGATCATTATTGTCCTCTGCATGGGTCCAGACGCTGACAATTGTCATCAGCTAGGCGTTTGTACATTAAGGGAACGAAACAAGATTTATGTTATTTCAAATTAATGATTTCGTATGTATTAGTAGATAATAGGGACGATTCAGCCTCAATGGGAATTAGCATTACAGCCCCCCCCCCCATTAACCACCCTGCGACTGTTTAGCCTCAAGGGAAATTTAACATGGACGAAAAATCGTGGGACTGTTTAGCCTCAAGGGGAATTGAACATGGGAATATGGAAATTTAACATGGACGAAAAATCGTGGGACTGTTTAGCCTCAAGGGGAATTGAACAATGGAAATTGAACATGATGGGACTGTATAGCATCAAAGGGATTTAAACAGGGTGGGACTCTATAGCCTCAAGGGAAATTGAAAATGGGATTTTTTTTTTAAAATAATAAAAAATGGGGTAGGCAATGGAAAGTCAATCTCTTTTCGAGAAATGTGGGTGGCCCTGTAAAGGGCCTTTGGGTTTATGTTAATGTATCCATTAATGTATCCATTAACATAAGGGGCACCGCACTGGTCTTCTTCTTGTCCTTAGGCTGCGTCTCACTGTAGGACCGTAAATCAGGACTCTTTTGAGGCATCCTTGTCTTTCTACGTAGATCCTACGTATCCACAGACTGGTGTCTGACTTGTGGACAACTATCCACTTGGATCGGACATACATTAGCATGTCCGTCCTAAACATCATTGAAGACACAAGGGTGAATGATTCGACTGTGGTCCACATCTTGAGGCGCCGAGAACAGGTGAATCAATGCAGTGAACTGCGCTTATTTATAGGGGTAGGAAGGATTGAAATGGATTGAGTCCATTGACCAATCCAAACACGCGTTACAAAATTCAGTCAGCCCTCCTCCAATCCTAAGAGAGCATTCTGTGACGTCACGTGATCTATATAGATTCGCTAGCGCCTGTGTGCAGTCAATCTATGCGACAGTGATTCAACATGACGGAAACTCAGAAAACGATTAACTGGGGTGCACCAGCAGTGGAGACCGCCCAAGGGAACCCGGACTTACTTTCAGAAGAGGTAAATTGGGATTTTGTGGATTTTCTTACCTCGCAAGAATTTGTTCCGGAACCTTCGTCTCCTTCTTCATTACCACACGTGGAGAATTTTAGACAGAGACAGAAAGAAGAATTGGAGAAATTTATACAACGACAAAAGGAAGCGGAACAAGCTTTTCTCCTACAGCAACAGCAACAGCAACAAGAAGAGGTAAGAAAAAGACAACAGCAACAACAGCAAGAAGAAGTAGCAGCAAAGAAACAAGAGGGTGAAAATCAAACGGTCACGGTACTGTTGGACATTTTAGCGGAGTTAAGAAGTCTGAAACAAATGTATCAGACTTCTTTATTACGACCGAAGAGAATACGACCTTCCCGAGCTAAACACGTCAACCCTGTGACTAAGCCTACCGTACCACCCTTAGTGATTTGAACCAAATCATCATCATCATCAACAGTACGCAGTCCAGAAGTAGGCCTTGGCCGTGGCAAAGGCTTAAGGCAGTTAAAGTTGATTGCTTAAACTCACCCCTACACCATGAAGAAAAAAGGCCCTTTTCAGGGCCACCCACTTCTCTCGAAAAGAGATACACTTTCAATTGCCAAGAACTCAAAAAAAACCCCATTTTACCCTATAGTACGTGTATATGAGTGCGTGAGTGTAGCTTCTTATTTTAAAATCAAAACTCAAAGACACTTACCTTATATAATTAATGTATTCTTTTCTCAGTAGTTACAATCCCATTCACAACTCACATCAGAACACTTTAAAAAGTTCATAGACTTCTTCTATCTCATTGTTTACTCTCTCTGTTTTTTCAATTTCTTCACCGTCAGTCTTTTCCTCTTCTTCCTCCTCACTTTCTTCCCTTCTTCTTTTCTTCTCCTGTTTCTTTTTCTTCACCTGTCTGCTTTCTTCCTCTGAAGAATCCCTCTCTTCTTCTGAAGAATCCCTCTCTTCTTTTGACTCCTCTTGTTTCTTTTTGGGCAATCTGGAGACCAATGTCCTTTTTCTTGACAATAATAACAGGTATCTTGACTTTTGTATTTTCTAGCCCCTGTTTTTCTTTTCTGATGGTCTGGACACTCTGAAGACCAATGACCTTTCTTCTGACAGATATAGCAAGTATCTTGACTTTTATCTCGAAAGGAAGGAGAGTAGTCCGTGGGCTGGTCTGAAGAGAATTTTCTAATGATCCCTCGCAAAACTCTGATGAAACGTACGATTTGGCTAGTCTCTTCCATCGTTGTGCTCGGCTTGAGAGTGAAATGAATAGTGAAAGGACAAGACACACACCCTTTTATATACGCTGGTCTGCCATGACTATAAATTAGCCCATGGTGTTTAAACTTGAGTCATTTGACGTTTGTCACTCAAGATGAAACGATCCTATTCATTCGAGAAGAAAGAAGAAGAAAGTAAGAGGCAGAAATGTGATCTATCGCCTCGTACCAGAGCTGAAGTCTTGGCACAAATTCATGCCAGTGATTTTGAAGAGGACATGAGTGAACCAGAATCCGAACCCTCTAAACAAATTTCACCACCCTTAGTCAACCCTGAAAAGTACTATTCCATTCGAGAGACGGAAAAGCGCTCCTCTAGAAAATTTAGAACCACGGCTTGCAAATACTCAGTGAAGTTTAAAGATTTCAAGGCTGAAGTGCCGTTAGAGAAAGCAGGAGGGTTCATAACTGGGGTGTGGGATTCTTTGCTCACCGCACTCAAGCGACAATGTCAACCCAAAGAAGACGATCGCTTGAGACTTTCCATACAACACAACTGTTTGAAATCCCCTGTTTGGATCGAGTTTAGCAGACCCGCAGAATTGACTGCTTCCAAAGTCATGGACAAGATTCAACACGTGCAACAATCTAATGACCAGTTTGACATCACCGATGGAAAAGCCACACTGGACATGACCCACGTCTCTCCTCCTGAAGGGACCGGACAACGCAATAAGGTGTTATTGGTGAACGACCTTCGCAGCACCAAAAAGTGTCTCGTCCAAATTCCCAATTCTCAAGACCAGATGGGTTTAGCTAGAGCCATTGCGGTGGGACGAACCTATGCCAACAAGAACGACACGACAGAATGGAAAAGGGTCTGGAAAACTATTCGACAATCGGACCGAGCCAAACAACGAAACGAAGGAGAACTCCTGTTGCAACAAGCCACACTGTACAAAGACACACCCTGTGGTATTCCTGAAATGCAAAAATTGCAAGATGTCCTAGCTCCATTCTACACCTTGAAAGTGCACCCTCAAGAAGTGCGCGGACCTCTGTTGTTTCGAGGGAAAGACTTTTAAGGACGGAAAATACATTCATGTCTATTATCACGATGACCATTTCGATACCATTACCAGTATCACTGCATTTCTGGGATACGGTTATTACTGTGAGAAATGTGACCATGGTTATAATAATCGAAAGCAACACAAACATTGCGGATTAAAATGCTCAGGATGTTTGGCCTCTCCACCCTGTCTGAGCGAAGGACAAAAACCAGTACATTGTCCTGCTTGTCTGCGCACGTTTGTCAGCCCTGTCTGTTACCAACAACATCTGAAGACGCAAGGTTCACAGCAGAAATGTGCTTGTCAACTCCTGAGATTGTGCCCTACGTGTGGACAAGGCCTATGTACCAACAGTGCCAAGACACACGTATGTTCAGGAAAGAAAAAATGTCACATTTGTCACCACATCGTGGACTTGAAACACCAATGCTACGTGCAAAAATACCAACCCCCACCAGAGAAAGAGGACGGTCACAAGAAGAAAGGCAATTTCATCTTTTTCGATTTCGAATGCATGCAAGAGACCGGTATTCACATTCCTAATTTCTGCGTGGCTCATCGAGCATGCGAGAAGTGCATTCAAGAACCTATCTCCAGTCATTGCCCTCACTGCAGCAAGATTCCTGGAGGACGTGAAAAAATCTTTCGGGGACCGAACACGCTAGCCGATTTCGCTCGATGGGTCTTAGACCCCATCGACAAGACGTGGAGCCAAGAGGACGTCGAACGTTACGGAGATTGTCTTCGTCATGCCACGGTGATGGCTCACAATTTCTCCGGATACGATGGACAGTTTCTTCTCAGATACTATACGAAACATGGCACCGAACGTCCTAGAGTGACTTTGAACGGAGCCAAAATCATTTTCATGCAAGTGGGACAAGTACAGTTTAAAGATTCGATGAGCTATTTGGCCATGCCTTTGAGTCGAATGCCTAAAACGTTTGGAATGACAGAAATGGCTAAAGGGCACTTTACACACTTTTTCAATACGGAAGCCAATCAACACGCCGTTCTACCCCATTTACCTGAGGCTCATTATTACCACCCCGACAACATGCGTACCGAACAACGAGAAGCTTTCTAGGCTTGGTACCAGGCTCACGCCTCCGACCCGTTCGACTTTCAGGAAGAAATGTTAAAGTATTGTCGTTCCGACGTGGACATTTTACGGCGTTGCTGTGGAAAATTTCGAGAACTGTTCATCGAACACGGAGGGGTCTATCCTTTGAAAGAAGCTTGCACCATTGCCAAAGAGTGTTCCTTAGTGTACCGGCAACGATTCATGCCTGAAAACACCGTGGCTGTCATCAGTCCTCAAACGACCAACTATGTCAAACGTCAATACTTGGTCAAAGTCCTACGCTGGTTACATTACTTGTGCGACAAGGAAGACAAATGGATTCAGCATGCCCGCAACGGAGGAGGTGAAAAGACCATCGGAACGCATTCATTCGATGGCTGAGACTTAGAAAACCCCAAGATCGTGTACGAGTTTAACGGTTGCTTATTTCACGGATGTCCCGTCTGTTACCCTGATCGTGACACTAAAAATCAGTTTTTACAACGAACCATGGAAGACTTGTACCAGGACACTTGTCAGTGACGCCTAAAGTTAGAACAGGAAGGATACCAAGTGGTGGAAATGTGGGAACACGAGTACGATCACCGTTTGAAAACCGATCCCGAGTTTAAACGCCTCGTGGAAAGTTACCAGTTCATGGACCCCCTGAACCCGAGGGATAGTTTGTACGGAGGAAGGACAAATGCCACCTGTTTGCTGTACCAAGCCAACAAAGAGAAAGGAGAAGAAATCAAATACTTGGACGTGTGTTCGCTGTATCTCTACGTGTGCAAATATTGTCGCTTTCCTGCAGGACACCCACAATTGTTCACCGAACACATCGATCTGAAAAACATTCGACAATACGAAGGCTTGATCAAGTGTAAAGTTTTGCCTCCCACGGACTTGTACCATCCCGTCTTACCTCACCATTGCCAAGGCAAACTGATGTTTCCTTTGTGCCGTACTTGTGCCGAAACGTGCAACCAAGACCAACCTTGTCAGCACACCCAGGAAGAACGGGCTTTTACGGGAACCTGGGTCAGCGTAGAATTGTTCAAAGCTCTGGACATGGGATACTAACTGTTAGAAGTGTACGAAATTTGTCACTTTCCCAAGACACAACAATATCACAAGGGTCACCCCACTCAGAAAGGCATTTTCGCCGACTACGTGGATGCCTTTTTGAAACTACAGCAAGAAGCCAGCGGCTATCCTTCCTGGTGTCACACTCCCGAAGACCAAATACAATTCAAATAGAAATACTATGAACAAGAAGGCATCACTTTAGACCACACCGAGAAAAACGAAGGCAGGCGATCGTTTGCCAAAGTGATGTTAAATTGCTTGTGGGGTAAAATGGCACAACGACCGTTCTTACCCAAGACGGTGTATTTGACAGAACCTTCCCGCTACTTCCAGATGATTCACGACAAAACCAAATACATGAAACACGTGGACGTCGTTCGCGAGGATTTTATCTTGGTCAATTACGAAGAAGATCAGGACTTTGTACAAGACGACTCTTTTGGAAATGTCATCATTGCGGCTTACGTGACAGCTCATGCTTGCTTAAAATTGTACGAAGCTTTAGAACTGTAAGGGGAACGCGTCTTGTACTTTGACACGGACAGTTGCATTTACATCCATCACCCGAGTCAACAGCACCCTGACATCGAAGGAGACCGTTTAGGAGCCTGGACAGACAAGCATCCCGACGACAAGATTCTAAGTTTCGTCAGTGGTGGTCCTAAAAATTACGGCTACGAATACCGGGACAAACAAGGAGAAGTGCACACGCAGTGCAAAGTGAAGGGATTGACTCTGAATTATCGGACCAGTCGTGTGGTCAACATTGGGTTATTGAAAGAAGCCTTGCAATCTGGAGAGGATGCAAACTTTAAAGTGACCACCTACCAACCGAACAAGATTGTACGTTTACCCACTCACCACATCGTCAGTCGACCCTTGGAAAAAGTCTATCAAATCGTGTACCAGAAGCAAGTGCGACTTCCCAATCATTTCACCTTACCGTATGGACACGTCGGTATTGGTCTGTATATAAAAATGAACCCTAGGCAAGATCGATAGTCCATTGTGACTACCAAGACCAAGCGAACAAGATGAATACTTTCAGAGAAACACAAAACAAGTTTAGAAAGGCACAATTGAAGTGTGGGGCTTCGGAAGTGCAATGCGATTGTGAGCCTTGCGATGGGTACGATGCTGTACCTGTGACCTTAGCGATGCCGTAAAGGATCATGGGAACTTTGTTTTCACTACCCCTATCATGGAAAGTGATGCTATGCGTGCCAAACATGAGGGATGCGAAAGTGATGCCGCTTGTCCTCTTGGACATTTTACTGGGTTTCGTTTTAAAGGTGAATCTTCACCTTCACGTTTACCCAGCTACGGATGTAATCCAGCCCTGAGCAAACTCCTGTTCATGTCACCCAACCCTCATCGAAACGAACCTGTGAAAGACGAATATTCGTTCCCTGTGCGTTTGTCGGAATACTGCGACTTTGAAAATCGTCTTCAATCGTTCAAAGGAAAATGGCCTAATTATCTGGGAGGCACGATCCCCGATGAATTAGCCAGAGCCGGATTCTTCTACTTGGGCGAAGGAGATAAAGTCAAGTGCTTCAGTTGCGGTGTGTCACTTCACCACTGGGAACCGCAAGATTCGGCCTACCTAGAACATGCTCGTTGGTCACCGAATTGTCATTACTTACGCTTAGTGGGACCGAGACATTGAAGGAACTTACCATGTCGTTGACGAAGAAGAAACCAGATTGGTTAGGAGTCAAATGTTGGACATAACCGAAACCAGTATTTAAACTTCATTTCAAAAACGATATTGAATCATTATCTAAAGAACTGCAAGAGAAGATTTACAAGGAAGTTTGGTAGGGACTTGCCGGAGTGCAATCTCAATGGGTCACTGTAGAACTTTTGTGCCGAGAAATTCACAGGAGGAAAGTGAAAAAAGAGAACCAGTGTGTTAGATTTCTCTGGGTCAAGGGTGCATTCATCATATTATATCGCTTTAGACCGTTTACATCAAAAGAGTTCAGTAACATTCTTGGACGTTACGCTGAATGGCAGTGGTCAGAAATTACTCACTATGTGGATTACTTTTGCTCTAGGAGAAGATTTTGAATTGTACGGACTGACCTATTCATGGATACATTACAAGAGAACATTTTGAGCTTGCCTGTGGAGTTGAGAGAACGCATTTACCGAGAACTGATCAAAATACAAGTGAAACGCAAACGCAAAGTCATTTCTCCGTTTTTAAATTATGCTCTGTTCCAAAGTATAAGAAGACTGATTATGAGTGGATATTACATCAGTCACATAGATAAACGAGGCTATTGGCCACCACCCAAGGATTCCAAAAACAGTGTATATACTTATGGATACTTTACAAGAGAACATTTTGGCTTGCCTGTGGAGTTGAGAGAACGCATTTACCGAGAGCTGGTCAAAATACAAGTCAAACGTAAAGAACAGTTACATCCGTTACGTCACCAGATCTTTAACCACTGGTACCTGAATGGTATAAAAGAACTGATTCGTCAGAAATTGTTTCAGTGGTCAGACATTGTTCAAAATTTTGAGGTCGCCAATGATCGACATGTTCATAATTTTGGTTACTTCGAGATTCACCTAGTGCAACGCATTAAGGAAGACAAGTTAAAGGATTACAAACATATTTTACGTGGAATCAAGTTAGCGGAAGAGGAAACTCCTAAACAAACTCTGACGTTTCGGTTACAGTATGCAAGATTTAGATTCCCTACTGGAGAACGAAGATGTCTGGCTAGAAAGTACGTGTATTGCATCCAACAGAAAAGAGAATATAAAAACAGGCTGCCATGCCACGACTTATGTCACATGTAATTGAACAGATTCCGTGGAAGGAACTCAATGACCATATTCAAACCGTGGATCATTACCATCGATTATTACAAAAAACTATCCATTCAATTTGGGTCGACAAGTGGTGTGTGTCTTAGTGACTTGTTTTCTGGGATTTCGTTTACCAGCCGATTCCTTGTGGACTCTTTACGAACAGTACTTACCACTTCAATGGCCTTAAATGGTCACGAAAGACTCCTTTTGCTCAAAGCCTTGCGTTTTCATCTGGATACTTCTAGACCTCTACGGGAAAAAAAGATTCGTCAACTTTTAGCTACCCAAGACGTGTATGACGATGTGTGTGTAGCTTGTGATTTACATCCCCATTGGACAGATGTCCGTGCCTGGAAAGAATGGGATTTTGAGGCTTGGACCCAAGAAGTGGCCCAGTATGCACGAGAGTTGTTCAAGGAAAAAAGTTACTTTTCAACCAGTGTTAGTGACGGTGCCAGAAGAACCCGTCACCCAGGACAGGACTGTCGTGGACAGGCCTGAAAGACCCTTTCGGGAGGACACTTGTGTGAGGTTACCCTCTATAGAACTGGTCAGAACATTACCCAAAACATGTTGTACAGACACTTGTGTTTATTCCACGTTGATGGTTATCATGTGCATTTTATCCTTGTACTTAAGCCTTTGGCTTTTATGTATTTTTGTCTTTCGCATTCATGTTTAAAACATTCAATAAACGTGTCCTGAAAAAAAGTATATAAACTCTTGTCTTGTTTGTTTTCGTGTCACAAGTGACATTCCTAACACTATGGCTACCTCTGCTCCCTCTTCCTTTACTGTCAAAGTCATCGACGAACACTTAGATCGTGCCAGTTGGGAGGCTTTGTATCTTCGCCATCCCTTTAACATGCTCATTGCTGGACCTAGCGGTTCAGACAAAATCGAATTCATCAAACGTTTGATCGAACATAAACATCATTTGATCGATTGACCACCTCAGCGGATCGTGTGGTGGTACAAAGAGTGGCAATCGGCGTACAGCCTCTTGGGAGAAAGTCAAGGCGATTCCACTGTGTTTGTGGAAAGCATTCCTAAAGAAGACGACGGCATCGTCTCTGACTCCCGTCAAAACCATTTGGTCATTTTTGACGACATGTTAGGAGAAGACGAAGAAGAAATTAAACTGTGGTTCACGCGCAAAGGGCATCACCGTAATGCCAGTGTCGTTTACATCACCCAAAATTTGTTTCAACAAAGTAAAGCCCATCGCACCCTCAGTCTCAATGCGCTTTACGTGGTCTTGTTTAAAAGCCCTCGAGATAAATCGCAAGTGCAAGTCTTAGCCAAACAGTTAGGAACGCCTTGGCTGACTCAGGCGTACGACGATGCCACTCAAACTCCACACGCCTATTTACTCGTCGATTTGAAACCTACGACCCCGATGATTTGCGATTTCGTACCCACTTGTTTCACCACTGGTGCCAAGACGGAGGGCCTGTCCTGTACACGTCTCCGTCCTTGACTTAACTTCACTCCACAGAAAAAATCTATAAAAACCTCAGACCCTTTTCGTCTGTCTCACACAGTGTGAACATGACGTCCCTTCAATAACATCTCCCCGTCAAATTGATTCGTGCCTTGTATGGCATCAGTCGAGAAAAAAATCCACAAACGCGAGCTCGTGTCTTAGAAGCTAGTCTCAAAGAAGTCTTACGATGGTTGACGGTGACGGCACGTCAATTACTCCAAGGAATCATTCAGATTCCTCATCAAACCAAACGCTTTTTTGATCGAAACAAAGTCGCTTTGACCCAACTGGCCGATCCCCGCATCGACACTCAAACCAAAAAACAAATCATTTTGAAACCTGGAGGGAGCGGTACTCTAGGAGGGGTTATCATTCGCTCTCTCTTAAGATGGGATCCTAATGCTCCCAAACTTCTCCCCAAGAAAAAAGTCAAACGAAACTCCAAGAAGAAGAAATAGACCAGGTCACCAAGGAGAACTTCTCCAGTGGCGGGACCCTCCTCTTACCAGACACCACCCCGGAAAAAGAAAAGAAGCCCCCAGAAAAAGAAACAGAGAAAAAGTCCCAGAAAAAGAAAAGTCCACAGAAGAAAACTAGTCGCAAGAGAGGCACTTCGGCCAGGACGCAAACTTACACTCGCAAACCACGACCTGCCACGGCGGTGATTGCGTCTCCGGCATCCTCACGTTCATCCACTTCTCCGTTGATGACACCAAGAACTGAAGAGTACTTGGAGACGTTGATCACACCAAGAACTTCTCCGTTGATGACCCCAAGAACTTCCCCAGTGGCAGGACCCTCCAATTTAGTGGCAGTGGCTGCTGCTCACAAAGTACCTTCTCCCAAAATCAAAGTCCAAGAAAGATCGGGCATGTTACAAAGTTTACTGGATTTGTCCAAGCAAGAACTGGCTCGATTTAGTCCGTTGCGTACCCCTGCACGACGTGTCATGGCTGTCCTGAAGTCGATACGACGTAAAGACAATCAGTGGCGACGCGTTCCAGTATAAAAAAAGGCCTGTGACCAAGTCGGGGGTATCAGTGTTTTTGGTGCTGAAGACTCAAAGATGTCACCCTCCAGAAAACATCCCTCTTCTAAACAGCCCCAAGGAAAGAAAAGAAAAGGACTGCCTCCTCTTTTAGTCAAACATGGGGACATGTTATCTGTCCTGTCCAAAGCTTCTCCACCTCTACGAAAAAAACTCATTCAATCAGCCTCCAAAGAGGTCATCGATACCGTATGCGAATGCTGTTTGAACGTCTTGAAAGGCACGATCCCTTTATCCAAACACCAGAAACAATGCTTAGGCAAATATCGTCACGTTCTTCGCAAATGGTTCAAAAGAAAATTCCCATTCGTCAAAAGAAGAAGATGTTGGTCCAACGTGGAGGCATTTTACCCCTCTTGTTAGGTCCCTTACTGAAAGGAGTCTTGGGAACCATGTTGGGAGGAGTGGTGGGAGCAAGATAAAAAGGCCCTCGGAAGTCCTAAGATCTCAGAATCGACCCCTGACAACCCCTTGGAAGGACGAAAACTAGCTTTAGTGCCTTACAAACGATGGATGGAATACCATCGTTGGCAAGAACAACGCACCCCGCATTTACCTCCCAATCCCAATTTGAGCGAGATGTCCCATTTACAACACGAATTGCAGTCGTTGATGGATCGCCAATATTTGTCCGAAACAGAAAAATCGCAAAAGCACGGTCAACTCTTGCAACGACTGCAACTCTTTCACCAGAAAGCTTTAGACGAAACAGCTCTACCCACTCTAAAAGATTTTAAGACCTTGATGAAAAGTCCAGCACCATCATCACTACCACCACCACCACTACTACCATCCCCAGGGGTCACCAGAGATGCTACCCGACGAAGACCTGAGGAAGAAGAGATGCGAGAAGTGTTTCAAACACCGTCAGCAGCTCCCATTTCAAGTAAGATTTGAGCATCCTTGTTGACCATGTCCCCCATAGCTCAACGAGAAGAAATGAAAGCTTGGGTTAAAAAGATGATGTCCACTCCTCCTTCGACAGAAGTGAAAAAGAAAGACGGGAAACCAAAAGTGAAAAAAGAAAAGAAAACCAAAGCCATTCCACTGCCACCTCCACCACCACTACCTTCGACTTCTACTCCCGTAGCCCATCGGACACGTAAATCCGTTTCTAAACCACCCTTTCGACCCACGCAAAGTAGCATCACCGAAGAGTGGGTGACTTATTAACACACCAACCAACACAACAAAATAAAAATGGAAAAAGTCTTAGCCAGCATTTACTACGACCCCTCGCATCCTGCAGGTTACGCAGGAGTTCAAAAATTGTATCGTGCTGCCAAAACTCGACTGAAAAGTCTCCGTTTACCTCAAGTGCAACGATGGCTACAAGAACAAGCTACCTACACTTTACACAAACCCATTCGACGCAAGTTTGCCAGAAGTCGCACCCGAGTGGAAGGCATCGATCATCAATGGCAAGCCGATTTAGCCGATGTCTCTCATTTGGCCAGCTACAATCGTGGCTACAAATATTTGTTTTGTGTCATCGACGTCTTTTCCAAATTTGCCTGGGTCGTGCCCTTTACTTCCAAATCCAGCAACGAGTTAGTGCGAGCCCTGCAACGAGTGTTGAAACAAAGCGGTCGTCACCCTCTTCGATGGCAAATGGACAAAGGTACCGAATTTCTGAACCAAGTTTTCCAAAAAGAATTAAAGAAACGTGACATTCATTTCTTTACCACCGAGAATCCCGAAACCAAAGCCAGCATCGTGGAACGTTATCAACGTACTTTGAAAGAACGCATGTGGAAATATTTTACGCATCACCTCACTCTGAAATACACCGACATCTTACCGCACCTGGTGCAAGCGTACAACCAATCTTACCATAGAAGCATTGGACGTGCCCCGCAAGAAGTGACTCCCGACAACGAAGTGCTGGTGTTTGAGCGCCTGTTTGGTACGTCCCCGACGAGGGCTGTCCACAAGAAAAGTGGAATGTTGGCCGTAGGAGATTGGGTGCGCATTGGCAAAACCAAACGCACTTTCGGCAAAGGTTACTTACCTAACTGGACGACCGAATTGTTTCGTGTCACTGGACGAGTGCATGGCCGTCATCCTGCCGTCTATAAATTGGAAGACATGAACGGAGAAGTGCTCAAAGGAACGTTTTACTTACCCGAGTTACAACGTGTCACCAAAAAAGAAGACGACCTGTACGACATCGAAAGCATTCTCGAACGCAGAACCCGTAAAGTGGGCAAACGACGTGTCAAAGAAGTCAAAGTACGTTGGAAAGGATATCCACCCAGTTTCGATTCTTGGATCGACGCTTCGCAAGTCATCGACTATAAAAAGAAGTGACCATCATGCCCTTTCACACAGACGCAGCTACGTCGACCACTCCTTCACCTAGTTCTTCTCTGCAAGATTTACAAAAACAACCTTTGTGGGTGTGGTGCGGAGAACCTGTGCCAAAAACGCAAATCATCTTTTTCTGCCAAATTTTCGTGGTGTATTGTGTCATCGGAGCAGACATTGCCAATTTAAGTTTGCAACAAGGAGACAAACAATTGTGGACCATTTTATTGAGCAGTTGCATCGGTTACCTGCTTCCCAATCCATCCCTAAAATTCTCCTCGAACGGGAACCACGGAAATCTTGTGTCCAGTGCCAGTGCCAGTCACCACTCCAACAACAACTAGAACCCCATTTTGGGCGGAGACACGCCTCTGACGTCCAGTAACCCCTCAGAGAGCCACAGAACTCTGGAATTATGAGTCACCAAAACCAATTTTACTTAACCTTACCCAGTGACAGTTCCATGGAGGTGTTTCCCAACAACATGTTGTGCTGTTACACGGCCAAATTACCTCAGGCCATCCCATTAGATCACGAAGCCCATTAGAAAGTGGCTTTAGTGGAAATGATTCACCCTACACAAATCCAAAACATCACCGAAAAGCAAAACACTTTTGAGGTGGAAATCCTGAACGAACAATTGCAACAAGCCATGAATGACATCGTGTTTTCCAGGGACACAGGACCAGCCAGCAATCCAGCCTTCAGTATCTACACTTTGAAAATTCCTTCAGGGTTTTGTTTTAGTGGTCAACATTTGGTGGATACCATTGCTTCCAGGTTCGAGTTAGCGTTTGGCAAAGCCCTGAACAGAATCAAAAAAGTGTCACCCTGGAGTACCAAAAAGTGGCTCGTCGCTTACTGATGAAATTTCAGGATACCAAACGTTGTCCATCAGTTTTAATCGTGACTTGTTTGATATTTTAGGTGGAGACACAAAAATGGCTCCAAATTTTAAACCGAAGATCAACAGCAATATGGAATTTTACAAGTTTTTTCGATTCCCTGTAGAACTGAACCAAGGACTGAATTTGATGTTTGTGTACTCCGATGTGGTGGAGTATAACGTGGCGGGACACACCTCTGTGCCGTTACTGCGTGTCATTCCTTTCAAAGTGGATAGTACCACGACCAGTGATGAGGAAGGTGGAAACACTTACCACGTTCACCGCGAATTTGTACATCCTCACTATTTGCCTGTCAGTAAGTTTTATTTGGACACGGTCAACATTGCTATAAAAGGAGATCTAGGACAAAATATTCCATTCACCAAAGGAAAAGTCACGGTGAAACTCCATTTTCGAAAACGGTTCTCTCACGACTCGTAAGTCATGTATCCAGTGTACCGAGGGGTTGCTCGACAGCGAGGACACGGTTTAGGAGATATGCTGAAATCGGCCTTTCGTTCGGTGGCCCCAGTCTTGAAACCGATGGTGACACGCGGATTGCATGCCTTGAAAGATGCGGCACTGACGCAAGCCAAAGAATTTCTCCAAAATGTCATCATCGACAAACAAAACCCTAAAGAAGCCTTCATGAGGGCAGGTAAAAATGTCTTGCTGCAAACGGGCAAAGACCTTTTGGGCTGACGAGAAACACCTATAAATGCCCTGCACGCTACCGAGTCAGGCATTCAGCAAGGACAAGGCAGAAAGAGACGACGAAGAAAACACCCTTTCACCAGACTTCACACGTCTAAAGCTAGAAAGACAAAGAAAAGAAGAACCGTTCGAGACTTAGACGTTTTCGATTATTGAGAAAGAGACAAAAATGATGCACCGAGAGTCTTGCGCCTGTTCCAAGTCGGAACTGGATCTGTTTGCCATGCCCCCCACCATGATGACCATGCAAGAATCCCAATGGGTGAAATTTCATCCCGTCTCCTCATTGACAGATTCCGCTCCCATCGAGTTTGAAATCAAAGGACAGCCCGAAAATTACATCGATCTGAATAGCAGTTACCTGTACTTGAAAGTCAAAGTTCAAGATAAGGATGGAAATGCTATAGACACTGAGCCAGTAGCTCCCGTCAACAATTTCATGCATTCCTTGTTTAGCGGAGTGGACTTGTACTTGAATAACAAACTAGTCAGTAGCAGCACGGATACTTACCCTTATCGAGCGTACCTGGAAAATCTCTTGACGTACGGAATAGACGCCAAGAACACTCATCTCAATGCCTGTGTGGTATGGGAAGCTGACGATGCAGACCAGTTTGAAGAATTCGAAACTGAAACAAAGGATAAAACTAAATCAACAAATGAGGGATTTATAGAACGAAGAAACAGAATCAAAAGTGGAGATAGTTTAGAACTGATGGATCGTTTGCATTTGGACATGTGGTTGCAAGAAAAGTATTTGCTGAACGGAGTGGATGTTCGCCTGAGACTGAATCGTAGCAGTACCGCTTTCCATTTAATGGCTGATAGCGACGATAATTACAAAACCAAAATCCAAGAAGCCAGACTCTACGTACGCCGTGTGGAAGTGTTACCTAAAGTGGGAAACGACATCAGTCAGACGTTGAGCAGAACGACCGCCAAGTATCCGATCCGACGCGTGGAAGTGAAAACTTTCACTATTCCCAAGGGGCAACGATCCATGATCGAAGATCATCTGTTCCAAGGACAGCTACCCAAACGTTTAATCGTTGGTATGGTCGAGAATGAAGCCTTCAACGGAGCTATCGCTAAAAATCCTTTCTACTTTCGACACTTTGGCGTGTCCAAGATCGAAGTCAGTCGCGAAGGCAAGACCTTGTGTACCCGACCTTTCGAACCCGACTTTGACAAGAAGAATTACTTGAGATCGTACTTGTCCTTGTACGAAGCCACCGGTGAGTTAGGAACCAACACCAGTCACGGTATTGCGTACGAAGATTACGACGGAGGCTACGCTTTGTGGGCTTTCGATTTCACTCCAGACCAAGGCAGCGACGAGGGACATTTCCACCCTATAAAATTCGGCCAGATTCGTGTGGAAATTCAGTTTGCAAAACGAACCCCTGATGTAACGTTGAACGTCATCCTGTATGCAGAATTCGATAATACGATAGAAATCAACAGTTTGAGAGAAGTTATTCTAGATTATTAGAAACTATGGAAGACTGTTATCACTCTTTACCTAGTGGAGACACTTTGGAGATGGAATGTGAGGAGACCGTGGAAAAAGAAGTTATCATGATGAAGCCAAGATGGCCAGAAAAAGAAGCCCATTTAGTCTCCTGTTTTGCCAAACACTTGGTGGAAAAAATGACGGAATTGATCAAGAAAGATTGCTATGGATGTCAAAACGATCATCCCAGTCAAATTCAACACGATAAATGCCTGATGCTGAATCAAGAAGAAAAATTGGACGAGTATCTGCACGAAGCTTGAGTCTCGTCTCGGACGAAGTCGTGTTGCATCAGTGGCGTAAAGACTTGCGTGAACATTCCTGTCCACCATTAACCACTCAAGAGATCGATCGTATCGAAGCTCTCCTGAATCAGAGTGAGGAGACGAAACGAAGAAACGGTTATTTGTCAGATATTTTCAAGCAAAAAGTCAGGATCGAATTGATGACTTATTATTACCTGTGAAGAAGAAAAAAACAAAACATGGATACCTGGGAACTTTATTACCTTTTGAACCACAGTTCGTATACAGCTTCTTTGAATCCTGTCGTCTGTGCTAAAGATGAACTCGCTCATCGCAAACCTCAAGACCATCTAGCTTATGTCATCAACACGGACGACAGTCATCTCCCAGGAACCCACTGGGTAGCCGTCTACTTTCCTCAAGAAGGATGTGTGGAATATTTCGATTCGTACGGATTGCCACCTTTGGAAGATGATATCATTGACTTTATGAGAAGAAATGCTCAGACCACCCGATTCAATAATGTGAAATTACAAGGCACAGATTCCTTGGTGTGTGGACAGTACTGTGTGTATTTTCTGCATCATCGCAACCTGGACTATTCCTTAGAACATTTAGTGACTCATTGTGATCCTCGTTCTTCTTCAAGAAACGATGTGAAAGTAGATCAATAGTTTTGTGACCATTATGCTTATCTTTTGTCTCAATCTAGGAAACGTAGTGTCTATCAATGGCCTAATGACTTCCAACAGTGGAAATCACAATTTCATTCACAACGTTGTTAACCCTGTTTAAAGTAGAGTTTGAATTGAAAAAAAAATGTTTGAGATTTGAAAAAAATTTGTTTGATGTTATATTGTTGGATTATTGTTAAAAATGTTATAGTTGTTGGTTAGTGTTAAGTGATTTTTGAATAAAAAATGTTGTGTTTTGAAAAAAAATGCCTTTGTCTTTTGTTTGGCTATAAGAATGTTGATTCATGCTCTTTGACTTCTTACTATCCCTCTCATGACACTCATTGAACGTTGCGGCTCGAAAACCGTAGAGGGATGTTTTCCTTCACGTCCGCGCTTTGACTTTAAGAACCGGGGCAGTTTCCAGTCTAACCATCCATTGTCGACTCATCCTCCTACGAAGATGTGCTCCAAACTAGCTAAGCTAAACGAAGCCTACGTGAATTTGCATAGGGTCAGACACAGTCTGATACCGAAGCCAGAAGAGATAGAGAATGTGAGAATGTTAAAAGTCACTGAAGACCTGATAGAAGAGCTCTTCAGAGAGAAGTGAACAGGGAGAAAGAAGAATGGACAGAGAAGTACAGACTTCAGAGACAGCAGCAACAGCAACAACAACAACAGCAGCAGCAGCAGCAGCAGCAGCAACCTGAACCTGACAGATGCTTTGTCGATTTCGTATCGACACCAAAGAGTTCTTCTTCTCTTTCCCAAGAAGCAGACCTATCGTCAGAAAGTCTATCCTCAGAGGACGTCGCATTCTTAGAAACTAAAAGATTGTCATAGCAAACAAAAAAAACCAGCCCTTTTCAGGGCTACCCAATACTCTAGAAAAGAAAAAGTAATCCATTTGCCAATGTGTGTATGTAGAGTAGTGTGAATATAAACACTGACTCTTTTTATTTGTGTGAGTGTGTGTTTTTTATGTGTGTGTGCGTGTGTGTGTGTGTGTTTGTAAGCGCTCACGTAAGTTAGTGGGGATAGTAGATCATGATCATGTTTTTTTTTGCTGTTTGACGTGTGAGGAGAGCAGATTTGTGGTTTGATTGTTTTGCGTATGTGGATAGTCTATTGAAGTGATTAATGAAAATTTTTAAATTAGTAATGGGTAGTATAAAAAAGTGAGTGAGAGTTTCTTTTAGGTCCGCGCGTTTGTTTGGTCCTGATCTAGGTAATATCAATTTTGTTTTAGGGGATGTTTTCCATCACGTCCGCGCTTTCACTATAAATTGAAAATCGCTGGGCAGTCTAGCTACCCTGTTCATTCGTTAACAAGACAATGAATACCAGAACTGTAAAGCTTCTAGAACTCCAGATGCACCTGGAATATGCCAGGCGCATACTAAATGAACTGGCCGCGGAGGCCATTGTCGAAGAGAGAAGGATGAAAGAGGAGGAGGAAAGAAGAAAAAAAGAAGAGGAGGAAAAGGAGAGAGGAAATTTCAGAATCCCAGAGACAGAAAATTGGGATTCTGAAGCCACTTATCCCGCCTCTGCACTCCCAAGAAAAAAGGTAAAAGGAGACTGGGGAAGAAGATGTGTGTGTGGTGCCAGGCCTGGAAGGTTCCATCATTAACCAGGTGTCACTGGAGTTAAAAAAACAAACAGCCCTTTTCAGGGCTACCCAAACCTTTAGCAAAGAAATAACAATCGATTTGCCAATGTGTGTATGCAGAGTAGTGTGAATATAAACACTGACTCTTTTTATTTGTGTGAGTGTGTGTTTTTTATGTGTGTGTGTGTGTTTGTAAGCGCTCACGTACGTTTGTGTGGATAGTAGATTACTGGGTTATGTAAGAGCTTAAGTTGGTTCATGTGAATAGTAGATTAGGGTTTCATTTTAATGTTTTGCGTGTGTGGATAGTAGACTAGGGGTTTGTTTATTGCTGTTCATATAAAATGAGAAAAGGAGGGGATGTTTTCCTTCACGTCCGCGCGTTTTAAGTAATGATCTAGGTAATATAAATTTTGTTTTAGGGGGATGTTTTCCATCACGTCCGCGCTTTCACTATAAGAACCCACAGTATTCGTCGTTCAAACCATTCTACAACGAATGAAAAAGAAGATGGCTTCGAAACAGCTTGATAAAATGAAAACATTGCAAGACGTCCTGGACAATTTGGGTATGATGGAGCAAATGTTAGTGAGGTTAAACGAGGATCACTATTCTTATAGCCCCCATCGAGTGAAGATGGAGATTAACAACTTAAGAAAAGTAAAGGAAATGATAAGTGCCGCAATGAAGGAAATAAAGGAGGAGAAGGAGGATGAAGAGGAAAGGATAAGGATAAGAGCATGGAATGAAAAAATTGAAAAAGAAGAAGAAAATGAGAAGAGGAAGAAAGAAGAGGAGGAGAAGAAGAAAGAAGATAAAAAAGGAAGAAAAGAAAGAAAAGAAGAGAAAGAGTGTAGGACAGAAAACAAGAAGTTGGTGTAGAAATAGATGAAATTAGAAGCAGAAGAAACCCAAAGGCCATTTTCAGGGCCACCCACATTTCTCGAAAAGAGATTGACTTTCCATTGTCTACCCCATATTTTTTATTTTTTAAAAAAAAAAAAAAAATCCCATGTTCAATTTCCCTTGAGTCTATACAGTCCCACCCTGTTTAAATTCCTTTGACGCTCTACAGTCCCATCATGGTCAATTTCCATTGTTCAATTCCCCTTGAGGCTAAACAGTCCCACGATTTTTCGTCCATGTTAAATTTCCCTTGAGGTTAAACAGTCCCAGGGTGGTTAATGTTAAATTTCCATTGAGGCTAAACAGTCCCGGGGGGGGGGGGGGGTCTGTAATGCTAATTCCCATTGAGGCTGAATCGTCCCTATTAACTACTTGTATTTCTATAATATTAAGATGATTTTGTGTTTGAAATAAAACTAAAAAGCTATGAGAGAACATAAACGTTGGTAGCTGGGATATTATGTATAATTATTACTAAACACAAATTCTGTGATATACAGTTATAAGTTACATCAACTGAAAAAGAGTTATCACGCCCTTTAAATTCAGTTATACAGACACTTTCGAACAGTAATCAGTTTGGTATACTACTGTGTATCTGGCAACATCAAAGCAGCTAAGAACAAAATACATCACACGATGATGTAAAACAAAGGAGTGTCATGCTTGATGTATAAAAGTACTCAAGCTATAATGACCGTGCTCATTGTAAAAGTATTAGTGGGACACTTACTTCTATTATTACTGTTTACACACGTCCCACAGCAGAAATTATTCATCCATCCTGTATTGGTCAGGCGTTCACCACGCCTTGACCACTTCAGACATTTGTCACTAGGATATATTTTTGAACATGTCCCTATAAATGTATTTAATTTGTACTCGAAGCATTAATCATTTTACTAACAACGATTAATATTACCTTTTGAACAAAAAATGTAAACATTGTTGTTTAACATTTTATTTGAGAGGAAGAGATAAGACCCGTTATACACACTATGTACTAAACTGTTATTTTATAAATAATTACAACAAATAAAGCACAGCAAATAGTAATGCAAACTTTATCTTGAAAAGTTACATGCTGTTCTTTCTTGCTAAGAAAACATAAAATCAATTACGTTTCTACCGGACTGAGTAACACTATTTGTGGCAAGTGTGAGATGTGATGTCACCATGAATGTGCTTTATTATTTAGATACTATGAAACGCACTCAAGCTTTCGCAGGAACAGGATGACGAATGTTTATACAGATAAATTCCTTCAGAACGTCTTTACCTGTCTTTCTCTTGGAAACACAAGGACCCAATTCCCTGTCACATGCTTTGGTCATGATGGAGGGATTTGCATCACATTGGCCGCGATACGCCACGGAAAGCATTTCCATATAATGCCATATTCGCTTACACGACATGTACCTCTAATACAGAGCATTATTCCAAAAGTAACAGGTAAACATGCACTGAATTGCAGATTCCTTTTGATAAAAAAGGTAATATGGTTTTTATGGGTATATTTTCTCATAGTTGTGTTTCGTGATAATTAACTTACTGACAAGTAGTGCCAGCCCATCTGAAACCATTATAAAGTCCAAATTAGTGTGTATCCATCTTACACCATTGCAAATTACAAACTAGCATATTCCAGTCTTAGACGATTCCGCAGTGTCAATAATTACCAGTGCATATTAGAACATTCCACAGTGCACAATATTACCTTTTCCATCATACAATGTTCCAGAATAGCACCAGAATAACCATTGCATATAACAACATTACACGGTGCAAAGTTGTAACTGACCTAAAGTTTATATTTTCATCGAGGGAAGGGATGATTTGATAATATAGTTTCAACTACCGTATCAGTAATGCATATACTCTTTAGTGGAAACTACGAATTTTGGACTTTGACCTTCAGACTATTATATTCCACTTGGGCATTATTACCTTCATTTTGTCAGTAAAAAAACGTTGAGTTGTTTTGAAATAATACGATTTTATTGATCCATACTCTTTTAGTGAATCAGATTATGTTGATCTTGCGTTTATAGAAATGTCGCTATCCACTCATTTAACGTTTCAGTTGCTCACACGTCGTTATCCATATATTTAACGATTCAATTAATTAAACGTTGTTAACCAGTCATTTAACGATTCTTTAGACGTCATTATTCATTTTTATTCGGAGTGTATCATTATGGATTTTCTTTTATTTAAACAGTCCGTGTATAATGCTCAAACAGCGCTGCTTTTGTTTTCGTAGAAAATGTGTAATAGAGACAAAATATGTGATGTTATCAAAGCCTTTTTAAAATATTATTGTAGCAAATAAGGAGTCTAAAAGCACATTACTACCCAGTGAATCAAGCATCGTCAACACTTGCTTGAAGCTGGCTGAGTTTCGATCTTATCCCTATTTCCAGGGACCTGAAGACGACCATCTTTGTGAACTAAATAGTCATAAAGAACGCTAATCAGTTTCCCATTACAAAAGCATAAATATTATGCATTATTGAAACCCCGCAACTATATTTATGCGGATTGCCCCTTCATTAACCAAACCATCCAAACGTTTTGTCTGCATTCACCTTCCATACTCCGTGAATCAAAACATTTTGTCTGCAGGCAATTTCCATACTCCATTAATCAAAACGTTATATCTACAAAACTCTCCACACTCTATGAGTTAAATTTTTTGGCTAAGCACACACTCCGTATTCGATGATTCAAAGGTTTTGTTTGAAGGCAGTATTCATACTCCATGTAATAAACGTTTTGTCTGATGGCAGTCCTCATACTCTATGTAACAAACGTTTTGCCTGATGGCAGCCTTCCTATTCGATGAACGTTTAATGGATCTAATGACAGGGCAAATTGTGTTCTTATAAAAAGGAGCCAAAATTGTCCTAGAATTTGCGTTGAATATAAGGAATTAAACTATTATCTCAACATATGTATATGTGTGCGGGTCTGTGAGTCTATGTATGTGTATCCGTGAGTCTACGTATGCGTGTCTTTAGGCATATGTGTATGTGTATGTGTCTATTTGTGTGTAAGTGGGTTTATGTTTGTGTGTATATTGGATTTTATGTGTGGCTATATATATATATATATATATATATATATATATATATGTGTGTGTGTGTGTGTGTGTGTGTGTGAAAGTGGGTCTGTGTATGTGGATATGGATCTATGTCGTGGTGTGTCTGTGGGTTCATGTGTGTGGGTCTTTAAGTATATGTGTGTATGTGGGCCTATGATGTATGTGGACATGTGTGTTTGCCTGTGGTGCTATGTATGTGTGTATGTGGATCTATGTATGTGTCTCTAGGCGTATGTGTGTGTAAGTGTATGTGTCTGTGGTATCGTGTGTGTGGCTGTTGGTATGTTTGTTTTCTATGTTGGTCTTGTGTGGCTGTTGGATTATATGTTTGTGTCAATATGTCTATGCGTATGTGTATGCGAGTATATGTGTGTATGTGGGAGTATGTGTATGTGAGCATGTGGATATATGTGCATGTGAGTATGTGGATCAATGCATGTGTCTGTGGATATATGTGTCTGTATATGTGGGTCTATGTGTATATATGTGGGTTTATGTGTGTGTCTTTGGGTTTATATGCATAAGTATGTGGTCTTTTAGTGTTTGTGATGTATGTGTGTATGTGGGTCTACGTGTAGGTGTGTGTCTTGGGACTATATGTTTGTGTCTGTATGTCTATGTGTGTATGTGGGTATATGTGTGTATATGTAAGTATTTGTGTGTGTTTGTCTGTGGATATATGTGTGTTTGCATGTCTGTGGGTTTATGAGTGATTTTCTGTGAGCGATAGTCTGTGTGTCTGCGGGTATAAGTGTGTGTATGTCTCAGGGATATTGCTTTGTGTGTTTGTGGGTCAAAGTATGTGTCTCTTTGGGTCTATTTATGTGTGTCAGTGGCTGTGGGTCAATGTGTGTGTGTTTGTTGGTCTATTTAAGTGTGTGTGCGTCTGTGGGTATATGTGTGTCTATCTGTGTGTTTATGTTGTGTTTGTGGGCTAAAGTGTGTGTGTCTCCGGGTACATGTCAGTATTTTCATCTATGTATGTGCCTCTGGCTCTATGTGTCCGTATATGTTGGTCTAGGTGTGTATCTGTGGGTTTATGTGTGTGTCTTTGGGTTAATATGCGTGAATATGTGGGTCTGTTTGTCTTTGATTTATGTGTGTGCATGTGGGTCTAAGTGTATGTGTCTGTCTTGAGACCATATGTTTGTGTCTGTGGGTCTATGTGGGTGTATGTTGGTCTATGTGTGTGCATGTGAGTCTGTATGTGTGTTTGTCTGTGGTATATATGTTTTTTTGTGGGTTTATGAGTGGTTGTCTGTGAGCGATATTATGTGTGTCTGCTGGTGGAAGAGTGTGTATGTATCTGGGATATTGCTTGTGTGTTTGTGGGTCAACGTATGTGTTTCTTTGGGTCTATGTATGTGTGTCCGTGGCTCAATGCGTGTGTATATATGTACGTCAATATTTGTTTGTATGTGGGCCTAATTGTTTGTATGTGGGTCAATGTGTGTGTGTGTGTTTGTGGGTCTATCTATGTGCGTTTGTGTTTGTTTATGTGGGCGTATGTGTGTCTGTCTGTGTGTGTATGTTGGCTAAAGTGTGTGTGTCTGTGGCTCTGTGTGTGTATGTAGGTATATGTGTGTATATGTATGTGGGTATATGCGTCTTTTCTGTTACATTAAAAATCTACATATTTCACTCGTATGACACTTATTATTCTATTTGACAAATGTAATTACAAACTGTTTTGGGCAAAAAGTTTAATGAACAAATCTCATCCGTATGTATTAGATATATTCACTCCAGTCTGGTATATAAATTTCTGAGAATATAGAGGATATTTGATTGAAACTAGTGAACAACGGATATAAGTCATTAAGTGGAGCGCCTGTGGAGCGTGGAGAGCTTTGTACTTATATTTCCCAGTCTAATGTTGCAATAGCGACAGGCGTAAAACAAATAATATTTGCATCTTTGAACATAGGATAAGAAAATATACAAGCTAACAGACTAGTTAAAACTAAAGAATAAAATGTGATAAAAGATTAATGTAAAACCGGTCGTGACATATTTAGGAACAATTGTACCTACCAAAATTAAATATATGAATGCATATTGTATTATTAATAGAAGTAGTAGTATTAGTATTATTAGCAGTATTAGAAGTAATATAATTATTCTCTCAACTGATGACGAGAGTAGCCACAAGCAGACTGATGCAATATATTGCAATCAGTAACTTTCCAAAGGACCTGACCGGTGTCTGGTTAGGGAACAATGATTAGCGAGTGTATTATGATATTGACCATTTTAGCTTAGCCATACACTCGGTTCTGTCCTTCAAAAAGTTATCTATTAAGTAAACTCGCAGATG
This sequence comes from Sinohyriopsis cumingii, assembly GCA_028554795.2. Taxonomy (NCBI): domain Eukaryota; kingdom Metazoa; phylum Mollusca; class Bivalvia; order Unionida; family Unionidae; genus Sinohyriopsis; species Sinohyriopsis cumingii. The sequence continues at coordinate 153,736,094 of CM068828.1, read as the reverse complement.
TGCAGAAAATTAACGTGACCAAAATGAACAATAATGATGTATGCTGCCGATAACATCACGCACTGAATTTGGCTTCAATTAAATGATCCGGTTATTGCTTTTATCGAAACTCGTTATATATGTTTACCCTGCACATGTGTGCTATGTCTTCTTTGGGGCATGTAACTAATGTCTTAATAGTCTTGCTGTTGTTCAATTGTAATTTTCAGTCTTGACCTCATCTCTATTTTGGATAGTCCATGTTCTCTTCACCAAAATATACATAATCTTTGTTTTACGCTTGACTCTGTGTGCTTGTTTGCGTCCGTGTACGTGTGCCAGCATATGTGTACTGCATTGTCCCATGGGGAAAACTTTACTTTGATGCAAATGAGCGAAAACCTGGAATAATTAACGAAAACAATGTTAAACATTCTACAAAATTAAGCGATGAAATAATGTTACACAAATACCAGCAGGAAAAAGAAATGTCGCAAATATGTTTCAGAATCTGCAGCAATAAAGATTTATAACAATACGTCACGTAAACAGAATGCAAAAGACAGTTGATTTCCTTTTTTCTAGAGGAGAAACGGACACTTAATTCCATTAATAAGCATACATTGTAAGAGGTCCAACACAACGTCATCTGATGTTTGTGGTAACGTAATTATTATTAGGTCTACCTACTATACATTTCAACTTAGATTAATGTAATTAAATAAAAGTTTTGGTTACAATTTAAAATTAAGTAAATAAATGATTTGTTTAAGTTTAACTGTAATTAAATACATGTCTGATTAAATTTGAAATAATCAAATTCATGTTGGGTTTAAATTTAAAATAATTAAATATATGTTTGGCTTCAGTTTAAACCATGATAATAATCTTATGCTGTTGCAATTGTTTATTGTCCCTTAATTTTTTTTCTGGACTTTCTGGTCGTGTGCGTATTCACAAGGATTCAGTTCTGGGCTCTATCACTGAAACATTCTCTTTAAATATTGGTTTGGTACAAGGTTACTTTGGAAACAGAAAACAATAGCGTGAATGATCCATTACGAAATATATGTTCTTTATTCACAAATAAATAAAGTAATTTTTAAGAAATATATAAAACACGAATATGAAAAAATATTTTTCTTATGAAATAATATATTGCCAGACACACATTTTGGCGATTTCTTTGATTCTGTATCTTCGAACATATTTCTTCACACCTTGATCCAAAAACATACATTTGCATATTTTCGGTTATTTATCCACTGGTTTATATCTCTTCCCCACGGGATGGACAATGCGGGATAGATCAAAAGAGCCATCATGCATGTCGTACGAGAGAATTAATAGTACTGCAAACATTGCTGGAGTGGGTAGAACATCAATGTGTGGTCTTATCGGACAAAGGTCTGTCATATCTGACAGCCTTCAGTTGTATCTAAGAGTGTTCAGTCGTATCTGACAGCCTACATAAAATAACAACTTAAAACAAGGGAATTATAAGTGCCATGGTTTGTGTTTTTATTTTGCTATTTCGTTATTCAGATCTGAGTTACGTAGCCTTGAAACTCGGTGGTCTCGTTCGGTGACAGACGTTTAAACCAAATTATGATTGTAATTTTATTTCAGTTTTCAATCAACAGTTTCACATGCCTAATTTTCCAATATTTACAAAATAAGGAAAGGGTTTCATCACTATCAATAAGCACGGGCGCTAACCGGATGACGATACGAAAAAATCTGATCGCCGAGCCAAAAGCACATGTTTTCTAGACAACAAAATCTTTAAAAATAATTCACATTTAAAAAAAACTATTTATTTAAAATTTCTAATTTTTTTCTGCAAACGTTCACGCGCATTATATAACAGTATAGGCACGTTTTTATCTGTCATTTCATGCAAAGAGTTCGTTTGGTTTATTCTGCATAACGGAGAACTTAAATATTTTACATAATTGCAAAACATGGATTAGTCAACACTTGCCATAAATAGACTATATCATAACCGAGCATAAGTAGATCATCATCCAAAACAAATAGATTAAATCATTCTCACATATTTTTTTACGTTTGTATGGTGCCAATAGACTAAATCATTCTTACATATTGTCTCACGTTTGCATGGTACTAATAGACTAAATCATTCTTACATATTGTCACATATTTGTTTTGTATTATTAAAGCAAAGAAAGGAATGAAGGATGGTATTATCATTCGATTAATATACAATAATATGTTCATGATTCACATAAGAACAAACGTGTACTTAAAGTAATGTCGACGATAAGTTATCAAGACAGATGCTTTATAATTTACATTTCTGATGATTCAAGGTTTACTAATTTGCTTATAGTTTATAGTTCTCAAAGAGGTAATGCTTTATATAATATAACATCTTAGCCGTCGCCACTCATGCCCTAATAGGTACAGATCAACATACACACCCATGCCCAAATAAACACATATACGCATACCAAATCATGCCCAAATACACACATATACGTATACACACATAGCCAAACAGCCAAACACAACAATACACGTACACATTTGCAGCAGTCACTCTTAGCCGTGCCACCTGTGCCCAAATACAGACAAAAACAAATTCAGACCCATACCCAGATACTAAAATACACGTACACACTTGTAACCGTCATACTTAGCCGTCGCAAAGCATACCCAAACACACACATATATGCAAACGCACTCATGCCTAAACTCGGAGACACATTAACTCACTTGTAATTACAGAACCGTCGCTACCCATGCCATTATAAATACAAATCCACATACACGACTATACCAAAACACATATATGCTTACACACCCGTTTCCAAACAAACTGATACGCTAACACGCCCAGGCCCAAACACACTGATACGCTTGCCCAAACAAACATACGGTTCACTACCATTTACAAACACACAGATACACATACATTTTTATGATAGTCATCATACGATAACTTACCATTTCGATCGTTATCAGGTGATTGCTCATTCACTGTATTTATCAATGGTTTTTTAATACTTGCACGTCTAAACATCCACGTATTTTGAACTCTGAAGGCTAGCACCACATCGCAACAAATATAAGGAAACATTTTATAAATGAAAGATATATCATTTTTAAATGTATTTATTTCTGGTTACATACCTATTTTGTCTTCAGTTCATTTCATGCATCTGACTTACAACATGGACGGTGTACCTTCTATTTTACAGGACTGAAATAAAGACTTTACATTTAAAATTAAAACATGAAAACATTTATTAGGTAAATTTATAATTGTATTTAACAAGCGCTAACAGTGTAATCAGTTGAGCGAAGTTGAAATCAATCAATTGCATTATATTCCAAATTCTGAAACCAAAATAATTCAGCACTTACCGTATCATTTGTACATGGCGTTTACAATTATTTCTACATCTGTGAATGACAGTTTTTCCGCGTTTCCTATGCTATCCTCATTTACTAGGTGCTTGACACTTATTGTTCTCGACTTTTCATCTTTGGAGAATGCCTAAAGGGATGAAATAATGTAAGTACAACTACTGGACTGTGTTCTGACGCAGACAAAAAGTTGTATTCCCCATTTTATGGATGATATAATGTAAGTACATTCTACTGCACTGTGTTCTAATACACACAAAAGGTGTATGTCCCTTCTTAGGGATGATATTAATGTAAATACATTGTGATGGACTGTGTTCTGATGCAGACAAAAGGTGTATGTCCCATCATAGGGATAATATAATGTAAGTACACTCTACAGGACTGTGTCCTGATGCAGACAAAAGGTGTATCTCCCATGATAGAGTCAGTCTCTAATGAACATTGTATTTGTATTCGTGTTATTGTACCTATTGCCACACATACATAAATTATACAAAGAATCCAAGATCGAAGAGAGTCATTTGAGATTATTATGAAGATAACCACTTACGGTGACACCGTAATGCATTATTGAAGAGTAATCGTAGAGGACATTCATCTGGTCAGCCTCCTGTGATGTGTGCTTGTCGAACTGGTCTAAATGCTTGGTCTCCACGTTCTTCGTAAGGGTCTTAACATAATCGTCCCTGTCCGGCCGGTTGTGTTCGTGCACAAGACCAATCGCATGCCCAGTCTCGTGTAAGTACGTTCCTATCTGTATATTAAAGGTAGAAAATAAATATTGTCATGAGTCTTTCTTCCATTAAGCTATTGGTCACTCTCCAGTCTGCATAGACTTACAAATAGTATCATAACAATTTAAAAATCTAAAGACGTTACGTTAGAATTCATTTCAAGACGTTTTATATAATAATCAACTACTGCAGTCCTCACCTTTCGTGCATGTATGTTGATATTGAAATTACAGGATGGTGTATCTGATATAGCATACTCAAAACTATTATTTTGGAACTTTTTAGCTAAACACAAATATTTTGCTCATAATTTTGTATCTGAGCCAACTTCAAGGGCACATGGTCCTACATCCTTTACCCTATAGTGACAAATCTGCAGTGTAAACTATCTTTACATCCGACTTGTCAGATTGGGACCATTCTGCAGCAGAAAACAAATTAATACGAACAAGGTATTGCTGTAAAACGTGGGCTCCACGTTCTTCGTAAGGATCTTAACATCATTGTCCCTGTCCGGTCGGTTGCACAAGACCAATCACATGCCCAGTCTCGTGTAAGTACTTTCGTGGCTGTATATTAAATATATAAACTAAATAATGTCATGAATCTTTCTTCATTTAAGCTAAATTCACTCTCCAATCTGCATAGACATACAATTTGTTGCATACGAGTTTTAGACGTTACGTTAAATTTCATTTCAAGACGTTTTATATAATAATCGACTCGTACATTCCTCAACTTTCACTCATGTCTGTTGATATTACAATTACAGGATGGTGTATCAGAGCAGCAGGGAAGTTTAACAGACCTTTGTGTTTCGCCAAAATAAACCTTCCTACGAGAACTTTCTCCGTAGAAGCCTCAGAATTCAAAAATAAAGCCTTCTACGGGAGCTAATTTTCATGCATTTCAAACCAAGTGCATCAGTTGGTCGCGCCGGTGTGTTAGTAAATATAGCGTTCGAGACAGGAAAAATAAAATTTAGGGATAAGTTTTTGCAACTTGGGACTGCTTTGGCCAATTTTACGTCACATTAAAATGATATACTTGAAAATAATATGAGTTCGAAAACTAGCACAGTTGGAGAGCCTCATTCTGCCAGATTAGCGCGAGAACAATTAGCGGCATTAAAGAAACTTATTCCAGCAAAAAAAATATTCAAGAAAAATGTTCGTGATTACGAAGATACGCAATATGGAATTACCGAGATATCGTCGAAATGGTTAAAGCCAGTTACCGAAACAACCGAGCGAATCGCATACGGTGACGTAAAGGATCCGGATATCAGGAAACGCGGAATTGTTCCCATGGTGAAAGATATTGAGGAACATACTCGAACAGTGCCAAGTCAACTTGAACAAATTCGCCAAGGACAAGCACAAGCACAAGCACAAGCGCGGCAAGAACAATTGCGGCAAATACAAGCACAAGCACAAACACAAGCGAGGCGGGAAAAGCTTCTAGAAGAATTAAAGAAGTCGGTGGATCAAAAACAAAATCAAAAGCAACAAGCACAAGCACAAGCACAAGCACAAAAAGAAGAACAACTAAAAAAAAGAAGAAGAAGAAGAAAAAGAAGAAGAAGAAAAGAAGGAAGAAGGAGAAATATCAAAGAAAGATCCTCTCAAGAATATAATGGGCAAATATTTTACTCCGGGAGGTTTTGCGGAGATAGATTTAGATTTAAGAGATATTGATAACGAAAATATTGACGAACTTGGATACTTCGCGAGACGCAGTTTCGATAGAAGACACAATTATTTAACGGACGATGGATCAAATAGATACGATAAACGAGAAGATTGGTATAAAGCAATATATCGGATAAAATATAATCTACCCCAGGCTAGGTCTAGTGATTCGAGATTTGTTAGTTTTTTGAATTTTGCAACGGGTGAAGTTGAGGAAACATCTCCGGATTCACGAAAAACTCAGTATCAGAAATTAGAGAAAATTCTTAATATTGTAGGAACTTTTCCCGTCTCAGAATTTACCAAAGCTGGACTTCGGAGATTAAAGGATCAAGAAGAACTGATTAAAATCGCCAAATACGGCTTCGAAGAAAGAGATAAATATTTACATCCTGGATCTTTAGAAAAATATACCAAAGATGAATGGATTCCCGCTGTGTATTTTGCTTCAAGGGAGGGAAAAGTTGATTTTCATCATCCTGGTTACATAAATTTTCAGGATAAAGTAGAAAAATATGAGAAAGAAGAAGAAAAACTGGAGGAAGAGGAAGACATATTAACATCGTTGCTTGGTGATTCATCTCCAGAACAAAAAACAGGAAGCGGATATACCGTTTGTCCTGACAGCGTTGTCAACGATGTATCTCGCCTCGAAATATTAATCGGAGGAAAACGAGCTGGAAATAATTCTTCTGAAATAATCAACGAGGCCTCAGATATTTGTCGGCGATTGTTTCGCGGTGGTGTTATTAACTCTCACATTTACAAGGAACTCGTTGACGAACTCATCGATTAAAACAACGCAATTGAAATAACATGATTGTTCACAAACATCAGCGCAGACCTAGACAGGTCCGCATAGTTAACTCTCGATTGCCTGTATATAAATACATTCACGGCAATGGACTCGGCGACATCGTTAAAAGTTTCGTCACGAGGGTAGTTCCTAAAATAGGACCCGCAGCTAAGCAATTCGCATCAAAGGCAATAGGAAAGATCGGCGAGACTGTCGTTTCTGGTGTTGGCAATTTGGCCACTAAAGGCTTCGATTTTGTCAAAGGTAAAATATCCAATTTGGTGCGTAAAAAAAAACAGCCCGTCAAATTACCTAGCACCAGCGAAATGCCCCCCGAGATCAGTAAAGCTATAAACGACGCAGCAAATAAAAAAATAAATGACCTAGCGCAGGAAGTTGCTAACACAAATCTCGCAAAGGAAGTAGCAAGGGAAGTAGCAAATACAAGTTTCATAGGCAGCGGTCTTCGTTTTAGATGAAATTCTTATTAATAAATGTTCGCACAAGTGTCAAATGAAGTGTTCGACATGGACGAGCCTGTAGGTAGAGACACATCCGTGCGTGATTTCCAGTATTTCTCGTACGATGCAGTTGAACCAAATACTGGAAATCGCTTGGAAATTCAAGTTCACGATACAACAAGATATTTTCTTCTATCTGAGGCGTATATCGAAGTTGTTGGGGAAGTTGTTAAAACAGATAATACCGCCTATGCAGCAGATTTTAGGGTCGGATTTGTTAACAACGGCATTATGGCATTACTCAAAAACGCTACTTACATGATCGACGGAAGAGAGATTGAGTCAATTACTAATGATGTTGACTTAGCAACGACGATAATAGGCCTAGCTAGATACTCGGATGATTTTACTAGATCAGCTGGCCCTAGTATGATGTTTGCCAAAGATAATTCTGATCATCCCGATAATAGGCCGTTTATCGTCAGACAGCCCAACGATCGTGCCGCTAATCCCGCCCCCGTTGCAGGTATCGAAGATATGATTATTAATACTAATCCTGATTATAATCTCGGATTTGCCACGCGAAAACTCATGCTAGAAGGAGGTCGCAAAAGATTCTCTTGTGCTATTCCGTTATCCCATATATTTGGATTTTGTAGGCATTTCAGGAAAATTATCTACGGAGCAAAACACACCGTTACGTTTGTCAGAAAGGGGAATAGCGACGATGCTATCTGGCGAGAATTTACTATTGATCCCGCTACTGGTTTGCAACATGCCAATGATGCCGCGAATAATGGCGGCCAGGTAAAATTACTCAAATTTACCCTGTGGATGCCAGCGATAACTCCATCAATGATCGAAGAAGAAAAATTATTGTCATTTATGAACCAAGGTGGTAAATCTGTCATGTCATGGCTGACAACAACAACAGATTCCATAAATACCGATATTGATGGTGATTTTACCTGGCGTATTGCATCACAGCAAGGTACCTCTGCACCTAGGCATATATTTATCGCTTTTTTGCACACGCGAAGATATAATCAAATACGCAGCCACATGATATTTGATAGTATCCACGCAACAAACGTATCACTAAGAGTAAATGGCCAACAAGAACCATCGGAGGAAATATCAATTAATTTTGAAAACTATTCTACGGCCCGCGCGTATCATCGCTTGCTAAGTTTCATGGGTCGCGATCAAAATATCGATACCGGATTGCAAATATTGCAGTTGGATTTTAATAAATTTTATCCTATCTATTACTTTTCCCTGGAGCATCTCGATCTGGTAAAGCAATCTGTCGTTGATATCCATTTCAAAGCAAGAATTCGCACGGGAAATAATTTATATAAAGCAGTTGCAGTGATTCTCAGCGATAGAACAATGATCTTGGAAGGAATCAGCGGCAGAATGAGAGTCATCGACGCTCCTGTCGAGAAAATGTAACAAAACCTAGATTTTCTAAATTTAGATTAAAATAATATTAATATGACATACGAACACGTCAGCGTAACTCTGACCCCCGGTCAGATGAAAAAACTCCAAACAGCAACAGCAAAGCGATGCAATGTGAAATTAACCCTGAAAAACGATCAAATTCAGGGCGGGCCTAACCAACTGTCGCTAACTAAGAATCAACGTGAACGTTTCACCAAAGCCAAATCAGCGAATTCTGGCGTTCATGTGAATCTTAGTATAGGTGCCATCAGAGATATGGTCAAAACAGGCGGAATTTTCCCTTTCCTAGCTGCTATTCCTGGATTATTATCCGGGGCTCTTCCGGCAATTGCAAAAGCGATAGGATTAGGTGCGGCCGGAGCTGTAGGCGACAAACTAGTACACAAAGTAATGGGAGGGCGATATGGTAAAAAAAAGGGAAGCGGCCTTTATCTAAGACGCCCCCCATACGGATCCGGCCTAAGATTAGCACGGCCTATTCAAATTTAGATTTATTCAACGAAGCAAAAAATAAAAAAATAAAATTTTTCAGAGGCGTATTTATGCGGGATCAACTACCAGAAAAACCAAATTCCACCGAGACAGGAATAATAAATCTCGATTCAAATACTGGCCCTGGCACACACTGGGTTGCCTACGCGATTAATCCTCGCGAAGTTGTTTATTTTGACTCGTACGGACTAGCTCCACCAAAAGAATTTATCGATTACGTGTCAAAGTTAAATATTCCGATTTGGTATTCGACACTTCCAACGCAGACGTTAATGGATCCACCGATATGCGGTCCTGAATCAATTAATGTCCTCGACGCAATTTCAAAATCATCCGGTCCGTATCATAGGATCGTATTTAAATACGCCGTAGATAAATATCATGGTTGATATTTACGGGAGATTCCTCTACAGGAAGAAGGAAGTAGCTGACGTCGATCTATCAAAATTCGCAACCAGGGATGATATTAATAATCTTCTGTCGTTGTCAGAAGTAGATCCTGGCGAAGTTGCTATTTTTCAGAGCCGCGAAGGGAGATTACAAACAAGCAACGTCAAAATAACTGATATAATCAAGCGAGACGAATATAACGATCGCATTAAACAATTTACTAGCCTGTCAGATTCGGTATCAAAATCCATCGCTGATATCGCCGATATTGTAGCGAAGTTGCCACTGAAGGCCAATATCGCGGATGTGGAAAAAAAAGACAACGAGCTATCAGCAACGTTGCTTCTGAAGGCCGATAAAGCATTACACGATGATCTTCAGGACAGATTGACAAGGAGACTTAACAGGCTAAATAGCGATCTTAAAAAACTTGACGATACCTTAGGTAAACTTAGTAAAAAAATTGACGAGGATATAAAAACATCCGTCGATAATATCTCCACCGCCGCAAACGAACTAGCAAAGAAAAAAGCCGATCAAGCATCGCATGACGATCTTAGCGATAAAGTGAGAAAAATCAACGAGGATATTACTAATATTCTCGCCGATATTACCGAAATAAATATCGTAATGAGTCAGAAAAGCGATAAAACATTACACGACGATCTTAGCGAGAAAACAAAAAAAATCAACGAGGATGTTACTAAAATTAACGATGAAATTAACGTGGTGCGTGAATTGGCGCGTCAAAAAGTCGATACATCTGTGTACGACGGAGAAATTCGAGACTTGAACACAAAACTTCTTGACGCAGCTACAAAAATTAACGATATTAACACAAAAATATCGTCAGTGAATCTTGAAAAATTAGCGCGTATTGTCATACCACCGGATGTAGAAAAAGTAGAAAAACTTCGTTGTCATGTGCCATTTGTGATACAGGCACGAAATCACACATGGACACCCGAGAGAAATCTTATGAGTTTTACTGCGCCAATTACTGGAGTATATCGAGTATATTTTATCTCCAGGATAAAATTCAAGGTAACAACCGAATTTCATGAAATTCATACATTTCATGAATATTATCCTGGATTTTTTATTATTTCCATGGAGGAAAATACCAGGGAAGTATTTACATTGGAACCGCCAGATAGAACCACTACAGGACCAATTGCATATTTTTCAATTTACGAGTTTTTATCCGGATGGAATACTATTCCGTACGAAACCAATTGAATATATTGCAATTTTCGAATATTTATCCGGAACACACGCAATTGGTTAGATAAATTAACTAATAAATGACCGCATCGGACTACCGATACAATCAAGCGCGTTCATGGCAGGATTCACTAAAAAAACTCCTCGACGAATATCAGATAAAAAAAAAAAAATATCAACGCAGATTAATTGCCATCGATGTTGCTGTGTACGCGGTAAGCGCAATTATCGCCGGCGCAGGTATAATCTTATCCGCGGTAACAACAATTGCGCCGATCGTAGCAACGATAATAATCTCGTCGACAACGACAATCGCTGGTGTTCTTAATATCATCGCAAAAAAAATATCATCATGCACGAATGAAAAATTGTCTCTATACACGAGTAAATTATCCCAGGTCAACGAAGCGTATTCGAAATTATCGTCGTTGCTTTCTGAGAGTCTCAACGACGGCGTTATATCCGATCTCGAATTTTCCGTGATGGTAAATATCTACTCTGAGATTGAACAAATGAATATCAATAATGTCGGAACTAACTCAAATCGTGACAAACACGACACCGCCGATAACAACGCTGATATCGGCAAGCTCAACCAGGCCAGAATTTAGTATCGATTTTCCAATACCAATTAGCGTTAAGGAAATTGCGCTGTCACAGTTACGCGTCTATAATAGCTGGCCCAATGTTAGATCGAAATCATTTGGTAGATTATCATCGAATAATTCGCTTGTTTTTGCCAATAAAAACCGCCCCGATGGAACTCCCGATTGGATCTTCGTTGGCATACCAACAGGCAGTTACGAAATTGAGCAAATCGACAAGGAACTTACCAGTAGAATATCGAATATAACCGGCGATGATAAGCCAGGAATAAAAATATTAGCACACGAACCAACGCTGTCATCGATAATCGAAGTAAAATCGCCATATATCGTCGATATTTACCACTCATCGATTAGGACAGTTCTAGGTTGGCCCGAAATCGCACCTCTGGCAAAACCAGAAAAACCAGATTTTATTATTCCAGGTTGGCACGAAGAAGCTCCTCCAGAACTACCGGAGCCAAAAAAATCTGATTTTACTACTGATGAGGGATGGTACGGAGATTTTAGATACAAGCCTCTGATCCACAATGCCATCAATCTCATGAATAACCACAAATTTAACCTGGTGATGTTCGCTTTTACTTTTAGGGACGAAAGAATTCTCTCGTGGTTGGTTCTTCCCAAAATTCCCCCCGGCGTGAAAATCTTCGACGCTACCAATATTAACAGGACAATATTCCCCATAGACGGTATCTTGATAAGAAGAACCATCGACGATTTTATTCAAGAACATAAATTACAATTAAATTTACTGCGGGAATCCTTTCATGAATGCATCTTAAATAAATCAGGTTCATGTAGCGAGATTATCGAACGCGTGAAGATTTTAAATCAACTCGCGAATGATATTGAATATTATCACGGTATGTTCATTCGGGCGATAATCGACGATATATCAATTGCCGATTATGTTCTTCCTATTAGCAAATTCGAGTTGATCAGAAATTCAGGAGAAAAACAAAAATTCATGAGAGTATTTGGATTAACCGAGGAAACGCTATCAAATTTCAAATTTCCCGATTATGATGTTGATGAAATGAGAAAATCCGTCACTGATACCATCGATGATTTATTTCCGAAATTACACGCCGCGTGGACTAAAAAAATACAATCAGAATCGATTCTCAAACACAATAATGATCCTGCCGGGCAAGGGCGGCATATCTCGCCGGGTGTCGTCAATATAACGGAAGTTATCGCGATTTATCTTCACGCGGATGTCGTCGAAGGTAGCTACAACGTAGATTCGTCTGTGTCAGAGCAGGTGCAGCAGGGATTTATGTTATATTCGTTTTCACCTAGCGCATCTCCGGGTTTTTTGATAATAAAAGAGCCAGTAAATCCGTTTTATCTACGATGTCACAATCGATTATTATCGAAAATAAATTTCAAACTGACGGATCAAAACGGAAATTTGCTTGATATACGCGGAGAAACACTGAGTATCAATTTGTTGGTGAGATCGTAATCTTTCTGCCAAAGAAAAATGGCCAAAAAAATAAATAAAAACCAGGAAATTTTTCAAAATTAGTAAATTTCTTAATTTTGATGGGGTAAATACCCGTCAAATTGAGTAATTTATATAATTTAGTAAATTTGTTGGGGTAAATACCCGTCAAATTGAGTAATTTATATAATTTTATGTTTTTGATGGGGTATATACCCGTCAAAATTAAGAAAATTGTACAATTTCAGTAAATAAATTAATTTAGTAAATAATAAAAAAAATAATAAAAATCAGGGAAATTAAGAAATTTGTGTAATTTTATGTTTTTGATGGGGTAAATACCCGTCAAATTGTGTAATTTATATAATTTCGTGAATCTGCTGGGGTAAATACCCGTCAAATTGAGTAATTTATATAATTTCGTAAATTTGATGGGGTAAATGATAGTCAGAAACAAGAAAATTGCACAATTTCAGTAAAATGAATAAAAAAAAATAATAAAAATTAGAATTGGAATCGAAGATTCTTGAAATTTTGTTTTTTTTTGTGGCAAGAATGAAAATCAAAGATTTTTAAGAATCTTAAGAATCTTTGACGCTAATTTTACTTTCATCGACCAGCTTTTTTAGCTGCCTGACGCGCGAGCTGGTAATTTTTCTTGACTCATATTCGTCAGACAAACTCGACCTAACTTTTTCTACCAGCGTCGATAATTTAACAAAATCCTCGATTTGATCATCGCTGACAATCGCAAGAGATTGGTACATCGCAATCTGGATTTTCTTTATAAATTTGTATTCTGACGGTAGCGTGTATCTGTATTCGAGTTTTCCTTGGACGATCGTCTCAAATTCGGACCGGATTTTACCTGTGTCCAAATCTGAGGATAAATTTACATTTTTTTTTTTTAAATCCTCGATGGCCTTGATGATGTTATTTATATTCTTCTCGTTCATTATACAAATTTGTAATATTTAATTAATTTTTAGAAAATCCTGAAGAATCTCCGATTCCTTATTTTTAGTCTGAAATTATCGAAATATAAGAAAACTCGATCCATTCACCAAATCGATAGGAAAATGTCGCGTTGATTATTTTTTCTGTTGCACGTCGCACCGAGACCATGTGAATACCAAAGTACCTTGCAGCGGCATTCATCGATGTAAACATGATTTCTTCATTTGTTTCTTTATTTATTGATTTAACCGCCTTAGCTGGTCGATATCCGCGGCCGGTATTGCCGGATATGCAATTTTCACTCTGAGTTACCGCGCGAAGATTGGACAGTTTGTTGTTAAGTTTATTTCCGTCAATATGGTCGATTACCAAATTATTCTTGATGGGTTCGTGAAAACACTCGAACACAAATCTATGAAGGGTATAATTTGTGTATCTTCCTTTTCTACCCCCGCTGAAGGTACATATCAAATAACCCGAATTGCCAACTCTACCAACATGTTTCTTCGTTTTGATATGTCTGACAACACCATCCGATGACGCCTCGTATCCCTCGATCGTTGGATGAGATTTAAACTCGCATGTCATTGTTGTTTCTGGAATCACTATTTTCAAGTTCATTATATAATAATTATATGTCTAAATCGTTATTTGCCTTGAATCGATTAATATAATCTTCTTCACATGTTATCACCGACGAGGATCTTTTTTCATAATATCGCCGCAATTCCCGATAATTCTTTCCTCCGCAGGCCAAACACAATCGAGTTTTCCCTCGCGTGCCAACTTGACAAACTAAGCAACGTTGTGGTCCTTTACTGCCACGTCGAATCGCATGTATATGAGCGCCGCAATAATCGCCTCTGCAGGATTTGTCACAGAATTTTGTTGAGCCGATTAATATCCACTTGCATTGATTCATTATAATTTAAACATTTGTCTAAAATATAATCATGGATGTATTTGATCTTGATGAGGCAGAATATATTATACCTGAGGCTGATCTGGCGAAGAAAGAATTTTTCGATGACGGAGCCGTTCACACTTGGTCGACATGGAAAACAAATTCCATCGATGCCACGATGAACCTGGAGCGAGCTAAGAAAATAATCGAGTACATAAAAACCGAACACAAAGAAGAGCGATTTATCTTTGGAATAAAATTTATCGCACAAATGCCCGACGATACTTGGATTATTCGCGATAAACGAGATCCAGTGCGTGGCGGTAAGAAAAACGTTATTCTCGATAAGAATTCTAAGCCCGGATTGTTATTGGGAATCGATGGTCCTTATTATGCTAGGGCATATCCATCTAGTGCAGTCGTTTATGGAATTCATCGGCTAAATAATAATCCAGATGTGAAAAATCTACCTGCGATGAAAGAATCACCGATGGTAAATTGCGTGGCTGAGCGCGTAATCGAACATATGAAAAACGCTCGACGTGGATCTGGTTTGACCCAGTTGAGGCTAGATAAAATTAACGCATGGGCGAAGACCGTCGCTGATGGTGCATCGGTGGACGATGTAGCTGCGATGAGTAAAAAACTTAAATTTCCGATCACGGTGAAAACGTTATCGGGAGAAATATTATATTCATCGCCGTATAGATCCCGAGGAGCACCAATCGAGATTGTCGATCATAATTCACATGCGTGGTCGCAGTCGGTAATGATATTTCCGTGGGATCGTATTGTTAAATTTTATCCCACAGATAATAAATCTGCGGAATTTTCCAAGGCAGATGTTGAGAATAATAATTCCGATGCCATGTTTAGATTTATCAAAAAATTAAGCGCATCTGATCCAATATCGATATGGTTATTCTCGAGTGAAGAAAAATACGATCAATTTATTTTGCCATGTGGCGATATTTACAGGGATGAAATATTACACGAGTCGATGAAAAAACTTGCGATGAAATATTCGTCTAATCCCGATCAGTTGCTAACGAATTGCTTTACAGTTCCGTCTGTGGCCGCTCACGCCGCCAGAGAGAAAAACTCGTGGAAGCGTACAAGGAACGAATTCCTCGCTGATGTTCAACTTAGTTGTATCGAATACGGCCATAGCGGATTGTGGAATACCAAGTACGATTTCGAAGATATGATTTCCGTTGACATGAGCGCGTGTTATCCTGGAAGTTTCCTTGGATATGACAATTGTGCAGATTATTTTGCTAAATTCGGTCATCCTACCAGCGAGATGACAAGAGTAGCGATTAACGGACCGTTGCCTGATTTTGTCATGACCGGATTCGCTTGTGTTACGTCGTTTGAGTTTGCTGAAAATTTACATAAAATTTGTTATATTTGGTTCGGTAGGCATTTATCTCAGCGTCGCTGGGTCCCTACGGTGTTATTGAGATATATGCTGGATTCGTCGATGTTAGTGTCGTTGACGGTGAGCGAGGCGATTATATCCTACAGAAAACAAACTAATGTGTGGTTGCCGACGGACTGTGACAACGCAAAAGATATAGGAAGAAAAATAATTGGTAAATTTACTCAAGGTGGATCTGTTGATCATAAACACCGGCACGCTAGATTATTTATCAACGACGCCGAGATGGATTTTATAATCGCCGAGGAATATTTTGTAATAGAGAGAATATTATGATTGATGGAGCAAAGTTAGGTACCGTGATTAGTTACCTTGACGGAGAATCAGCGCAATATACGCATTTACGATCGTTGATGCTCGCTTATGTTAGTATAAATTTGCTGTCGATGATAAATAAATAAATTTTCTGATATCGCAGTAAGAGTCGCAACGGATTCATTTTATATCGATAAAAAATACCAGTGTAGGCTGAAAAATTTAATTACCGATGGTAGCTCGTGGGGAACTTGGAGGATAAAAAACGAAGATATCCTAGATTATTGTGAAGACGCCGATGTTGAAGATCGCGATGAATTTCATCGAGGTAAATTTGGAGAATCTTCGATTCTGGAATCTTCGACAGCCGCATCTGCATTTGACCCAATTTCACGCAGCAAATTCGTCTACCTAAATGGACCTGGTGGTAGCGGTAAAACAATGCGAGCAATAAACTTATTTGCAAATTCTGATATGATTGTGTTGACTCCGACACATAGATTAGCGCGAGAAATAAAGCAGCGTGGCGTTAATTCTTGCACGTACCATAGTTATTTCAAGTATAGCGGTGGATCATGGGACTCGGTGCGAATGGGCGATAAATATATCAACAAGATTATAATATTTGATGAGATTTGCACGGTGAATTTAGATATACTAAAATCGATATTAGCTTGGCTGGAAGGGAAAAATACCGCCGTAATAATGTGCGGCGATCACGGCCAACCTGATCCTATCGATGGTGAATAGCCTCACGAATGGCTCAGAAGTTTCGTTGACTATTATGAGGAAATCGACGCTGATTATAGATCTACAGATATTTTGTTGACCGAATTTAAGAAATTAATTCGACTACAACCGAATAAGATTCAGTGTGACGTCATGAGAAAAATAATCGACGAGACTCCGATGAGCGATTTTCTAAATTTGTGGCGTCCCGATCATTTGATCGTTGCTAGTAGGAAAATTATTCGTGATATTATTCAGGAAATGTTATTTAAGCTGCATTGCGAGAAATTTCCAACGCTGCAGGTACCGTTGTGCTATAGGCCCGCTAATACTCGACGACAAAATATCAGCGTTACTTTGCCATGCGGAGAGGAAAAAAACTTGGTCTTGAATGATATTATCTTTGTTGATATTAATCTTGTCAATGACGCGATAAATGCAGAAAAATCACCGTGGAAATTAGGATACGCAACAACGATACACTCGTCACAAGGATTAACCGTAGATGGTCAAGTTTGGATCGTCGATGATAGAATTTCTTGGTCAAATTTGATATATTTAGCCGTGTCGAGAGTAAGAAAATTATCTCAGCTAGGACGAATTCGAGTAAACTACATTAGTGACGCTGGTGGTAATTGAGTATCTTCGGGTACTATCTGTAATTCTTCATTGGTAAATCCGCGTTGTGGCGCTAACGAATCTAGGATATAAATCGCTGGTCTTCCTGACGATCTTGTTACGGCTGATATTTTATGTGTTGTAACGCTCCAGGTTGGGTCGGTTGCTCTTTTTCTGCCTCCTTCAGCCTCGCCTTCTTTATATAAATATCTGACTGTGACGCTACCTAGTACAGGTTGAATTGTGGAATCTCGCTTTAGGGGTATATTCGATTTTGTAATTGCAATTGCAGGCTTCATTGCTATTGTTCGAGTTGTCTCGTTATTTAGCGCGTTAATTACATGAGGCAATCTTGATACCCAATCGTGAGATCGATTATTCTGAATAAATTCACGCGCGTACTGGTATCCGAATAATCGTTCTGCAAGCGTTTTGTTGAATCTTTCGACGATAGCTTGATTGTGATGAACACCTACAATACCGCGACGGATTTTCACATTATTTTTTTTCATCAATGAAGTAACCGCGCCAAGAAATTCTCGACCCGGATCAACCTGGAGAAGATTCGGCCATGTCAACGGGGATCGTGAGTAAATTTCGCTAAATGCCCTTGCAATTTCTGTTGCTGTTTTATTCGATAACGGCTCCGCTTCTTTATACCTGCTAGCGATATCAACGACTGTCAGGACATATTTATATGTGACGCCGTCAACGGTATCGTGAGGAAGAAACATAAGATCCGCTTGATTGACCTCATTAGGTACACTGACAGTGAAACTCGCGTATGGTATTTTCTTAGGCGGAGGGAGATATATTTGCCAGATTGCCTGTTTCGATAGCCACGATTCAGCGACGGATTGTTTTACTTTGGCGGCTTTGGCGAGTTTGGCTATCGCTGATTTTCCTCGCCAAAATCCTCGCGGAGAATAATATATCTGCTCCATATTATTTACCAGCACCGAATACTAATTTACCTTTCATCGCGCCTTTTACCAGCCAGGTTGCTAATTTCTCTTTGAAACTTTTGTCAGGAATTTCGTCTAGTGCGTGAATTAGCTTGATATCAGCGAGATGTCTTTGCTGTAAATCTCCGCTGCGATATGCGAGATCGTGGTAGTAACAAGCGTTATCGATTGCGTTTACCGGATCTTCACCTTGCTTTGGTTGGTCATTATTGTCGAGTCTGATATCGAGCCTCGTTCCGGGTCCACAATAATTGTATCCTGGCAGATGCTTTGCTCCGGGATATTTTGCCCAGGGAGTTCCGGGTAGATTTGACAAGGAGGCTGCGATGTCTCCTCCGGTTCTAGTTTTTTTTTTATAAATCTGAACTTGCGTGTCTTGCAAACTTCGCATTCTCCTGCAATTGCGTTCCTGTTGTTGCGTGTAACGATTTCGGTTGGATTTATCGTAGCTGTGTGCTTGCGACACTTAACACAATATAGATCCATGTATTCTAGTAACATGAATGTAATTGATTTTTCAGCCACGAAACGACGCGAGCAGGTAAAACATCATGCGGTATTACCGAATTCGATCAGAATGATAATCATTGGTCCATCGGGATCTGGTAAGACGCAATTGTTATTGAATTTGATCATGCGATGGCTAAAATGGGACAAATTGTATTTAGTTGTACCATCCGTTGACGATCAACGTTGTTATCAAGTGTTAAAAGAATTCAGTGACAATACCGACGAAGGCACAATCGAATTCATCACAGACATCAATGAAGCTCCATCCGTGGAGAATTTGGACGGTGATGTTAATAATCTTGTTGTATTCGATGACGTTATGCTGGACAAGCAGACCAACCCGGCTAGGATATTCTCGCGTGGCAGACACAATAACACCGATGTTATTTACGTAACACAGAGATATACGCAGATTCCAAAGGTGATTAGGGACAATTGTAATATTTTATCGGTGTTCAATGGCGTAGACACGCACACGCTGAGGAATATTCATCAGTCATGGTGTAACGGCGACATGGATATAAATAAGTTTAAAAATTTATTCAGCCGCGCTCAGGCAACGCCGCATGGTTTCATCACGATAAATCTTCACGATCCACGCAGTCGGTATCGAATTGGTCTTGATCAAATTTATTCATGAGGAAGCAGCCCCAAGTTGCAAAAACTTATCCCTAAATTTTATTTTTCCTGTCTCGAACGCTATATTTACTAACACACCGGCGCGACCAACTGATGCACTTGGTTTGAAATGCATGAAAATTAGCTCCCGTAGAAGGCTTTATTTTTGAATTCTGAGGCTTCTACGGAGAAAGTTCTCGTAGGAAGGTTTATTTTGGCGAAACACAAAGGTCTGTTAAACTTCTCTGCTGCTGTATCAGATATAGTATAATCAGGGCTGTCATTTCGGAACTTTTTAGCTCAATGCAAACATTTCGCAAGGGCACATGGTCGTATATCATGTACCCTATAGGGAAAAATCTGCAGTGTAAACTGTCCGGACATCCGACTTGTCAGACTGGGACCATCACGCAGAGGCAAACAAATTAACATGAACAAGGCATTGCTGTCCTGTGTGTGTGAGTTTATACGTGTGTCGAAATCCGTATAACTGGTAGTTACATATCTACACCCGGGTGAGGATAAGGAAACCACCTGCGGTCCACCCACCATTCCCAAACTTGAGTAGCAGCTGGAAAGAATAGGTAAAGAGTATTGAGTAGCTCTATTTCCTGGAAGGAAGAAATATACTGAATATTGTAAGCATGCTAACATATACTGTACATATCAACACTCTAAATGTGGTGAACATTGCAACATATTGTTTTATATAAGCAGTTGACGGGCTGTTGGTTTTGTTCTTTCCATGAATTACTACTACACCCACAAATTACCAATTCTAGTTATTTCAAAACCTGGTAACGAACGTAACTCTTATATTTAAATAATGATTATTTTCAAATTATGAATATTTGATTTTCATAACTAATAACTGTTCTAGAAATCATCCTTTTGCGCATTTATTATTTATGTTTGAGCAATTTGAATGGGTAGAGTATACAGCATGGGTAAGTCCAACCGTGTCATTCCGACGAGTAGCGTCACATTCATCAAATTAGTTTCTGCTCAATAATGTTTGAAGTTTTTACTAGATGTGGTGCTTATGCTTAACAGGACTGAGGTGATGTTATATTCATGGCACCTATCTGACTTTTACTCTTCCCTTTCAATGCCGTTTCCTCTCAGCACTCCACGAATTGAAATTACATCTGGTACTTAATTTCAAACAGACCTTTGACAAATTGAATTTCACTCTTTTCATCAAAAACAAAATTCGGAGATTTGCTCACGTATTGACTTGGAACATTGCCTTTAATTTTAGATTATGTTAACAACGTGTGCAGGACTTCATGGGCTAAAATTAATGTTTGCACGAGGCTTTACATTGAAAAGATTTAAATCAAGTTCGACTTTCTCTGTTTTCTTTTGTATGGTAGTCTTTCACGAACGCATGGCCCTTGCGTCACTTAGTACTTAACTTTTACATTTTGGCTCAATAAACACACGAAGGTCCTCAAGAATTCAAATTAAATTTATCATAAAACATTATATATTTTTAAAACATATTTCTTCTAGTTTGAGGTTGCTTTTTCGGGCAAATTTTTTACAGGTTTCTGCCTTCCACTTCCGATAGAAGCATGACTGTTTTACTTGTATTGAGATATCGCACACACACACACACGCACGCACGCGCACACACACACACACACACACACACACACACACACACACAGAGTATGCCATCCGAACATGATACTTATCTTCGACAATTATTGAGAAAGAAATAAAATGTCATTTTTGTTTTATCTTCAAAAATGAAGGAGTCATAAGTAGCATATTTTAATTGTACATGTGTATATTTCACCCACAGGTAACTATATCTGATTTCAAAGAATGAAACAAATATTAATGACTCCCCAATCAAATTAAATTTTCATTTAAACCGACGAATGTGACGAAACGGAAGAAGGATGAGTACTTCTTGATGCATTTGGACTCTCCCTCTCCAGGCTTTAAGATCCATATGGTAATATTTAGTGTCCTTTCGTATCATAATCTAATATAAAGAGAAGGTAATTTTAAAGTTTCTAATCCATGCTAAAATAACTGCCTTGAAACACACACACACACACACACACACACACACACACACACACACATATATATATATATATATATATATATATATATATATATATATATATATATATATATATATATATATATATATATATAAAGACCGAGAGAGAGCATAAAGTACACAATCGACTGATTATGAGAACTTCTAAAATATCAATGACCAGTCTAAATCATTCGTTTTCAAAACGATAAAGTAAAGTAAGACTCTATGAATAGAATATATGCCTGTAATCCACATCCAGTCGAATGAGTTTATGGGCACATGCTAAAATATTAAATATTCTTCCTGATTATACAGCAATTTTGATTTTCCAGGTTCGAACTGGAGAGATATCATCTTATTTTCATCGTCATTATCTTACCCTTTTCCGTGAATGAAAACGATATAATTGATGTCAGAGGACGTGGCCTCTCTAAATCGTAGACACGTGTAACGCTCCCATTCCGTCATAGCCTGGCGGACCCTGTCCTGATCTGTATGATCTATACAACATACAATGTGTACAGTGTACAAATGTTTAACTGTCCCTTTCCTATTGAAATGATATGTAGATAGTCATTTATGAATGTCAAATAAATATGAAATTTTACGACAAGAGTGTAATCATTTCCAGTTAGTGGCAAAGTTTGTTACAAAACATACATGCACTATCTTTTCATATACAATGAGCATGGATGTGAAATTCAATTCTTTATATAGCCCTGAAGATACTTTAATTTATACCAGATATTGTTATGTAAACGTTTGCTTGAGTTATTTTTAAACATAATCGGAACAGCAGCAGAGGGGGCGAACAGACCTTTGTCTGAAAAGCGTCGAAACGTCGAAAACGAACGATCGAAAAATAAAAAGCGTCGAAAAGCGTCGACAGATTACTCCATTGTCGTTGGTGATCTTTTCTGCAAATTACGCCTTAATTGAGGTCATCGCCCCCTCTGCTGCATTTAATCTATCCAAATATTTTATCAAGTCCAATACGATATCTTGTTCTAGGATCGTGCAAATTTATTGTTATAAACCCGTGCGGAGTAGTTTGCGCTCGTGAAAAGAAGTTTCTGAATTTAATTATATCCATGTCACCGCTGCACCAGGTTTGATGAATATTTCGCAACGTGTGTATGTCTACGCCATTAAACACAACTAAAATAGTACAGTTATCTCTGATCACTTTTGGTATTTGTGTGTATCGTTGAGTAACATAAATAACACCGGTATTTTTATGTCTACCTCGAGAAAAAATCCTAGCTGGATTTGATTGTTTGTCCAGCATCACATCATCGTATACAACTAAACTATTAATAAATCCGTCTATGGAATCAACCGATGGTGCTTCATCAATATCGGTTATAAACTCGATAACATCGTTATCCGCGTTTTCATTAAATCCTTAAGCACATTATAACATCGTTGATCATCAACTGACGGGGCTACCAAATACAATTTATCCCACTTTAACCATCTCATTATAAGATTGAGTAACAACTGTGTCTTTCCACTTCCAGATGGTGCTATTATTATCATTCTAATTGAATTTGGTAACGCAGGATGGTGCTTGACAGGTTCTTGTTTTCTTGTCGCTGAGAAATCAATTATATCCATGCTGTACAAAATATCTATGGATTTATATTGTTTACGCTGTAAAGTTAAAACTCCAACCACTAATTTAGCTACGGTTATAACAAAAAATAAAAAATAGCGTATGGTGGAAAATATTCTGTGTGCGTAGAAAGAAATTTTCGTTTTTACCTAATAAGCGCGGTGGTGATGTTGCTAATTTGTTGTCAAAATTTTCAGGTACTCCGTGGGCTAAATACGCAGGAGAAAAACATCTACCAGGATATAATTATTGCGGTCCTGGTACTCGACTCGATATCAGGCTTGATAATCAGGGTCAACCAAAACCAGGCGAGAAACCAATGAACGTTATTGATCGAGCTTGTCATGAGCATGATGTCGCATATAAAAGCAATGATCTACAACATAGGCATATTGCAGATGTGAAATTAATTCATGCATTAAATGCTATAAAAAATAAAAATATCAAATAAAAATTAGGTAATTGGTTAGTAAAATCCGCGATGAAAGGTAAATTAGCACTAGGTGCTGGTAATATATAAATGGAATCGATTTATTATTCACCAATTGGATACTGGAAGGTTAAAGCAGCAATTAGTAAACTCGCTGATGCAGCAGCGGTTAAGCATTCTACTGCTAAAACTTGGTTGTCCAGGCAGGCAATATGGCAAATTTATCTACCGCGTCCTAAGCAAACTCGATTTGCTCATTGCAGTGTCAGTGTTCCTAATGAGGTTCATCAAGCTGATATTCTGTTTTTACCACATGATACTGTACGTAGAAAAAAGTACAAATACGCGCTAACTGTTGTTGATGTTGCAAGTAGATATAAAGATGCAGAACCGTTAATGACTAAAACAGCAACTGAGGTAGCCGACTCGTTTAAACGAATTTATCAACGAGGACCATTACGATGGCCACAGCTGCTACAGGTTGATCCTGGCAAGGAATTTCTTGGTCCAGTATCATCGTTGATGAAACAACATAATACCAAAATAAGACGAGGGCATGCTGCAATTCATCGTGATCAGGCAATTGTTGAACGATTTAATCGAACACTTGCTGAGCGGTTATTTGGATATCAATACGCGAAGGAATTTATTCAGGATACGAGATCTCGTGAATGGGTGGCAAGATTACCAAATGTGATAGCAGCGTTAAATAATGAGATTACTCGAACGACCAACATGAAACCTATTACTGCAATTGCAAGCTCGCACATACCTACACAACGACGTGATCTTTCAGCACAGCCAGTATTAGGTAATATCACTGTAAGGTATTTATATGAGCCCGGCGAACTTGAAGGTGGTAAAAAAAGAGCGACTGATCCTATTTGGAGTGTTACCACACATAAGATATCCACCGTAACTAGATCCTCAGGTAAACCCGCAATCTACAGACTAGATTCGGCTGCTCCTCAATGCGGATTTGTACGTGAACAATTACAAGTAATTCCTAAGGACACACAATTACCACCCAAATCACTTAACTAGCACCATGACGTCGATTACATTCAAGGCAGGTCAACATGATATTTTCTCGTGTATGACCAAGATTGTTATTTTTTCTATCTATGGTAAATTGTCTTGGATCATTTTTCAGATACCGCCATAGCATTATACAATTACAACTTGCACAATGATTATTCTGTTGTTGTTTCAGCGCATTAATAAAATCAACATCAAGATTAAATTCTCGATTATTTTTTTTATCACACTGTTTATAACCAGCTAGTTTTTTTCTTATTATATCGCTTTGACATGCGTCAAAGCCTCGATGATCGAGGTCATCATTCATTGACGAGTCCATGACGATTCGTCTCAATGGAGATATTTTTCTAACTCGAGACACTGCAAGATAAACCAAGTTCGACCATTCGATGTGATCATCATCAACGATCCAAACAACTGTATCAGAAATAGTTAATCCCTGAGATGAATGAATCGTCATCGCGTATCCAAGCGTCCACGGGGATTTAACAGCACGTAGAGCATCTTGAACAACATCAACGTCAACTGCAACAATATCATTCAACACTAGATTCTGTTTCCTCCTTGAGTGAGTCAAGAGTCCTGGTATATCAACGTCGATATTTTGCCGTCGCGTATCTGCTGGTCGATAACATAACGGAACTG
Organism: Sinohyriopsis cumingii; assembly: GCA_028554795.2. Taxonomy (NCBI): domain Eukaryota; kingdom Metazoa; phylum Mollusca; class Bivalvia; order Unionida; family Unionidae; genus Sinohyriopsis; species Sinohyriopsis cumingii. Next base: position 153,710,619 of record CM068828.1, on the reverse strand, counting down.
ACAACGTTGGAAACTTTTCTCGTTGTAACTGAAACAACTCTCGCTGAAGTGTATCACGAACTATCTTTCTACTCGCAACTATCAAATCGTTTGGTCGCCACGTTTGCAGAAAGTCTTTCATGGGTGTTTCTGAAATTATCTCGCGCATTACTTCACACTGTATTTTACTCGGTTGTAGTCTGATTAATTTTTTAAATTCCTTCAACGCTGCATCAAGTGCTCTATGATCATCAGTTATTTCTTCAACGTGGTCAACGAAATTGTTTAGCCATCCATGTGGAGATGGTCCAGCTACAGGTGGTGGTTGACCGTGATCGCCGCACATTATCACGGCAGTATTTCTTGTTAACAACCAGTCAAGAAATGTTTTTAGTGTTTCTAGCGGTACAGTGCATATTTCATCCCATATTATAATCCTCGGAATGTATTTCTCGCCCATCCTGAAAGATGTCCATGCATCACCCATCGGAAAAAGCTGTGATAAGTACAGGAATTAACACCGCGTTGTTTCATCTCTCGCGCGAGTCTATGTGTAGGTGTTAGCACGATCATATCTGATTTCTGAAATAGTTCGATAGCTCGAGTGGTTTTACCAGAACATCCAGGTCCGTTTAGGTAAACCGTTTTGTGTCTAGTTATTGGATCGTATACCGATGGTAACAACGAAGTTGTGAACGTTTGATATTTTTTACAGTAAATATCTTTAACCGCAACATCAGCGGATTCGGAATAATCGAGCATATATTCCTTTTTTATTCTCCACGAACCCCACGATGCATAAGTGCCTATGTTTAATTTTTCTAACAGTATTGAATGTTTTTTACTTATATAAAACGAATCAGTAGCAACTCTGACGGCATGCGTAGAAATCTTATTTATCATCGATAACAGATTTATTGAAACATACGCGAGCATCCATGATCTTAAATGAGTATACTGAGGTGACTCACCGTCCATGTAGCTCACAATGGTACCTAGTTTATTTCCATTTGACAAGAAAACTGTTTCTCGACTTACAAACGTTTCTTGTTCGTTGTATCAGCGATTATAAAATCTAACTCAGCGTCGTCCATGATCAATCTTGTACAATGTCGTCTATGGTCATATGCTGCTCCTTGGGTAAATTTGCCAATTATTTTTCTACCAAGATCCTTCGAATCGGTTTCATCCGAATGTGGTAACCAAACTTCGGTTTGTTTTTGATATGATATAATTGCTTCACTGATCGTCAGCGATATTAACATCGTGCAATCAAGCATATACCGTAATAGTACTATTGGTGTCCACATTTTTTCTGAAAAATGTTTTCCAAACCAAACATAACAAATTGCATGGAGTCTTTTAGACATTTCGAATGACTCGATACGAGCAAATCCAGTCAGGTCAAAATCCGGTAATGGTCCATTTATCGATACTCGCGTCATTTCGTGCGTCGGATGACCGAATCGCTGAAAATACACAGAACAATCTCCGTATCCAAGAAAACTTCCGGGATAACACGCGACCATATCAACTGAAATAACATCTCTGTGATTGTATTTAGTATTCCATAGTCCGCCGCGTCCATATTCGACACAACTCAGTATTATGTCATCGAGAAAATCAAACCGAGTTGGTTTCCACGAATTTTTCTTTCTAGCAAAATGAGCCGTAACTGACGGAACAGTAAAACAGTTGCTCAATAATTCGTCAGCGTCATCAGTATATTGCAGTGCAAGATTTTTCATTTTCTCGTGAAGAGGAGTTGTTCGATAAATAACGCCATTTGGTCTCACAAACTGATCAAATTGACTTTTTTCTTCTACGCAAGACTGAAATAACCATACTGACACAGGATCGTTTTTACTTATTTCGTTAATAAAATCAAACATGCCTCCATCAGAATTATCTATGGGGTAAATTTTAACAGTTCGATCTCGTGGAAATATTGTTACTGCGTTAGTCCACGCGTGTGCGTTATGATCAATAATTTCGATCGAAGCTCCTTTTGATCTATATTTTGATTCATACAAAATCTCTCCTGTTATCATCGCTATGGTTATTGGAAATTTTAATTTTTTTCCTAACTCAGCGACATCTTTAATAGACGCACCAGTATCTTTAACCATTTCTCCCCACGTGTTTATTATTTTACGTCTTTTATCCGTTAGACCGTTTCCACGAGTCGAAATGTTGTGTTACTCGTTCAGCCACACAATTTATTTCTGAAAATTTCATCGGCGCTAGTTTATCAACGCTAGTTTTTTCATTTATCACGTAGATTCCATAAATAACCGCGGTCACAGGATATGCTCGTTCATAATACGGTTTGTCAATGCCAGTCAATAGACAGTTAGTACGACAGCTTTTTATTACCGTAGACAGGATCATATTTGTCACGGATAATCCAATCATCTGTTTCTGTCAACACGACGAATTTTATTCTGAAAAGATACTTGCGATTATCAAGATAGTTAATGATAATTGCTGCTCGTTTGTCGTTCATCATAGCGTTAATGATATTTTTGTCGCGTATAATCTTGAATGTTGACCAGACATGAGATGCACCATCTGTGTGAAATTCTTTCTTGGCGTCGTGAATTTTATTAATCAAACCCTTGTTTTTTGGATCAACCAAATCTCGTATCGGCACGTCAGGAGATATTCTGTCGACGTTGAATTTATCCAAGCTCCAGGGCTTTATTCGGGTTAATCTATCGAATTCGTTCATACTATATTTCAGACAAGTATTTAAATTAAAATATTATGTATGCAATGTCTCAATGCAGATGGCTCATGGTGGGTTCATTGACTTGTTGTAATAAATCCTGTAAAAAGGAATTTTGCGGACAACACATGAAGTGCGTTAACAGTGGAAGCTTAGGACCAATACCATGTCTGCGATGTGGTACTGGAGTGCGAGGAAAAACAGAATTATGTGGAAAGTGCGGTGGTAAACGATACAGAGAGCTTAAAAGATATTATGGCAAAAAAAAATAATAATAGTGAAAATGCTAAAAAATCCGTGGAGGATTATCTAACTAAGTTTTCAGACAAACAATGATTTAAACAAATGATATTATCATATATGGAGCAAAATGTATTTGTCCAACATTATACAATAACAAACTACGAATCAAATATTGATGGTATGATCAGAAATTGTCGATTGAAAAAACGAGTTGGTTTTATTAATAATCATGGTTATCTCATATTTACTGTTGGGAAGAAACATTATCGCTGTCATCGTTTCACATACGAGTGTTTCAACGGATTGATCAAAGACGGTCTTGTGATCGATCACATTGACGGGAACCCTCAGAACAATAATTTATCCAATCTTCGAGCTGTCACACAAAGCGAGAACTCTGCATGTGGTAATACTGGAAGATGTAAGACAGTTTCTAGAAGGGTGATCAAGGCTACAAATACAGAAACTGGTGAAGAGATTATATTTCGATCGATGTATTCAGCTGGCAAATACTTTGTTATTAATCCACGTTCAGTACAATTTGTCGCGAAAAAATATATACAGATCTGCTTTCTCAAAAGTATATAAACAGAAAATCACCTTTCAGTATTGTTAATGAGATAAATTATCATTATTACCTTAAATTATATTTATTATTTGGATTCGCTGTATGTCCCCCTTATACTACTGAATTTTTAATTATGCAAAAGGGAAATTACTTTGTAATATATAGTTTTCTTCGTAAATTTCCGATTTTTATGGTCAGATTAACCATTTACGTCGTAATTAATTACTCGTAGAAGCATATTTATGGTTTTTAAATATATAAACGTATTTCCCAGCATACAACATAGCGGATCTGTTACGAGAAATTGATATGCAGCTAGTTATAACATGCTGCATTCACAAATCGATCTGTAGATGAAACATCTGTATTCATACCGCTTAGGACCGCTGTTATTGATTCTCAGGTTTGTATTTACAGTCTGTTTAGGACCGCTATTTTAATATAGATATATTCAGAAACCGTTGTTTTAATACAGATATATTCAGAACCGCTGTTTTAATGTAAAAATAGTTATTTAAATGTAGAAACTATTCCGCTGTTTTAGTGCAAATATATTTGAAATTAGTTCCTTTTCAATGATTATTAGCTACATATTAACTTCCGAAACATATAGTGTTAGATGAATTCGATAGCTCAGTCGGTATCGTATTGGACTGTGACGCTCACGGTCCAGGATCGAATCCCATGACTGACAATTGGTCATGTGGTTACGCATATTAGCGGTTTTTATAATTAATTGGGGCTCCGCCAGCCCCTCTCCGCTCTCAGAACACCCACCACATATCAACTGGTGGTTGATACATGTTTTGCATTACCACGGGCTGATTATTGGGGTGGGTGGTTCTGTTGAGCGGAGAAAATGGCCTCATTCATTCATTTCATCTCATTATATTTCATTTCATTCTTTCATTGCATACTTAAAGACTCATTCATAATATATGTTTGTGTTCTCCTTAATTCATTCATTGCATACTTAAAGACTCATTCATAATATATGTTTGTGCCGTCCTCCTTCTTGGGCCTCTAGACCGTTGTTTGACGGGTTAGAGGCTCTCGTAGAGGGAATATTTCGTGTGCCTGATGAACTTGATAGAATGCGATGGCAAGCTGAGTTCTTGGTTGTACTGTCCTTAATTAAGATTTCATTCATTCATTGCATACTTAAAGACTCATTCATAATATATGTTTGTGCTGTCCTTGAAACATCCCGACGAACTCGCTAAGGGTTCTATATGGATAATTTTTTTATTTCAAATATATATATACTAAATAATGAACCATGAAAATATCAAAGACATTATTTCTGCTGTTAAAAAATTAGAAAAAGATGGAATTAATATATCCGATGCACTAAATCCTGAAAAAATAGTTTCTGATTTTGAGATTTTACAAGAACGTAAAAACGTTTGTTTGACGGGTTAGATGCTCTCGTAGAGGGAATATTTCGTGTGCCTGATGAACTTGATAGAATGCGATGACAAGCTATGAGTTCTTGGTTGTACTGTTCTTAATTAAGATTTCATTCATTCATTGCATACTTAAAGACTCATTCATAATATATGTTTGTGCTGTCCTTGAAACATCCCGACGAGCTCGCTAAGGGTTCTATATGGATAATTTTTTTTATTTTAAATATATATATGCTAAATAATGAACCATGAAAATATCAAAGACATTATTTCTGCTGTTAAAAAATTGGAAAAAGATGGAATTAATATATCCGATGCACTAAATCCTGAAAAAATAGTTTCTGATTTTGAGATTTTACAAGAACGTAAAAACCAAGGAATACACATACTATCATCTGAATACAAGCTCATGAAACGGATTCAGGCGGCGATGTTTCAGTCGCTAGCTACCGTGAAAGATAATCAGGTGAAGGAATTCGTTCCTCTCTCTGCCGCAGTAGAAAGAATTAGATCGCTGTTAGCACAGGAGTACGAGGAAAAGAAAACAATTAGTACTCGCATAAGACTATTAAGAAAGATCATGTTAGCGAGTAACCTAGTTGGTGAAACAATCCAAAGTAATAATTCTGATGAAAATGACTGGCCTGACCACGTGTAGATCTTTGATCAGAAATATTTTTTCTGAGATTATATTTTTTCTGAGATTATATTTTTTCTGAGATTATTATTTATTTTGCAATTTTGATGGGCTACTTGGTACTCAGAGTTATGCAAATCAATCAAATTTATAATTTTGATGGGCTACTAGTTGGTACTCAGATTTATGCAAATCAGTCAAATTTGTAATTTTGATGGGCTACTTGGTACTCAGATTTATGCAAATCAATCAAATTTATAATTTTGATGGGCTACTTGATACTCAGATTTATGTAAAATGATCAAATTTGTAATCTTGATGGGTTAGTTGGTACTCAGATTTATTTCTGAATTATTATATTTATTTCTGAATTATTATATTTATTTCTGAATTTGATGGGTTAGTTGGTACTCAGATTTATGCAAATCAATCAAATTTGTAATTTTGATGGGTTAGTTGGTACTCAGATTTATGCAAATCAATCAAATTTGTAATTCTGATGGGTTAGTTGGTACTCAGATTTATTCTGAATTATTATTTATTTCTGAATTTGATGGGTTAGTTGGTACTCAGATTTATTTCTGAATTATTATATTTATTTCTGAATTATTATATTTATTTCTGAATTTGTTGGGTTAGTTGGTACTTAGATTTATGCAAATCAATCAATTTTGTAATTTTGATGGGTTAGTTGGTACTCACATTTATGTAAAATGATCAAATTTATAATTTTGATGGGTTAGTTGATACTCAGATTGATGTAAAATGATCAATTTTTCAGAAAAAAAAAAACTTTTTCAAAAAGATGAATTACCTCAGATATATTTTGCACCAATATTTATTTTTTTAAGTTGATCGACTTTAATACAGGAGTGTGCATAATTTAGAATCTGATCTCTGTTACAAATGATCTCGATACTATGTTCTCGACAAAGTTCATCTAACTGTTCTTGTGTTAATAAGAAATCCTCGTTTCCATGTTCATCAATAACTAAATTAACGTTAAATTGCTCTGTGCTTTGTGAAAACGCTGTTCTGATGGCGTTTTCAAGTGCTTCTTTGTCATGTATAAACCCCTCACGTGCTGGTACATTATATAATATTTACTGGATCTTTAAAATCAAAGATCTACGATTTCACATATAGATTTATTATAAGCTCTTCTCCACGTAGGTCAATTAAGCGATTAAGGTGGTCTGTGAGTTTGAAATTATTCGTGACAAATACTGATTATGTGTGCGTAGATAAACAGGATTGGTTGGTACTTGCACGATGAAATCGCCAGGGGTAACTTGTGGTGTGAACGTGTATAGGATATATCCTTGTTGAGCCTGATTTGATTTTCCAAGATCTATTTGATAACTGCCTTCGATTACGTCACAAACTAGATTAACCGCGATTGTCGACGTTATATTAACGATTCCCGGAGATACGTGTCTGCCGCCGCCGAGTGGATCATTATTATATCTAAGAACAGTTGCTGGTGGGGATATTTTGGTCCATGCATCAAGTATTTTAGGAAAGAACTCATCAATGACATCATTGACAGATTTTCTTAATTCATTTGGATTATAATCAGGGAACTTAAACGTTACAATGTCAGCTTCGGGTATTTTGCATTTGGTTGCGAAAAACCTTCTATAATCGCCTGATGATTCAAAAACCAGGTTCATGATTCTGTTACGAAAATATTCAATGGTATCAGCTATATGATTTAAAATTTCTATTCGTTTAATAATTTCTTCACGCGTAGATGTCAAATCAGACAAATATTCATGAAAAAGAAAAAGAACACGTAAATTATCTAGTTGTTCTTTATGGTCTGAATTTATGACATCAATGACGTTATTGATATTTATATCGTAAAATGAATTATACAGGTTATTACCGTTATCAGCGTTGTGTAAAAGCCAATAGTATTCACCAGTTTGCTCGACACGAAATTGATCACGTTTATCCCATACCCGTTTTTCTATGTTCCACCAAACCTTTGTATAATTCATTTTAATATTATGATGAAAACTCTTCGTCGATGTAAAATCAGCCCGAGTTGGTTCTGGTATCTGTGCAGGTATTTGTGGTGTTATTTCAGGCCAACCTAGCACGGATCTGATTGAAGATTGATAAATATCAACGACGTAATCAGGCGAGTTTATTTCAATCGTCGAGGACAGCGTCGACTCATGAACATTAATCGATATTTTTGCTTCTTTTCCTGTTATTGATTTTATTCTACGCGCAAATTCATCATTTATTTGTTCGACCTCATAACTACCAGTTGGTATTCCAACAACAACCCAGTCAGGTGTTCCATCGGGTTTGTTTTTATTAGCAAATACAAGCAAATTATTTGCTGGTGTACCATTAAATGATCTCGATCTGATATTTGGCCAGCTGTAATATACTCGTAATTGTGCTAGTGCAATTTCATTCGCGCGAATTGCAGTTCGAAAATTGATGTTAAATTCAGGATTAATCGAGCTTAGCGAGATCATCGTGGTCTTGTACGGGGTTGTGTTCGTCACGATCTGCTGCAGTAATTCCGTCATAATTGATACTCGTACCTTTAATACCAGCGCAGGTGTATACGCTAATCATCATTGAAAACTCAAAATCGGATATAATTCCATCACTGAGACTCGCTGATAACAACGAGGATAACCTCGTGTATGAGACAGTTGCTATGTGTAATTTTATCTTGTAATTGGATAATTTTTCATTCGTGCAAGTACATATTTTTTTTGCAATGATATTAAGCACACCTGCAATTGTCGTAGTTGCACAAACACAAATAGTCACAGCTACTGGTGCCATCATTGTTACCGCGGATAATATTATTCCAGCTCCAGCAACAACATCGGATACCGAATAAACAGCAACGTCGATGATAACTTATCGTCGTTGATACCTTTTTATTTTTACTGTATATTGTTCGACTCGATCTTTCAACGCTGCCTGCCATTCTCGCGTTTGATTGTACCTAAATCTTTGAACGTCGATAGTACTCATTATATTTTATGCCGTAACCAATTGAGGTGTTTCAGCCACAAATTCCAAACACCACCAGAAGAATGTTGCGGTTAATTTCTTATCAGCTGCTTCCAGAATAAATATTTCCTCGGTTCCGTTATTTAATATAACAGATACAACCCCGGAAAACTTATCAGTTGAATGACGCCATGGATACGTTGTAAATATTTCAAATTTTGCAGCACTAAACACAGACAGCCTGTACACGCCAGTGACTGTTGCGGTATATCTAATGGTTTTATTTTGCTGCGACCATGTTGCGAATCCCGATGATACCCTGTATACGATGTTGGTAATATGCCCGGAAGTTATTCCGGTTGGTATTTTAATCAGACTGGTTTTATTAACGATCTCAGGAATCCCCGCTACGATGTTTTGCTGTGTTTGTTTGATCGTGTCTAGGTTAGTTTTGATATCAACGAGTTTCATGTCAACGGCGTGCGGACTGCCGAAGAATCTATCTATGGATTCGTCGGTTTTTTGAAAATTTCTTCGAAATCTTCCAAAAGTGCCTACGTGAACATCATACTCGGCCCGCAACGTGGATAATTTACCATCTACGGTACCATAGTTGACGTCGACGTATTTTTTTGTTGCTGCGTCTTCGTCGGATGTTGGATCTCTTAAAACCACTATCTTATTTACGTTCATGCTAAGTTCATCTATCATTGTGTCACCGGTATTTTTTACGCGATTAGCAACAGCTGCTGTAATTTGATTTCTGATGGTTGTAAACGACATACTTGAATCTCTGATTCTGCCGCTGTCAGTAAACACGGGTATATTATCCGTAACTGCACCAAGTACTCGTTGAATTATATCATTCCATTTGATATTGCTCGTTTTTAGTTTACCATGTCGATCCTGAAAAATAACAACCTCATCTGGGTCAACTCCAGCCAGGTTCATAATATCAGCGAGGTCATCCTTAGTCGTGTGCTTCGACAGATCAACGTCCCCGGGTTTTTTCTTAACGCGTGAAGATCTTCTTCCGTAAAAAATCAACCATTATATAAGATCTGCTGTTTAAAACGCTTTACGCGCAACAAAGCGGTTGCTTGTATAATCATGCACAACTTTATGTGGCGGTTTGGATGATTTTGATATAGCGTCAAGTACATTAATTACTTCACGGCCGCATATTGGCGGATCTGTCATTGTTTGTGTGGGTAGCGTTGAATACCAAACTCTACAACCAGAGGTTCTTGCGTGAAGTGGTGCAACATACTTGATAAATTCAACAGGTGGAGCTAACCCGTATGAATCAAAATAAATGATTCCACGTGGACCAACCGCGTATGATAAGCAATGAGTACCAGGTCTGGAACGTTCGTCGAGATTAATAATACCTGTTTCGAGTTTGTTTGGTTGTTTTGGTAATTGATCTCGCATAAAGATACCTCTAAAGGCTTTTATTTTTAATCGTTTAGCAGTATCAAGTAAATCAAAATTTGATGCTGGAACGTCTCACGTGGAAGCCTTAGACCTCTTTCCCAACGAGATCCTGGCAATCTTAAGCCGCATCCCTTTCTTTATATCCATTTCCTGTTGCTTTCTTTAGAGCCATGCCAGCAGCTGTTCCAACAGCACCTAACGCGGCTGCTTTTGCTACGGCTGGCGCGGCAGCAGCTACTAATGCTGGTATAGCCGCGAGAAGTGGAAAAATACCTCCTGTTTTAATTGAGTCTTTAACCGCACCCGCAGAGAGATTGAGTTTGACGCCTGTTTTTGATTGTTTAGCGTCGTTGAAATGTTTAAGCTGGCGTTCTGATAATGATAGTTTATTTTGACCACCCGTGTTCTGATCTCGCTTTAGTGATATTTTCATTCCGCAGTTTTTTGCTGAATTTGATTGAAGGTTTTTAATCTGACCAGGGGTCAGACTGACACTAACGTGATGATATGGCATTTTATGATAAATACTTGCCACGCTCCAAATGGTGATTAAAGATTTTCCACTGGTGCATCAACGACTCTCATTTGACCGCTACCACCTCAAGTAACATGGCTTTATCGCTGAGCATAACCGCGATTGCTTTGTAGGTGCCGCGAACAATTGGTGGACCAGCTATATCAGGAGGAGGGTTAGTAACACGAGCTCGAAAGTGTATATCAACGACAGATTGTTTGGATAAATCAAGATGTTCCAGTGAAAAGTAATAAATCTGATATGGTTTTGTGAAATCTAACTGTGATATTTGCAAACCGGTATCTATATTTTGATCACGTCCCATGAATGACATTAAACGATGATATGCACGCGCTACGTGATTTTGATCAGAATTTAACAGTATATCCTCAGCCGGTTCTTGATGTCCATTTATCCGCAAGGAAACTTCATTAACTCCAAGATTGTCAAATATCATGTGTGAGCGTTGCTGATTATTCGTCCGTGCATTATCTTGCAGCGCAATAAAAATATGTCGCGGCGCAGAAACACCTTGCTGTGATGCTATATTCCATGTAAATAAACCATTAACAGAACTTTGAATAGCATCTGTGGTTACTGTTAACCATGATATCAATGATTTACCGCCTTGATCCATAAAAGAAAGTAATTTTTGTTCTTCAATAATAGATGGAATCATTACTGGCATCCACAATGAAAGTTTTGATATATTTACTTTACCATCAGCAACACCAGCACCTCGCCAGATTGCATCATTATCATCACCTTTTCTTACGAGCACAACTGTGTGTTTAGCTCCAAAGATGACCTTTCTAACATTTCTGCAAAATCCAAAGATGTGAGATAATGGAATTGCACATGAAACATTTCTATCATTTCCTGACAACGCTGCTCGGCGTGCTGCAAATCCTTGGTTGTAAGTTTCATTAACACTTTTTATAATATCAAAAGCAGCACCTGGTCTAACTTCATGTTCAAAATCAACTGGTTGTGAATCAGCTGCAGTATCTACTGGTATTTGTACTTTAATATACTGAACATGATCAGCGTTGTCAGTAATATCCTTAGCAAACATCATTGTTGGACTGGCTGATCTTGTGTAATCATCAGAATATCTCGCTAGACCAATTATTGTTGTAGCAACATCGACATCCTTCTGAATTGATTCAATATTTTTTCCATCAATCATGTATGTGGCGCTATCGAACAACGCCATAATCCCGTTGTTGACAAAACCAACACGCAAATTAGCAGTATATGGCGTATTAGCTACAACATTCGTTACAAGTCTACTTTCTACTTCAATAAACGTCTCAGCGGGCAAGAAATATCTACTTGTATCATGAACCTGTAATTCGATTCTCCCCCGCTGATTTGGTTGTCTTGCGTCATAGGAATAAAATTGATAATCACGTACCGATTCATCTTTGAGGACCGGTGCATCCATGTCAAATGCTGGGTCGGACATGCGTTTGAACATTTTATTGTAATTATCATTTTTCCAAATGGTGATCATCGTCGACGAAGACCGCTTCCTGCTATTAAATTTGCTGTTATATTTCTTTCTGCTTCTTCAGATAATTCCGCTAGTTTTTGATTTGCAGCTTGATTTATTATTTTACTTATATTTGCTGACATAACCTCAGTACTTGCCAGTTTCACTGGTGGTTGTTGTTTTCGTCTTATTAATCGTGCTAGTCTATCTTTGATCGCCGAGAACGCCTTACCAGCAACACTGACAATTGCACCAGGAGGTTTTCACGAATAGCCTCAATAGCCTTCATACCTAATTGTTTTGCAATCGTTATTGCTTTTGGAGCCATCCTTCTAAATAGACCCTGAAGAACATCACCAAGTCCATCTCCGTAAATTACTTTGTAATTTGGCAGTCGTGAGTTTACTACCCTGACCATGATCGTTCCACGTTGAGCAGTATGTATAATCATTTTTATATACTGATTAATTAATTGTTTAGTCGCTGTGATAATCATCAGCAATTTCACCAATAAGTGAACGATAAATGCTGCGATCCATAATACCACCTTGAAATAATCTTCGACAGATATCAGATATTTCATTGGTTATTTCTGTTGAGTTATTTCCTGCACGTTTTCCCCCTATGAGAACTTCTAACCGTGACACGTCATTGAGGATATTATCAGGACAAACAAAATTATTTCCCAAACCACTGCCAGTAGCTCCTTCTGTGTCTTTAGATAAGGATCTTCTTGCTCTTTTAAGATACTTCTCTTTAAGTTTTGGCGAAGAAGACTGTTGTTGTTCTATCTGTTGCGGAGGTGGAGAAGACTGTTGTTGTTCTATTTGTTGCAGAGGTTGAGGAAGTTGATACTGAGAGAGTTGTTCTTGTTCTAGTTGTTCCAGTCTCTCTCTATAAAGTCTTTTTACTTCTCTACTAAGACTTTCGTATTCTGAACCTCTAGCTTGTTTTTTGTTGTAA